>JAPQNM010000048.1:16966901-17081901 GCA_029783475.1 Metacarcinus magister
AAACAGAAGGTAGGAACACAAAGAAAGTTAAGGAATAAAGAGAAGGTAGGAAGAAAAAGAGGGAAAAGAATAGAAGAGTAGAACTAGATAAGGATTTAGAGGAAAGGGATGATGGAGAGATTCGTATAGAAAGGGAACATTGAGGAAGTAAAAGGAATGCAATAGGTAACACGTAAGTACCAAACTGTCACCAAGACCACCATGTTTGAAGGGAGAATGTCTAGCCTTTTAGTTTCCTTTGATTTTATTACTATTTTTTTTTCTTGAGAATACCACCTTGAGATGATATACCTGATTAATGAACCGAAAAATTAACAAGTCGAAGGAAATACGTTTGAAACAAGTCTTCGTAATTAACTCTACCATTTCCTTAACCTCCACTTTCGAAACTCTTTTTAAAACCTGCCTTTCCCTCCATTCTTACCTTGATTCCTCTCCGTTTTGTCACAGCACACCCTTCCCCTCCTCTCCTTGCCCCTATCGCCCCACCCCGGTCCTTATAATATCAGGGGCCAGGATACAGGCGAGGGTAGGCAGCTATAGTCAGACAGATCTTAGCAGAGCTTTCTGGTGGGACAGAATCCAGTATTCCCATGGGTCCAACGCTGCCATATCTCCTTCGCTCTGATTGGCTGGTGAGTGACCTGAGCCGAGGCCTACGTGAAAGAGCCTTGCCTGAGCGCGTGACACGTGTGTGTGTGTGTGTGTGTGTGTGTGTGTGTGTGTGTGTGTGTGTGTGTGTGTGTGTGTGTGTGTGTGTGTGTGTGTGTGTGTGTGTGTGTGTGTTATGTTTTCTCATTCCTATGTTGTTTTCTTATTTCTATTTGCTGCGATCTCAGTAGTACTATTCTTATCTGTTTGTTTTTCTCTTTTTTTTTCTCTCTCTCTCTCTCTCTCTTTATAATTTGTCACACATTGGTTATACATCGACCTTTACATTTGTATATACTGAAATGTTGACTGTTTCCTCGCCACCCAAGAGGTAAAAGTCACAGTGCGTTTTTTTTAAAGAGGTTTCCCCGGTAGGCCTAATCCTCTATTCTGGCAGCATGACAGCCATTATGATGAATCCTCTTCATCAGATGGAGTGAGAGTGATAATGAAGGAGTCGATGAAATGATCAATTACCACGTCTCTTCTTGCATCGTCTGTTTGTATTTTTTCGGCGTGTTGTATGGCATCTTTCCAGTTTTCTGGGGTAATTGTGGCTATTGCTTCATGAATGAGCGGCTTTAAGGCTGCATTCTTGAATGTATTTCTTTTTGATATGTAGCCTTTAAGTTGAGCCCATATCATTTCAATCGCGTTGTACTGACAGTGATAAGGTGGCAGTCGTACAACCATGTGTCCGTGCTGTAAGGCCATCCTGTCGATGACGTAACTTGTATCGGCAGCAGTGGTGTGTTCAGCCGCAAGTTTCATGAGCTGAACTTTCAGTAGACCATCAGGTACTGCCACACCCTTCCTCTCCAGCCATTCTTTTATGGTTGCTTTGTTATTTGATACTACCGGTGGTTTATCGATTTTCCTGGAGTGATAGGGTGCGTTATCCATTACGATGACTGAAGTTGGAGGAATATTCGGCAACAGTTATGTAATAGAACTAATATTCATAATGACAGTTGTAGAGTTTTATTAGATCTATCAGATGCTGCAATGATATTTCCAATATCTCTAATAGCTTTCGAGAAAATGAGGAGGAAATTCATGTTTTTATATAAATATAAAGTTTTATTTTACTGCGTAATTATGAGTCATAGAACAAATATTCATAATTACAGTGTGTGTGGGTGGGGTGGGTGTGTGTGGGTGGGGTGGGTGTGTGTGGGTGTGTGGGGGTGGGGTGGGTGTGTGTGGGTGGGGTGGGTGTGTGTGGGTGGGGTGGGTGTGTGTGGGTGGGGTGGGTGTGTGTGGGTGGGGTGGGTGTGTGTGGGTGGGGTGGGTGTGTGTGGGTGGGGTGGGTGTGTGTGGGTGGGGTGGGTGTGTGTGGGTGGGGTGTGTGTGTGTGTGTGTGGGTGGGGTGGGTGTGTGTGTGTGTGGGTGGGGTGGGTGTGTGTGTGTGTGGGTGGGGTGGGTGTGTGTGGGTGTGTGGGGGGTGGGTGTGTGTGGGTGTGTGGGGGGTGGGTGTGTGTGGGTGTGTGTGGGGTGGGTGTGTGTGGGTGGGGTGGGTTTGTGTGGGTGGGTGTGTGTGGCTGGGGTGGGTGTGTGTGGCTGGGGTGGGTGTGTGTGGCTGGGGTGGGTGTGTGTGGCTGGGGTGGGTGTGTGTGGCTGGGGTGGGTGTGTGTGGCTGGGGTGGGTGTGTGTGGCTGGGGTGGGTGTGTGTGGCTGGGGTGGGTGTGTGTGGGCTGGGGTGGGTGTGTGTGGGTGGGGTGGGTGTGTGTGGGTGGGGTGGATGTGTGTGGGTGGGGTGGGTGTGTGTGGGTGGGGTGGGTGTGTGTGGGTGGGGTGGGTGTGTGTGGGTGGGGTGGGTGTGTGTGGGTGGGGTGGGTGTGTGTGGGTGGGGTGGGTGTGTGTGGGTGGGGTGGGTGTGTGTGGGTGGGGTGGGTGGGTGTGGGTGGGTGTGGGTGTGGGTGTGGGTGGGGTGGGTGTGGGTGTGGGTGGGGTGGGTGGGGTGTGGGTGGGGTGGGTGGGGTGTGGGTGGGGTGGGTGGGTGTGTGTGTGGTGTGTGGTGTGGGGTGGGGTGGGGTGGGGTGGGGTGGGGTGGGGTGGGGTGGGGTGGGGTGGGGTGGGGTGGGGTGGGGTGGGGTGGGGTGGGGTGTGGTGTGTGTGGGTGCTTCGATATTCATATGAATATCGTAAGAGTAGAACGGTAACTTTTGTTTTATACATGATTTTTATATATTTGATGTTGCATGGATTTTCGTTAAAGCATTTTATATGCCTTTTACTTATGTACATCAAGTTCTAACTGGCTAGTTCACGTACACATGGCAACGTTGGACCCATGGGAAGACTGGATCTGTCGGACTACTAGCTATCCCCGCCCCGCGCCCTGAGACAGAGACAAATAGCGCGAGGAACACAGCCGGCGCCTCACAATAACGCTCTCTGCTGGGAGTTAATTGCGCACCAGCAGCACCATCACCACCACATGCAGATGATGCTGCCTCCCATTACCTTCCCCTTCCTCTTCCTTCCTTCCTTCCTTCCTCATCACTAGTTCCTCCCATCCCTTCCTTCGCTTCATGCCTCACCACTCCATTTCTTCCTATTTCTTATAGATTTTGTTCTTTTCCCATTTCATTCTATATGTCAACCATTCCCATCTTCCTATCTATCCCATTCCTTTTTCTGCTGATTTCAACCTTTCCTTCATTTTACTGTTCCTCATACCATCACCTTCGTGTCTTTTCGTCCCTTAAATCTCAACCATTTGTTCCGCCCAAAAACAGCAAAGTGAAGCCCATCACATCTGCTCTCCAAGACACGCAGCCTCATTAACACCAAATTTTCCTCCCGATTGCATCCTTAGGTAGTCAGTTTGTGGGTGCAGGAGTAACCATGGTTGTCATGCTCTCCTTCCTTCCAGCGTGGGCAGCGAGAGGTGTGGTACCGTGCGGGGAACAGGATAGGGAGGAGAAATGATCTTATTCTATATATTTATTAACCGAGGTATTTCGGAGTCTCCCTAGAAATGTACAACTGGTAACAACGACGCGTCCATTGTAAACTTAGAAAACTTCAACAATAATATAAATATTAAATCACATTCAGTTAACGAAATCCCTTTGTCTTCTATACACGACGAAACCTTTATTAAGCAGCCAGCGTCTGTAGAACTAAATCAGGAAACAAAAAAAACTAAAACTTTCCCTTTGCCCAGAGGAAGGGAAAGGGATGAGTATGGCAAGACGGGACAGCCTCGTGACGGCCGGTGCAGGGGAGTGTGCAGCTCACCTTGTTGTTGGACTGTATAAACTCATGTTGGACTTGGTAATGACTTCACGCTGGACTTCGAAACTCAAGTTAGATTTGCTGATCACAAGTTTGACCTTAATGGATGGTAGGAGGGCCAGGCCTGAAGTTTGCCTCCAGCAGCTCCGCATCCTTGTGCCCTGGACCGCTACACTTCTCCTCGCGGCACTGACTCCCTGACAGAGCCATTTTGATCGAAACTTCTCCGTCCTTTTCCAGACACAACCAGACCTCCACCTGCTGCCTGCCCGGGGCGTGATACCATCCTTCCTTCGCGAATCTGAAAAGGATATTGTTTTGAGACTACTTCTCTATGTGGTGAAATATGTCATCGCTTCCTACAATGTCATTACTTACCTGTGGATACCCCGTTGGGCAAATCTAGTAACGTTGCCGTGCTCGCCCATAACGAAGAGGTACAGGGGACCGGAGGGTACTGAAACGAAGTGAGTTTCGAGGGGCAGCTCTGCAGCCAGGGTCTGCAGCCGAGACAGGAATGGCAGGGGGCGCGGCAGGTACATCCTTGCCGGGGTGGTGGCAGGAGGGGCGTATCGTGGGGCGCCGAAGTACTGCGGCGGACTGTTGTCGTGGCCGTACACGTTAACCCTGCGGTGGATGGCAGAATTTTGTGTAACTGGTACATGGGTGTATGTGCGTGTGGTGTGTGCGTGCGCGCGTTAAAGTCTAAGCTAGGAGAGAAATGTTATTAATTTCATAAGTTTCATGATCCTCCACTCACCAGTAGATTATTATCTCGCCGGTTGTGTCTCCACTGAAGCCTCGGGACACCACCGCCAGGAAGAGGTCACCGCCATGAGAGGTCATATCCACCCATTGCACGCTTCTCAGGGCCTTCCTCTGGTAGGGCGGGAGGCAGTAATTACTTAGATAAAACACGTAACTTTAATCTTTGAGTACCAATCCTTCCTTGACCTCAGCTTGTCCAACCTAATTACCATTCCCCAAGAGTAACGCTTGCTAGCTAATAAGCACTTACATTTCAGGGATGCGCGCGTGCGCGTGTTTATGCGCGCGCGCCAGTTTGTGCGCATGTGTAGGCATGCAAAAGGTAAAAAAAAGTTTTCAGACCACTAGAATGACACACTAACGAGAACATTATTTGTAAGGATGTGCACGGTAACAGTCACTGCCTTCATTGATGCAAACAAGTGACAAACACCTAGAAATAAGTCAGGAGTTTATGAGGATTATTTGAAGAAAAAAAAGTTTCGTTTAACCATAACTCCAGGAGCCAAATATCACGTCCCAGTGTTGATTAAATAAAATTGTTGGGACTTGACTGAAACATCAAAACTGGTTGACCTCGGGCATAGGGAGCACAGGACAAAATACGGACAAGGAGTCACGTGCCGCCGTTCACCAGCCGCCCAATACGTAGGAGGACGAAGAGCCCTACTCGCCTTCACTTGGTTGAAGTCGTCCTGCTCGGCGTCATAGAGCCACAACGTAAGAGTGCTGTCGTGCGGGGCGTTGTAGTCTTGCCCAGCTATCGCCAGTAGGGTCACCAGCTGACCTCGGGAGTCCCGGTGCTGCACCACTGACGTCTTAAGGGAAGGAGGAGATTAAGATTAGAAGACTGCATCGGGAGGTAAACAGATCAAGGACAACAAGAAACATTAAACACGGAGTAAGAATACGAATTAAACCAGTAGACTGACCACATCCTCTTCCTTCTCTATAACCTTTTCCCTTCTTTCCTCCCTCCCTTCCTCCGCCTTACCTTCCTTGACCATCCGGTGGTGAGGTGGCGGGGCTCGGAGAAGGTTTCCCACGCGCCACTGGAACAGTAGACCAGCGTCACGTTGCTTGCCTCCGCCGCCACCACCAGGCACACCCGCTCCCCAACCTCCGCCACCTGGACAGGAATACCACAATTACCACACAAAAAATGTTGCTGTTTTCTAATCACCATCACCACATACTTTTGCCACTAGTACGGGTATTACCGCTACTACTATTACCCTCATTACTTCCACTATATTGCAATTTTGTTCCATCACTACCATACCTGGACGTCCGATGCTCCTGTGCTGATGACCTGCTGGAGCTGTGGACCATATTCCGTCACCCGCCACACTTGAACTGCCTCCAGCCCATCTGTCACCTGTCGACGTCGCTATAAACAATTATGCTGTCGAGCCTTTGTTTCATTGAGCTTCTCCAAGGTTTTGTCACTAGCATTGGCTTCATGCACACAGACAACTTTGAAATCGAACTTACTTGGTGGGATGAGCTGGTGCTGGTGGTATTTGAATTGTAACCGGTGCAGGTGTGTGCAGTTACCACGTGATAATCACCGCCGCTCCTGTACCCCGCCACGGCCCTGGTGCAGCCGCCTTTCAACACCACTCCTGAAGGGTTGAGGCTGTGAAGCTCTACTGGCTACGCATATTCATGTACTTAACTGTATTATGACATTTTAATTCAATGTAGGTCTAAATTTTGTGCACCATATCGTCGCACCTGTGTCGAGGTATTTTCTTCGATGAAAACTGTAAACCAGGAGCCTCGTGTGTTCTGACAGGGATATGACTGCTATGTATTGCGGACAGGACGACGGAATTCCTCCGGAGCTGCCCAGCATCCCGAGAGGCATCAGCCGTGCAGCAGTACCTTTAAAGGTCTGCACTCTCCTCCATCCCCACAGCTCACGTGCCATGCCTAAGATGGACTCATTTAGTAGTGCATAAATGTGCGTAAGTGAGGGTTAGAGAACTTTAAATCGAATATGACTGCAAGTATTAACAAAAAGATCAGAACACGCTACTAACCACCAGTTGCACGCGTGGTGTACTGCGAGAGCTCATTCAGATTCTGGAAGGTCCTCAACAGGTCAGCTTGAGCAGTCCGCCTTCTCACATCCCAGCGATTGTCGCTGATGTTCCCGAAGATGACTAAGTTCGTAAAAGTTACCATTTCGCGAACAATGTTGTCTTGGTCCCGGCGGAACTGTGGAGCACAGAGACCAGTAGTGGCGTGTTGCGATATCTTAGTGACAATAAAGAGTATTAACATGAATGACAAGAAATCTGTGTCAATTCATAATTTCCCACAGTCACTTACCCCGCGGTGCCAGCGATCACTCAGGTTCCACCCGTTGAAGAGTCCGTCCAAAGTTTGGATGGAAGATGCCAACACCGCTGCTGCTCCCTCTGTGGACATCAATACAATCACATGGAAGCTCACACGAGGTCTACCGTCTCACTCCCCACCAATCCGCCAGCCAGCCAGACCCTCGCCAGTGTCCCTCGATAATTTCAAGATTACTCACTTATTCAATGCAAGAAAAGCTCCTGGACACACCAGCTGCTTCGCTGTTAACATGTAATAGATAGGGCAGGATAGCAGACCAACCTTTAGTGTTTCTGACGTTCATGTTACCCGCCATGACCTGAACGCCGGATACGGTGAAAAGATCTTTGGACGTGACCCTGACCCCATCCACCAACCCTTTAACTCTGCAAAATGGAAGGTTTTGAAACTTGGGACATTGGAGTTTTATTCAAGCAAAACTATTTTTTAGTCAATTCACTTAATGACGTAAGTGAAAAAGTCTCCTTGACTTACGTGTCTAGAGAAAAAAGGTATATATTACACGATCAGCCGCAAAATGAATAAACTGCAAATTACAAAGTAAAGAAAAGAAAAAACTTACACGAGGCGGGGAACTGCGAGGTCACCGGCGAATGTGGTGACGCCGGGCACAGGGCCGCAGCTGGTGTTAGTGACAGCATGACGCAGCGCCTCCGACACGTCCACGCCCTGCACAGTCCTGCAACGCAACAACCACGAAGTAACATATCTATTAGAATGTTGTGGGCTGAATTTTGTCTTCCAGTGCTACATACTTTCTTTCTGTACATAATAACTATGATAACCTTATGCTCTCCTTCCTAAGTACCACCGATGAAGAAGGACACTTCAATCTATTACACCACAATACAGGCCTCCCTTCACGCCTCACTTGCCCAGTCTACCAAGTTTTATTCTGCTGCTTACCTGCCAGGCTGGACGCGCAGGTCCCTCCTGATGGTGAGGTTACGCGCAAAGGTCTTTCTGGCGGTGATGATGCAGGGTTTCTCAATCACGCAGTATTCAGTCATTTGGATACCATTGATTTGACCAAAAGTGACCAGGGATCCCATTGTCCGCAGCTGCTGGAACGTCCAGTGTTTCTTGATGGTTTGGTGTCCATTCCGCGTCAACAGGTTTTCGACATCGTTCACGGGACGGTTGTTTAGCTGGGTGGTCTGGAAGAAAAAAAACTTCTGCAAAAAAGGCTTTCAGGGACAACGTGGCAAAAAAAAAGTCTTGAGAGAGAAACCTTATTGAATTTATATTAATAACTCACCACAATGCTGGGCGTCCAGAGGTTTTGCACAACGAGTAGTGGCGCGAAGAAGCGTTCCCTCACCACCTGCCGGTCGCCTGGCTCACAAGTCTGGCGCAGCAGATCAGCTGACAGCTTAGCTACGTCCACTCCACCTACAGAATTTGCCTCGACGTGATCTGCAGTCACGTTGTAGAAAGTCATGTTGTAAGGCAAGATAACACGGCGGTTTAGCAGCCAATAGTCGTCCATTGTGCCTTTTTTGAGGACGCGTTGGCCAAGGTGCACAGCGCCGGTGTGCATCGCGTTAGTCAGCACCGCTGCACCTGAACAACATACCTTGCTTGAAAATTTTTCTATTTGGGGTTGGGGTTAAGGTTTGGCCGTTAATCCCTCTTCTTTTGCACACAAAAATAATAGATTGTCAACATAAGTTTTCTGAAATTGTATGAAGTACTTACCCGCGATTACCAATACATTTCTCCGACTTCTTTCTCCGCAGAACGAGGACGCTGTCGTTTCGCCCAGTTTTGCGGCGGTAAGTGTGCCGCTAACATGGAATGCGTCCAAGAAAGTCTTTCGGGACATGAAAACGATACTAGAAGAGTTCTGAAGTATTGCCTCGGAGGAAAGATTCCATCCCTGCACCGCCCCGCCCACCCACACACTCGTCGCCAACACATTTCCACTGAACTTCACTGGGGAGGCCACCACTGCATTTTCATTCACTTTAATTGTCGCCATAAGCAGTCTTGAGATGTCTACTCCTTGGATTTTAACACCAGTAGCAACAGTTACTGCACCGGATTTCACAGTAGCCAGGACCACCCGACCACTAAGGCTTTGTGGTGAAGTTGTCATCAACCAGCCCGCCTCGTACGCAGCCGCTGGCACGGTGTCTAGGCTGTCTGGAACACAGAGTTGTCACTCAGGGTTGGGTTAAAACTTTCTTGAAAACTCAAACTTTTAAAGCAATTCAGGGACGAGAGTTTTACGAGATTATCTAGCAACAGCAAATATAAAGTATAAAATATGGAGGTAAAAAGATATATATTATATGTATTATATGAATTATAAGAGAGGCCTTTGTCCAGCAGTGGATTCAGAGGCTGTTGATATTGATGTTAATGTTGTATGCACACGCGCACACACTTCTTATGGTGTCTCCATTTGTTTAATCATAATCTCTGTTCATCCAGTGAACGGATGAAAAGATTACCGCGGAACGTGAGCTCCTTGACGGCAGTTCTGTCCTTCAGAAGCAGATCACCCGCCACCTTCCCGTCTTCGTCCCGGAACACCACCCGCGCCGCCACTCTTGAGGAGGATACACATTCAACATAGTCTTTCACCTTTCCAGGGCACTTGGTCCTCAAATCTTTCCTATTATTATCATAATCAAACCATGTTTGTAGCCTCACATGGAAGGGCGAGGCAAATAGTAAAGCAGCTCACCTGTCGATACGGAGTGCTTGCATCCCACCTGGAACTTGAAGGCCGCGCGAGGTGGTGAGGCTCCCCAAGACCACCAGACTCTTGAACATAATTGGTCCCGAGACCAACTGTCCCCTACCTGTAGGATAAGGAAGCAATAATTTACACTGTGCGAGCAGTCACAGCCTCTGGAGAAGAGTCGTGAAGCACACTCACTTGGGTTTTTGGTGAGAGAGTTAACGAAAAGGTCGGTAACGTTAACGCCATTGACGTAATGGACAGTAAGGGTTGTGGCCCACGTCCTTCCCTCCTGCACGGTCACATTCTGGAAGGTCTTTCTCCCTGCCAGAACAATGTAAAGTAAATTTGCAGGAAAGAGAGAGATGGAATTGATAGATAGAGAAGTAAAACTAAAATGGTGAGAGAAAGCAAAGGGTAAGAGAAGGTGAAAATGGATTGTGTAAATAATTCAATAAAATTGCTAAACTGACCCGTGATGACGGCGGGGTGGCCGATCGGCACTAGGTCCTCTAGAGCCACGTCCATCACACGGCCAGTCCCGAACACCACGCTGAAGGAAGAAACAGAGTGAGGAAACGGTACACCTCACTGCGGTGATGCGTTTTTTATCCACATGCAGCCACTTAGGGTTTACCTTTGCGCAGACACCCGAGTAAAGGTAACTGGCTGCAACAGCACCTGGGGCCTCGCGGAAGAAGTCACCGCCACACTTTTACTTAAAAGCACCAGGTCAAGGCCGTTGATTTCGTTCTGTACTTGTATTTGTGCCGCTGCGGTGACGGGGCCCTGCGGGAGGCGACGATGTTGAGGGCTTAGCAATAAACCTCTCAGAAAAGTGGGGCGCGGCTAGCAGGAAAGGATAGGGTGAGTTTGTGTAACAAAAAGGATAAGACGGTGAGAAGTGATGGAAGCAGCCGTTACGTACCATGAAGGTAAAGGGACGAGGCAGCACGTGATGACCACTCAGAGTGACGAAGGAGGCAGCGGACGCTCCATTCACACTAGAAACCCTCACCGGCCCACGAATCTGCATGCTCGTTACAAATGCACTGGTTTAGAGACTTGAATCGTGAGAGCAGATTTATTAAAATTTAAGAATAAAGCAGTTCTACATCGCCTATCGATTATAACTAAATTCCTACTACCAAAATTCAGTAAGTACAACCAATCGCCAAACTCGCCTCCTTTCACTAGCTCATTGTCACCACCATTGAGCCTCAGCATTGCGGTACTCAGGTGCTTACATGAAACTCTGTCTTAGATGTCCACCTTACTCACCTGGACAGGGTTAGTGAAGGAGAGGCTAGCGTTGATTACAGAGGTGTGGATGGGAACTCCATGTCGCAGCAGGCGGCCTGCGTCTACGCCCTGCACTTGCCGGGCCCGCAACACAGATTTGAAGGTGATGCTGTTGAGTCGTGCCATGTTTCTCACTGTGCAAGGTGTCAGGGAGGGACAAGAAGAACATCAAGTCAATTTACAAAGGTTCATTTAATGTTTTATGGTTAATCTTTCAAAAGCTTTATTATGGTCATCAGAAGTGGCAAATTTTCAGTAAGGAGCCATTCAATCAGTGGCTGCTAAACTGACCAATGAAAAGTGCAGCTCCTCGTCGCGTTGGGAGGTGGTTAGATGAACGCTCAACTAGGTCTTGCAGTCTATATCCGGCCACCCGCCCAACCACCCACGACCCACCGGCATCCATCCTGGGTGGAGATTGTGTGTTCATGGTTGGTGGAGGAACATAATCTTCTGAGCTGAAGGGTGTCGCGTCGGATTTCAAATTGCTTTCATTGTAATCTTGCGTTACTGTTTCCGTGCCTATCAAGGAGTCATCAATGCGTACCCGCGGCTTATAGGGCGGAGTGACGCTAACGTGGAAAGTTGTCAACCAATCTACGGTCATTCTATTGCTGGTGTTGCTAGTACTTCTGGAGTAGGTGGTGGGGCTAGCGGTGGTGCTGGTAGTGGGGCTGGGGTTGGTGGTAGGGCCAGTGCTGGAGCCGTGGGTACCAGTGCTGCTGGAGCCGTGGGTACCAGTGCTGCTGGAGCCGTGGGTACCAGTGCTGCTGGAGCCGTGGGTACCAGTGCTGCTGGAGCCGTGGGTACCAGTGCTGCTGGAGCCGTGGGTACCAGTGCTGCTGGAGCCGTAGGTACCAGTGCTGCTGGAGCCGTGGGTTCCAGTGCTGCTGGAGCCGTGGGTACCAGTGCTGCTGGAGCCGTGGGTTCCAGTGCTGCTGGAGCCGTGGGTTTCAGTGCTGCTGGAGCCGTGGGTACCAGTGCTGCTGGAGCCGTGGGTTCCAGTGCTGCTGGAGCCGTGGGTTCCAGTGCTGCTGGAGCCGTGGGTTCCAGTGCTGCTGGAGCCGTGGGTTCCAGTGCTGCTGGAGCCGTGGGTACCAGTGCTGCTGGAGCCGTGGGTACCAGTGCTGCTGGAGCCGTGGGTTCCAGTGCTGCTGGAGCCGTGGGTACAAGTGGTAGTGGTTGTGACAGTGATAGGGCAGCTACAGATACTGCAGCTGCTGCTGCTGCCAATCAGTGAAACCTTGGTGCTGCCATTGGAAGTGATGTACGTTGTACGAGAACCCATGGTAGTCCCTTCAAAACTGTCAGATTTGTGATCTGTAGCCCTTCTGCCTGAGACTGGAGTGTCCTTAGACTGCTCCGGGGTGGCACTGTTCTCTGCAGACTCCCTCGGCATTGTAGCCACCTCTGGTTTGGTCTCATAGTCCCAATAATTTTGTCCTAAACAGTGCAGGACCAAAATTATTCTTTGCTCGCCCAAAACTACCAAACGCCTCACTTCTTCCAGCCTTCTTTTGAGTTCATTTGGGAAGTCTTTCAAGAAAGCAAGATGAAACTTTCTTGTACGGAACTTCTCTGACTCTAGGATTAACTCTAACTCATTCATCTGCAGCCTTTGGAACGTATTTCTATGAATTTTTTCCACGATTTTGATTGTGTCTTCTATCAGTTCATGAATTTTCCTTAAAACGGCTTCTTCACTTTGCTTTGGTTTAATTACAACTTGTTGAAAGGGTACCAAAGGAAAGATGGACTTAATTTCCTTGAAATACAACAAGGCAGCCTCAAGCCATTTCAAGAGGGAATCTCTCTGGGCAGGCTCCACGTAATAGTAAGCAGGGATGCTAACACATCTTGGGTCTGAATGACGAAATGGAATGTATGTTGTGAAAGAGGGTGGTTCAGGTGAAGGTCTTAGACTATTCAGAGGAGGTTTGAATTCAGATACAACCGTGTTATGCGTTTGTTGAGGACTAGTTATAGTCCCATGCGTGATTCTGGGAGATGACTTGGAACTACTTGAGGATATTGCTATGGCCGAAGTTTGGTCGGTCATCGTAGAGTCTGTGACAAAAATCCTTCCAGTGTACGGTGTTTGTAGATTACTACTCATAGTCTCTTGTGTCGTTCTGTACAAAGGTCGAGGACTGCTCAATGGTGATGTCACTGTGGCGGATGTTTGCTTCTTCACCTTAGAGCCTGGTACATGCACGGACGGCGCCCACTCTGCTCTTGCCTGCACTGGTCGGGTTGTAGAAATATGGTGCTGGAACGCGCAGTTAGTGCAGTCGATGATGGTTGAGGAGGAGGTCATCATTATGGTTATAATTTTGTGAGTCACCGTCGAGGTCGAGGCGTGCAAGGATGACGCACACCCAACAATTGTTTGGAAGTTCTGATACTGAAACTGAAACCTGCAGTTGGTGCACATAATGTTGGTGGTAATGTGCTGCACCAATGTTACTTTTGTGGCCTGGCTGGAAGCGTCAAGAGCTTGACTTATATCCATGAACTGGTTGGGGACAGAGAGTTTAGAGACCGCTGCACTGCCTTGCAGTTCTCTCTTCTTCCGCTGCCAATCCTTGGTCACTAATCCAAGCTTGGGAGCAAAAATCAATGTACCATTCAAATATCTATATTGTGGATGTGCTGTACCCTGTCCCTCGAATTCGGCATTTAGATTTACCTGCGTTTGAGGGAGGGCAGGTGTAGCTATGTGAGACCGGGTGCTCTTCAGATCGGGTGTAGAGAAAGAAACTTGCAAAGACGACTTTAGGGACACCACCGTTGCATTACCTTCCTTCTCTGGACTCATCCCTCCGTCATGGGGGGATCTCTTTCCCCTACAATAAGTTCCATCTCTACAAGGTAAATCAGAGGGTTCCTTAGCCTTTTGTTTACTGAACAGCCAATCAAGACTCAAGAGATTTTCCATAAATTTTCTGAAGGCTTTCCCCAGCTTGAGGGTTTGTAGGGGCTTGTCGCCTTCCTCTACCTCCTGCGGATCTTCGAGATCTAACGACAGCTTCGTTGTTTGGTTTGCAGATTCACTAAGCAGGGTCATTAGTTTCCGTTTATAATTTGCCTCAGGCTCTCTGTATCTTACTTGAGCAATAGTTTTTGCCACAGTGTGTGTAGTATTGAGCGTTTTAGTCATACCAATAGCATCAGATGACGTGTTGTTTATATTCTGTTTACCAATAGCACGAACTCGTGAATCACCAGCATTAGTGGACGCTGTAGCATCACGAAGAAAAGATACATCAGAGAATAGTGGTTCACTAAGAGATTGGGCAGCAGATGGTTCTTGAGATTCGAGAGTATAGCTCGTTTTAGATGGAACAATAAATGACTGCGCATTAAATGCTTCTTCATCACCAATAGTATAAAAGTCCTTACCAGGAATAGAAAATTCTTCATTAGATGATTTAGTTACAGCAAGTGAGGATTCCTCAGCGTCAGCAGCAGGGGAGGATTCCTCAGCGTCAGCAGCAGGGGAGGATTCCCCAGCGTCAGCAGCAGGGGAGGATTCCCCAGCGTCAGCAGCAGGGGAGGATTCCCCAGCGTCAGCAGCAGGGGAGGATTCCCCAGCGTCAGCAGCAGGGGAGGATTCCCCAGCGTCAGCAGCAGGGGAGGATTCCCCAGCGTCAGCAGCAGGGGAGGATTCCCCAGCGTCAGCAGCAGGGGAGGATTCCCCAGCGTCAGCAGCAGGGGAGGATTCCCCAGCGTCAGCAGCAGGGGAGGATTCCCCAGCGTCAGCAGCAGGGGAGGATTCCCCAGCGTCAGCAGCAGGGGAGGATTCCCCAGCGTCAGCAGCAGGGGAGGATTCCCCAGCGTCAGCAGCAGGGGAGGATTCCCCAGCGTCAGCAGCAGGGGAGGATTCCCCAGCGTCAGCAGCAGGGGAGGATTCCCCAGCGTCAGCAGCAGGGGAGGATTCCCCAGCGTCAGCAGCAGGGGAGGATTCCTCAGCGTCAGCAGCAGGGGAGGATTCCTCAGCGTCAGCAGTAAGAGAAGATTCCTCAGCGTCAGCAGTAAGAGAAGATTCCTCAGCGTCAGCAGTAAGAGAAGATTCCTCAGCGTCAGCAGTAAGAGAAGATTCCTCAGCGTCAGCAGTAAGAGAAGATTCCTCAGCGTCAGCAGTAGAGGAGGATTCCTCAGCGTCAGCAGTAGGGGAGGATTCCTCAGCGTCAGCAGTAGGGGAGGATTCCTCAGCGTCAGCAGTAGGGGAGGATTCCTCAGCGTCAGCAGTAGGGGAGGATTCCTCAGCGTCAGCAGTAGGGGAGGATTCCTCAGCGTCAGCAGTAGGGGAGGATTCCTCAGCGTCAGCAGTAGGGGAGGATTTCTCAGCGTCAGCAGTAGGGGAGGATTCCTCAGCGTCAGCAGTAGGGGAGGATTCCTCAGCGTCAGCAGTAGGGGAGGATTTCTCAGCGTCAGCAGTAGGGGAGGATTCCTCAGCGTCAGCAGTAGGGGAGGATTTCTCAGCGTCAGCAGTAGGGGAGA
Source organism: Metacarcinus magister (assembly GCA_029783475.1). Lineage (NCBI taxonomy): Eukaryota > Metazoa > Arthropoda > Malacostraca > Decapoda > Cancridae > Metacarcinus > Metacarcinus magister. Next base: position 16,982,425 of record JAPQNM010000048.1, read on the forward strand.
ATTCCTGAGCGGCAGTAGTAGGGGAGGATTCCTGAGTGGCAGTAGTAGGGGAGGATTCCTGAGTGGCAGTAGTAGGGGAGGATTCCTGAGCGGCAGTAGTAGGGGAGGATTCCTGAGCGGCAGTAGTAGGGGAGGATTCCTGAGCGGCAGTAGTAGGGGAGGATTCCTGAGCGACAGTAGTAGGGGAGGATTCCTGAGTGGCAGTAGTAGGGGAGGATTCCTGAGTGGCAGTAGTAGGGGAGGATTCCTGAGTGGCAGTAGTAGGGGAGGATTCCTGAGCGGCAGTAGTAGGGGAGGATTCCTGAGCGGCAGTAGTAGGGGAGGATTCCTGAGCGGCAGTAGTAGGGGAGGATTCCTGAGTGGCAGTAGTAGGGGAGGATTCCTGAGTGGCAGTAGTAGGGGAGGATTCCTGAGCGGCAGTAGTAGGGGAGGATTCCTGAGCGGCAGTAGTAGGGGAGGATTCCTGAGCGGCAGTAGTAGGGGAGGATTCCTGAGTGGCAGTAGTAGGGGAGGATTCCTGAGTGGCAGTAGTAGGGGAGGATCCCTGAGTGGCAGTAGTAGGAGACTCCTTAGCCGCAAACTCTGCAATAGGAGCATCAATGGAAAATTCTGCAGCAGCACCAGTACGAGATTCTACAGTAGAAGTAGTACTGGGAGATTCTTTACCAACAGTGGTTGTACTTGGTTTTAGGGCGATAATCGATTCTTCAGTTGCATATGTAATAGATTCTTCAGTTGCGTAAGTAAGAGATTCTTCAGTAGCAGAAAGAGTTTCTTCGACAACAGTGATAATGGTAAAAATCTCATCAGAAGAAATTTCTTCACTGTAAGTATCCTGATGCGAAATACTGTCATGGTTTCCTTCACCTTCTGAAACATACAAAAGGACATTCGTCACAACATTATTTGGCTTAAAATGTTTGCAGTGTTTAAATGTAAATTATTAGAAGGTAACATTAGACTGTACAAGCACTTACCTCCGAAAATGTCGTAGACCTCTTCATCCTGAATTGTAGACAGGACGAGTAGTTCCTTCTCGTGCTCCTTCAACATCTTCAAGAGGACCTGCTCGTTGTCTAGGACCTGACTCAAAGGAACCAACCCGCAGGGAATTGCAGCGCGAATAGTGGGTAGAAGTCCTTCCTCGGAATTCAAAAATTCCACGAGCCTTTCAAGGTCGTGTTCTACTGCCGATTTAAGTAATTTTTTCCGTTGCTTCTCAGAAAGCTGAGACATGCCAGAGCCAATCACAGGGTAACGGGCAATTCTATTTGCCACCCTCAACGTCAGCAACGCCGCCCGAATACAATTCAGAGTCATATTCTCATTGTCCTGCTGCTCTCCACACACAGACTGGCAGTAGTGTGAAATTTCGGGCATCATTGTGTTATTGCCGACAACTAGATCAATTAAAAGCTTTACAATATTCAAACTGCTGCGAACATCTCTTGTGTTCTGGATTGCCTTATTGACCAACTGCCAAGTATCAAACCCTCTAAACTGAATACGATGAAGCAAACTGGTCATTTCAGTTTTGTAGCTCTCAGCTTCAGTTATCATGTTTTTCAAATCTTGGTGACTCAGCATCAGCAGAGTCTCGTTGTCTTCGTTCCTCCAGTCTTCGGTCAGTATGTCGAAAAACATAAGCCTTTCAGTGTCCTCTAAAAAGATGAAAGCGCAGTTCACATCCTTTTTCAGCAAAGTAAAAAGGAGTCCTGTTCTTAATGGAACCAGAAAGTGGCCAGGCTGCTGTTCCTTCAGAAAGTCTAGGAGATCCTGGGCAGCGGCCACTCCCCTGAGGGCCATCAGAAGGGCCTCCCTGCTTTCCGTCGGCGTCGTTGGTCTTCGAGGCTTCGGAGACCCACAGGTCCTACTTGATAAACGCCGATGGCGAGCACCGACATTACCATAGCTCGGAGAGTACTGCTGCAGCAGATGTAGTGACGTGAAACTCTTTGGTGCAGTCACCAACTGGTTCCCCAAAAGCAGCAGTACGTCCAGGCGGCCCCCGGTCACCTGTGTGCAGGACACGCCTCATCACCATCAAAGTTCGCCTGCATTTCGTGCATTTCCTGCTGCAGCTCGTGGCCACAAGGGACGTAGGCGAACTGGGATAGTGACTGATTAGTGTAATGCCAATGTCTACTTTTATATTGGTGACCGGTCTAATGTGTCGTTCTGTAGACTGAAGTGTCCACCATCTTATGATCTCGTGAGAGTTGTACTGATATATTTAGTTATCATTGTAATTAGTAATGCCGTACAGTATTTGTAGTATTAAAATAGAAATGTCATGATTTGTTACTTTAAGAAATGTATACTTGTGTAGCTTAACATGTTTAAGTAGCATTGTAATGTAGAAGGAAACTAATTAATTAATAACAGCGGGGGTCGAGAGATGAGTGTAGATGGAGGTATCTGGGAGTTGTGGTAATGTAGGGGGTTTTGTAGTTGGATTTGGAGGACATTAAGGAGATGGTGTGATTATTTGGAATGTTCTGGGAGAGAGTAAAGGTGATTTCAGTGGTGTGACTTGGGGTTAAACTGTGGTATTGTGTGTTTACAGGGAGAACTACGTGGTGTGGTGGAATTGGATGTGGTAGTGTAGTGTAATGGGCTTTGGTGTGTGTGGTGTGGTGGAATTGGGTATGGTGGTGGTTGTTCCTCAGGCTGCCTGGCCGAACAACCCTGGGTTCCTGAGATAAGCTATTACCTAGACTGGGTTTTCCCACAGGGCCGTCATGGAGTGTATGTTGTGTCATTGACGTGTATGATTGTTTGCCTCAACATCTACGGCTTGGAGGAGGAGAGAAATGACAGCCGGAAAAGTAATCTCGGTGTCGAAAAAACATATATTTGTGTGTGTTGTGTGAAGGGTGTGGTGCTTGCCAGGTTGACCGAAACCATTCCCAGGTGCTCGTGCCCAGCGAAGGGACAAGGATTTGTTGTGGCGGTGTGGCCTCCAGGGTGTAGCCACTGGGCAGTGGTTCTACAACGTAGACGCCACCACTCCAGGAGGACCAGTTGGGTGTGGTGGTGAATTGTGGTGGAGTTGGTGTGTGGTGTATAAAGTGGTGGTGTGATGTAGAGATATTCCATGTGGTGTGTTATATAGAAGGGAAGGTGGAAGATGTTGGTGTTATGGTTGTGGAAATTATATGGTGGGAATTGTATATTGGAACAGTAGTAATAGTGATTAATGTTAATGTACTGTTGGCTTCAAGTAACCTGAAACTTGGAGAGAATAGTGTGTTAGGTACAAGGAGATACAAGGAGATGAGGATCACCAGGTAGGTGGTTAGGTCTGGAGAATCAGGCAGATCGGGCTTTAAGGGTAGTCTATTCATCGAGGGAGAAATAGTGTCTACACATACTTAGACACTCACCTAACATGTTACTTACAGTACTTCCTGTCTAACGTGTAAAGTGGAGGGGCTTGATCTTGAATATCCTGACAGTCACTCAAAGTGTTTACGGTCTACTTTAACAACAATACCTGCAGCACCCACCTAGGTGACCTTTGAGTGACCAGACACAGGTGTGACCTGCTGGGATCCTACCGTGATATGGTGTAGCTTCAGGGACACAGAGAGCGAGGCGGCCCGCACATGGCTGAAGGCAGCAGACGCCACTGTGTACGAGTGTTGGCTGCCGTTGAGGAACACATCCGCAGGGATCCGCACTCCGTTGAAGCTCCCTTCCACCGCCATCGATGGAGTTATAAGGCCACCCACCTGGTGACTTCCTGCAAATAGTTAGATAGATATAACTTGCCCGGTCTGGTTGTTAAAATGTTGAACTTAGGAGGCCTCGCCTAATGTTGCACAAACATTGTTCGCCTGAATGTTTTGTCATGGACTCTTGCACTATCCTCTTTATTTGTATACACTTGATTCCTGCTTACCTTTTTTGTGATCATTTATGGGTCTCCTGCCTAACATTACAATCCATAATTATTGTTTTCAATACAGTATGGCCATTTTAAGAGAAGGGCTTTAGGATAATTTGTTATGTAGGAACAGAACCAAACGTTCGCGCCAAGAGTGCATACATCCTTGCCGATAGGGGGATCCTGAAGCATGACAACATTACACAAGTACAATAATGAACGTACCAAATACCACCTGCTCCTGGCGACTCTCCATTAGCAGGGCGTTGGTGAGGTCCAAATTGGCTAAGTTTCTTACTCTCAGGTTGCCGCGGTGCACTAGGTCTCCCATCACTCTGAGCGGACCTGCCAATGAGAATCAACTAATTATAGCCAACATTGGTGCACCTTGAAACAGGCTTTGCACAATATAACAGCCCACCATGAACAGGTAGTTATAAATCAACCAACCGGTAAGAGTGACGTTGGCACTGCGAGTGACAAGACGTGGCAGCAGCTTGTCCAGGGTGACGTTATTGACAGTGGCAACGTCGAGGGTGTTGGAGTGCAAGGAATGGCATTTCAGAAACCCTGTGGAGAGGATTGGTACAGCACAAGTGTAACTATGTTGGTGTGGCATTTGTCAATGAACGTTACATCACCAAGGCTGAAATTTTACAAATTAGGAAATATTTGATGACTTTTTTATTGCATGTGGGCCTGTTTTACTGCCCTTGGCTGGTTTCCAATTGCATAAAAAAATAATAAGCTTGCTGATAACTGAAATTTCAACAACAATGAAACTCCTGCTTTATCGGATGAAAGCCACATATTCCTTACCTGAATTAATATTCTTTTAATTAAAGTATTCCAAGAGAGTAAATGACTACCTGTGTGCATCTGGGCGTGAGTGGTAAGCAAGAGGGAGTCAGGGTTCATCTGCACACCGTCTAAAGTGTTGGACACCACCAACGCATGTGCCTTCATCAGGCCCTGAAATGTAATGTTTCCGCCGATCTCATGGTGTCCACTCAGGGTTACGTAGGCAGAAGTCGACTGGCCGTTCAGGCGATTTACAGCTGCAGAAGCCTGTTGTATAGAACATTCAGTTCGTTAAAGTTTATTGTTCAAGGTAAACGTGTACATAAGCCACCTGCCTCACCTAGCAGTGACTTTGGTAATTTTCATTTATATTTTATATAACTTTATTTATCATTTGCGTTCTCAATGAAATTGAAGTTTAAAGATTTTCGCCCTTCTTTTTCATTGACCCGACACCTTACTTTCAACTCAATGTTCGCGAAGGTGAAGTCGCCGTAGTGAGCAGCTGCATCAAGAGGCACAGTGTGCCTGAACATCTGGGCACTTAGCCCGTTGACCCACTGGGCATGCACTTCACCAGCAGAAGACATTCCTTGGGTGTCCTTGATCGTCAGACTGGCAAAGTGAAGACGAGCTGAAATAAACCCTATGATTATCCAGCGTGATCAAAAGTGATGAACTCATGGTTTCACCAGTAACCGTTAACACTCAACAAAACACGCATTCAGTCCTGCATACACCACTCTGCCAATACAATAAGTACAATAAGGTAATTTATGTGACCCACCATGCCAGTTGATAGGTCCGGTGGCGGGTAGCACAGTACGAAGTCTCTGGCGAGCCTGTCGATGGGACTCTTCTAGGGCATCTATCCGCGCCTCTATCTGCCCGACGCTGAAGATCCTTCTGCCCCGACTGAACACCTTCATGCAAAAATAATTATAGAAATATAAGCAGCTAGGCAGTAATGCTCCTCTTGAACGCTCCACCACCACTTCCTCCTCCAGTAAGGCAGTGTTTAGTAGTTCAGCAGGCAGACAGTCTTCAAAACCTAACACCATGCATGAACTAGCCAAAGTATACAAACTATAGCTCAAATAACACCAAATGATTTTAATATTCTGGATAAACCTCTGCAGTATTGCACGTTGCTTACCTTGGTGGCCTGGCTGGTCGCCTGCACCACAAGGTTGCCCTTAATCGTGACGTGACGGGCGAAAGTGTAGCTCTCTATCGCTCTTGGAGCAGTGGCTGCCTGCCGTATGAGGTCAGTCACCTCGCCTCCATACATTTGCCGCTGCAACCCTTCACACCATCTCTTTATCTCTCTGTATTCTTCCTGTAGAATACACAAACAGTTATGAATTATTTTAAAATTCCTTTTGGTTGTGGCGGCCAGATTAGTATTATGTCCGCTGAAGGTGGCGCCTAACATACCGTCAAAGAACAATATCATTGGTGAATTTAATTTTTTTTCAGAGCTTTATCTTACACTTTGAACTTTCAAATTTCAATATAGTGGAACTTTTAGGTAGAGACTTATTTAGATGAAATTTCATGAGATTGTGATATATGATGTTAGGAAGTTGCTAACATACTGACAAACAGACAGACAACCAAACAAAGTGAAAACAAAAGCTCTCGCTCCACTTCGCTAGTGGAGATAACATTGAGTGCAGAGGATGACTTACCATGAGATCGTCACTGGTGATGAAGGAGACGGAGTACAGCGTGGGGTGTCCGGCTGCTTTGTCGTCGTCGTTGTTTGTCACACCTATGACAGCAGGACGGGAGAAAGTCATTCACAGACAACCAATCCACATAAATGTTTCAAGAGTAATGAATACTAGAACATCAAGTAGCATCAATGACCCACCGAGGACCACGTGTCCGTCCCAAAACGTGGCTGCGAGGCTGGTAACTCCCACCGAGAACGGCTTGTGGGTGGGTTGTTCTGGGGCGGGTTTGAACCTCCATCCATTGTACTGGTAAAAGGTGACTCCCTTCATGGTGGAGACAAGGGCGAGCAGCACAGTCTGATTCACCTGACGCAGCCACGGAGGGAAGACGGTAAAAGTTTTAAAAGAATCATTATTGTGTAAAGACTGGTAAAGGCAGTCGTGGCAGCGTCGCAGTCAATGTTCCCCTCCCCCTAACAGCCAACTCCATATATATTGCGTGATATGCACCAAAACTGGTGCCCTGCGCATCATTAATCAGAGTCAGAAGTTCGTGGTCATTCAGCTCACCTGGACGGCCATCCACTGCACCGCGTATGAAGTCTCTATCTCTTGGAAGAGCTTGAACTTGCCTTTATCGTAGTGGTAGATGACAGAGTTGGTATAGTGGTTGCACTTGCCTGAAGGGAGTGAGGGGGAGCGTTATTATTTTTTTTTAACATGAAAGGATATCACGGTGCCAAACAATATGCTGAAAGAATTTGGTGACGCTTTGGATCGAACTCCTTGTACTTGTCAGCATTGTGTTCATATGTTAGCAGCCTGTACCCTCAACCCGTCAGGATCCCCACCGGTGCTTGTGTCCTCGCAGAAATTGGCGATGGCGAGGAAGCTGTGCTGGAAGGGCTTGCTGCCGAGGGTGAAGCTTTGGAAATGCCTGGCACCCCTGGTTTCCACGGCCTGGAAGGGCAGGTAGCGACCCTGGTGCACGCTGTAGCGGAAGATCATGCTGTCGCAGTTGTGTTGACCTAGGGTAAGTGACCCTCATGTTAAAACTATGCAGGTATGTTGAATTTATAGCAGAAGCTTCACTAAAATATTGAAACATAACACCATACTACCTCTCAGCCATACACGATTTTGAGTGTTTTCGCGGAACCTTGTCTCACCTTTGTTATTTTGGAAGTTTGCAAAGGCCAGGTAATGAAACTCGTTGACCATGAAGTGATGGGCGGCCATGGGATTGGTTCCGGGTACCAGCTCTACCCTGTCGGGGTACGCGCCCCTCCAGTGGTAGATTGAAGAGGTGGTGTGGCGGGTGAAACGGCCCTGCCCGTCACTTTCTTCCCCGCCGCTCACGATCACACAGAATGTCTCTTTCTTTTGGGACCTGTGGGGAGGCAATGAATTATAAATATCGGATTGGATGATCGTGTCACAAACAAACACCAATCGAAGGTGTTTATCATCATTCAGCGTTAAGAGTAGTTGGCGCACCAGGTTTCCACATATCTCGGAGAGTCTGCATTGATGCTAAACACAAACTTGTAGGTCAAAGTTCCTCGACCAGGTGTTATCGGGTTTTCTTGTATCTCGTACACAGTCACCTTTCCCTTCTGCTTTTTTAAAACCTGCTGGTACGGCGTTGACTCGCCAGCCATGATGCACACCAGCAGCAGATGTCCCCCAGCCACATGGGCAAAGTCACAGCTGTGTCTGCCTCGGGGACCTTTTGTCCGGTGCACCTGTGGTAGCAAATAGAGATTTAGCAGGTAACTAGACACTACGTTGCCAGGTGTATTGAGTACAAGTGATAATACCATGAACTTAAGTGCTTAGCCAGCTGGAACCACCTGGTGTGTCTGAGGCTCGACGGCGTGGAGGGAAACACCCGAGGCTTCAATGACAGCTAGGATGAGGCGGCCTCGCCACTGCGTCATGTGAATACTCTGGGCGCTTCGCAACCCGAGGGACACCAGCTCCTCCACCCGATGCACAATCTCCACACCTGTGACACAAAGCATTCTTATGAAGCGTTAGGGTTACCATTTTGAATTAAGATGACCTCAAACAGTGTGAATTTGTGTGCTAATACAAGCTTCCTAAGTATTAGTGGATCGCCATGCTATCCTATGTTATGCCATGCCATGCCATACCACGACAATCCTTATGTGAAGAGATTCATGCAACAGCATCTCGCTCCAACACCTGCCGCACGACACCACGCAGCTCGCCCAACTTACTTGTATTAGTATTGAAGAAGGATAGATCGATGCGAGAGAGTGCGGTGCCCAAGTGCCTCGCCCGACCAGCAGCGACAGGTGGACCACCACTGAGTTCGACTGGCACTGCACCGGCTGGTGAAAGAATCTTTGTAGAGTGGACTGGACAGATCTTATCCCCTTTGTTCCTAAACACATGCGGTTCCCTTTTGCCACCTTACCTGACAAGTCTACTCCAGCCGCAGCGGAGATGTAATGCTTGGTCACGTCTTCAGCCTCCGTCAGCAGCCGATTCAGGACTTTCAATCTCGCCTCTGAGAATTAAACACCAAACGTTAACTTCATGACTTCAATATATTTACACACTCAACCACAAACACTCGCACACCCACGCACCTACCACCTACATGCACACCAGTGCGCACACCTACATGCACACCGGTACAGGTACTTCTAAGGGTATGCACACACAAATGCACAAACATGTACTAACAATCACACACTGCACCTTCGTTGGGGAGTGTCGAGCCACATTGTACTCCGGCTATTGTTACCTGACACACCCAACTCACCTGCAACGTCTTCCCCTGGTGTGGACTCCCCGAGACCCACGTTCATCAAAGTGCTGCGTCCCGCCTCGGAGGACCTGCACCGTCAAAAGGGAGGTCATGAGGAATTTGTGGTTTTGACTAAGAATTACCTTGCCTTATGATCCTTGTGTATGTATGCGTGTGTGTGTGTGTGTATGTATGTGTGTGTGTATGTGTGTATGTGTGTATGTGTGTGTGTGTGTGTATGTATGTGTATGTATGTGTATGTATGTGTATGTGTATGTATGTGTATGTGTATGTGTATGTATGTGTATGTGTATGTATGTGTATGTGTGTGTGTGTGTGTGTGTGTGTGTGTGTGTGTGTTCATATGGAAATTTTAAATAACAAAACATCAGCAAAAACTATCACATATTTGTTCTTACCAAGCTGGTTTTTAGCTAGACCACCCTGAGTGAAGGCAAAGGATTAACCAAACATAACCGTACTCGTCATTCGGATAGGAAAGGCTTCCCGCCAACGATTGTTAGAGAATACTTATCCTGACGGAACAGTTGACAATCTTTATTAAACTAGCAAGTGATCGCTCAAACCATCGTTGTCATGCCGGTTAAAATTTCTGAATTTGAAATTCAAGCTACTATTGTGCCAAATATAGTTGGTTATTACTGTCACTCGTCCTTCCAGGTTTCGTATTATTGTTGACGTTGCCGTAATCATAACCTCAGTCTTGCTGTTGCCTTCCTCGTCTTAAGGCTAAAAGCTCATGGCTATCACCTTTGTCCTACTTAGTCTTACCTGGAGTTGTTCACGAAGTCACCAGCCGTGAGGAGAGGCAGCACCAGCAGCCACGTCAGGTTCCAGCTTGACCTCGCCATCGTCAGGACACGGACACAGGCAACACTGTGGGTCGTGGCTGCACGGGTTTGGTGAGGTTGAGGCTGTCAGTATAAAATATAAACACTTGTTCACGCTAACCAAGTATGGAACGACTCCATTAAGCAGTCTGCTAATTTGATCTTCGCCTCAAAAACTTGGGTAAAATTTCGACAAAGGTTCTTAAGGTTCGATAAGCGTTTCCATAGTATGATAAAAAATTAAGTTAGTGTAAGAAATACAAAACATGTATTTTACACCCGAGAAAGAAAGTGAAGCAATGAAGCATTGCACAGGTGCTCAACACTTCCTCATCCCCACAGCTTGGTATGCGACCCTCTCTGCGTCAGTGTTGCCAACACTTAAGTGGTATGAAATAGTGACTTATTCTCACGCACGCACCACTAGATCGTGCGTTTTGTAATTTGGAGTAATATAATATACTTTCCCCATCTCTTCTCTCATATTATATCATGGTCACTGTTCTACAAAAGATTTGTGCTATAACACATTTTGTAGTCTGTCGCGATTTTATTTGAAATGGTTCCACTCGCAGCAACTAATGCAGGAAAGCATAATGTTTTGGAACACAAAATTGTACTCGTATATCAATTGATTAGTAAAAAAGGAGCAACAATAGTGTTAGGACACAAGTAAATTAAAGTATCTACTTCAAGTTGGTTTGAAGCGCATCGCTTTGTTCATAGATTTTAAAGTATTGACGGAAAACACACATCTTATGATAATTTGCGACCCAGGTTGTGTGCCCCTCATGCCATTTTTGTTTAACATTAATTTACGTTAACACTTTTCTAAGTGTATAGTGTGTATTCTACTTACATAACCATAACACCCTACACTAGTGAGAATATGATTTTTACATACATTACTGTATTCCGACAAATTATTTGTTTCAACAATATTTAATTTGCTTTGTGTGTGTAGCACGAATCAGTCATCCAATGTCCAGCATCACTGGTGTTTATAATGTCCGTGTATGGAGGGTGGGGGTGATTAAGAAATAATTCGTGGCGTTAAATTAAAGTTTGAATTGCCCTCAACTGTTTCAGCCGCTAGGAGGTTGTACTTGCGAGTTAGAAGACTGCATGTGGCAGGAAATTATAAATGGAAGTTAGAAGCTTGTCAAGTAGCAGTGCTATTAAGAGAAATATATTTCAGAAGCTATAACCATGTGACGAAAATGAGTGCCAGAAACGTTCAAAACTCATTCAAACTTGCTGGAAGAATATGTGGTCTAGATACAACTTGATTATGGTAATTTTGTAAAAACTTAAATTCTTACTTTCTTTTTCGATTTCCTTTACTTGCCACCACCACCGCCACCTGCACCGGGCGGCAGGTGGGGAAGTGGGGAGGGACGCCACTGTCATCCGCCGCCGCCCACCCTAACCACCCTACGCCACACACTCGTGTCTCTCTACTAACTCAATCCGCTACACCCAATATCCCAGATTATTCCATTCTTTTTAGGGCGGAGTAACTTTTTAAAACCAAGAAATCTAATTTACAGAATAACAGTAGAAAAATCCACTCACAGGCGTGTGTCCCGCAGCGGCGATGGTGGTGGTTGTCGCAGCGTGACTGGCGCCGCACTACTCGCTGCCCTTCGTCCCTCACACAATGATGGACCACCTTGTTGTGCTTCATCCTTACAAACAACACCAAACCACCATTTTCATCAATTAAAAAAAAAAAAAAGAAACCCGTGAGTGATCTCGCAGCCTTCAGCGCCATCTAGCAAACCTGTGGAAAATCAATTTTGATCCTAGAATAGGCTACGATTTAGTTGCTGAAAGTCTTGTGAAAATATTTTGCTTTGGCTTTCTGTAAACTAATGCATTTTCATTTATGCATTATTTAATGAATCTATAATTAGTAGTCTTGTTTATTGATTTCTTTCCATATTTATAAGTTTAACTGATAGTTATAATTACTTAATTGCTACATCATTGTATACAAAGATTGTGTATATACACCAGTTTTAATGCAGGTACATTGAACTCATGCACACAAGACACATTGAAAAGATATATCAAATTTTGTAATGATATGTAGTACTGTATATACATTAGTGATAGAAATAACCTCATACATCAACAAGGCAGAGGATGGTTACACTGTGGTTGCATTGTAATTAATTGAACCAGTGGAAAATGCACTTAAAAAATAATACTAAATACGTGAAGAGCCATAAAAAATGAAAAAGAATTACTTTACATACAATAACATAAACAGACTTAATTGGTTGTCAGCACCATCTGTTGATACTTAGAAGAACTATAAGCTGACAGGGTACTTCTTTCCCCTTCATTACTGTCATATAAAGTCTTTACTCCAGACACAAGTGGCGTTAACAACCCTTCATCTCTCACCCACGCTCCCTCATCCCTCCCCTACATCAGTCACGTGGTAGTGGCTTAGGGGTGATCATGGGGGGATGAGAGGTACTATAGTGACACCTGGTGATTGGTTGATATAACGGTGGGGACTTCAAGGCTGGTACGGGCTCTTCGGGACGCGAGTGATGCCTCCTTATTTGGACAGTGTTCATTCGCCTTCAGTTTATAATGAACACTCAGGATAGAGAGATGAAAAAAAGTAACGCCTCTCCCGGAAAATGCAGCTTAGTTAAAGAAAACAGTATAGGGGTTGAGGTGCGAGTTGGGTGCGGCGATGCTTGGTGTTAAAAGTTGAAGTAATGATTATGATCAGAGTTGTTACGGTGATCCGGTGACTGGCTGCTTCACTGTATCCTGGGTCGAACACCTCACTATCATCATAGGAATAATTAACCTTATGCCTTTTATTAGTCTTCAAATAACAAAAAGAGCTTTATAAATTAACTATACTGAACCTATTATATTTTATTATCTCAATGTTCATCCAACTAGTGGTAGGTGGGGATGTAAGAGACAGAAAACAAGGAAGAGAAAGTCGGTGGAGTGGTGTGCCTATTCTTCCTGGGTGGCGGGGATGGGGTGAGGTGGTGGGGGGTGATGGAGGGTCAGACTAGTTAGTGGTGGCAGCCTTCCTGATGCCTTGTGTTGGGTGTATCGAAAGGAAACAGTGTCGACACGGTTGTCTGTGCAATGTTTAGTGTTTTGAAGACGCTTAAGTCCTTCCTTAATGTATTCATTCATTCGTTTGTTTGCTGATTAATCTATCAATTAACAAGCTAAACGCCGTAATTGTTCCGTTAATGGGTCCATCTGAATCTTTCTCAAATAATAATAATTACCCTCATTCCCAATATCTCCTTAGTTAAAGATCGTATTTGTGGAAGGGTTATTTTTCTTGTCTCTCAACATTTGTGTTCTGTTCTTAAGGGGACGAAAAGACTAAAATACTGTCAGAGCCATCTATTGGTGGTGTCCTTATAAGGCAAAACAGGGTCTGAATCAATTCCACATTTAAACCGAGAGGATCCTCGAAGCAGAGCGAAGCTTCCAGCTATTCGTCTGAATGGCTTGTGTTGATTGTCCTTCAGAGTTCATCACTTGCCTCAGCCGCTGTCCTAAACGAAGGGACTCAGCACGTCCGTCACTTGCTGAGCCAAGATATATCCTCTCCATATTACAATTACACGGAAACGCTTTGAAACATTTCTAAATGATTTTGTGAGTCTCATTTGGCTCGAAACTTCTCAAGGTTCGAAACATGAATTTTTCCCTGCGTGTGTTCCTCAGTTAGGTAGGTAATCTCTGGCCACCTGGCCTTCCAGCGAGACTCACCTTGCCTCTTGTTCACTTGACAATGGCTGGGGCCCGACTCCAGCTGTTCATCACCGTGACGCTGCTCCTGACGCTGCTGTCCCTCGCCGAACTGCGCCATATAAGGTTAGACAACAATTATTGTGCACCAAATTGCTTTCTCGCCCGCCAGCCAGGTAAACTGTGTCGAGTGATACGTGATGGAATATTCTTGAAGAAAATTAATATTTGTGTAATAGTTCTCAGACACGCGATGGAAGGAATTCTGCCGAGGAGGTCGTGGTCTCCTCGGCTGGTGGAGGTGACGGCGTAGACAGTAATAAGCAGGAAGAAGCTGGAGTGTTGAGGGCGGCTGCACGAGCTATCTGGGGAACACTTCGTCCCTATGTTGTCGGTGAAGACGCTAATGACTTTGGTGAGTGTCCACAGGTGGGTGGCTCGTCCTCCCCTCCACTTTGGTTGTCATTCATTGAAACATCCTCACAGTGACTAGCACGTGTCTGCGTCTCAGGATGTAACACACTCTGCTCGGCTTTTGATTTAATTTTACTTCCAATAAACTGGTTGAATGTGTTCTACGGTTTGTTCGCCTTTTTAGTGTTATAATAATAAGTATTAATTTTGTGATGACTTAATTATTACCGCTGAACGAAAAAGACGTGTAGATTCCCTTCCGTGCCTTCTTTTTCAAAATTTTCTTCCAAACTTCCACACAAAGCTTTCAATATTGTTAAACTTTCATATGAAGTGGTGGAGAAATGCTTTTTGGGTGGTAAGGTTATAAGGTAAGGTTGAGTTTTGATATGAAATGTCCTTCACGAAACTACCCAATCTCCTAACTGTCACGTAACATTGAAGGGCATTTCAAAACTAAACCTCGCCTAACGATGTACCACCTAACCACCATAAGGAAAGGAAGGGAGGGGGGGGGGTCAAGGGATGCCACATTGTCCTTCCAATGACATGAAAGTTTTCCAGGTCATCAAAGGTTTATATGGAGGTTTGGTAGGAAATTAGATGAAAAATAAGATAAGATAAGGTGAAAAGGCCGGAAATTAATCTAAATAGTTACTGAAAAGCCGTTTGTGCTTTCTGAATTGACAAGATTAATAAAGCGTCTGCGTTGATTAATACCTCTCGTGGCCAGTTAACACGCCCTCGCATGGCCGAAGTGTCAAGGCAGCGTGTGGACAAGAAAAGAGGGGAAGTAGATCTTAAAATGACCTATTCTAAGGAAACCATCTTCAAAATCAACAACTGATGTAATTGCAAAAGGTTCGGATAGCATGAAGTGGACCAACTCGCACCCATAAGTAGTTAATTATTTATATATATTTCTAATGTGGCGTGTATAATTAATCAGTAATTTTTTTTCGTTTTATTCGTTCTAGAGGTACGTTTGGCCTCGCTCAAGAAACGTCTGCTGAGGGAGGTAGAGGAGGAGGTCAGTGTGTACGCCACCGTCGCCGGCTTCACTTGGCCAGGTGGGTGTGGAAGTGTCGTGTGGAGGCGGTGGAAGGGTGGCGTATGTCAGGCTTCACCTGGCGCTGCATCATTGGTGCGTACACTTGCATTATGAGATGAACGATGTGTGAATACTAAGGAAAAGAATGATTAATACAGTGTTTTCCAGACGATCACTTTGGACCCGGAAATCAAACTGACGAAACCGAGGTGGTCTCGAGTGCAGGAGACGACGATGATGATGATGACGATGATGACTATTACGACGATGGCAACGATGGCGACGACGTGAGAAGATCAAAGAGGGATCATCCGTTGCCTCTTCCTCTAATTCGTGATCCACATGGTAGGTGGGACGGGGTCGGGGACGATAATGTTGGTCACTCGCTGGTCAGCTACAAAAGTATTTTTGTTATTCACCTTGACGTAATGGTGTTTACTTCACCACTCCGCCGCGAGCCATACAAATTATACTTTTATGATGTGGTTGCCAGCAGCATTTTCCACCACGTCACTTTGTCATTTTGGAATTGCTCGTGTGAAGCGCTTGGAAATGGAACTTAAATTCAGTTGTAAAATGTTTTTTTGTGGTCCGCCCCGGCAACCGTCCAGTTTCCGAGGTGCCACCCAAGCTGACGCCATCACCCTTCACACTTTGAGAACAGCGAGATACACCTTCTGCGTGCACACACTAGTATTTCCAGTGCGCGTTGACACAATATACAAGTCTGTTTTCATTCCTTCACTATAGACTTATAAAAATCTATTTTGTCCTGTGCTTGCCGCCGCCGTAAGTGTAGGTAGCACCCAAAGCTCCTATTCGTAGTCACACAATCATAACGCGTCGTCGTCGGATGCCTCCAGAGATGCCTTTCATTATAGCTCCTCTTCCTCAGAATCCCCAAAATTAAGCCCAAAGGTTCCTAAGATTTTGATCATTAAACTGTTTTGTGAAGGACATTGTCACGTAAAAAACGGAAGCACTTAATACAGTATTTTCTCATGAGAATGATTTCCGTGAATGTTCTGAATGGAAGGGAAGAGATTTGTTTGATAATCTGGCCTTAAGTTCTCCTGCCAATCTTTCTTTTGTAACCTTCCATTCCAAAAGTCCACCACATTCCATCCCAAGAAGCGCCGTAAAAACTCTCCATTGCTCCTTAAAACCCTACCCAAGGCCCACCATAACCCACCATATCAACAGCTCTCAAGGTCTCCCCTCAAAGTAAACCTAAAGGTTGCGAGTTTGATCCTGGCTCACGGCAGCTTCTTGGTGAGAGAGGTAGCGCTCTCTCGTTAACCCTAGCAGAACTATATGGTCTATAGATACCTAGTTCGGAGGGATTATTTAATCGCCTTTAATCACTTCAAAGTAAGTAGTGAGTGGGTGTGTCATGCAGGCGTGGTGCTGCTGGACCGGGTGATGAGACTGGTGTCGCTGGGGGAAAGTCCAACACTTGACGTCCACATGACTCAGTGGCATGGGCGCCTCATCATCGCTGCCATCGACATCAGGAAGAGCGTCACCCTCTACGCTGTCACTCCGCGGACCTACAAGGTGAGCAGCACAGCGTCACGCAGTCAGTCTTGTGTGGTGCGGTGCACCTGCCTGGCGCTGTTTGTCTTACCTGTGTCTCAATTGAATACGTAATGTCACTAGTTTAGCTTTTGTTTCAAGATCTCTAGTGCACCACCTACCTTGTAATTTGTTTTTGTTTAAAGCTTTGAAACATTTTACACATATTTACACTGACGGTTTTTTGTTTAGAATATTCACACCAAACTGGGATAGGTCAAAGGCTACAGAGCAATTAAACACAAATTATGCCGCTCGGAAAACTAAAATCAAATGCATCCAAAAAGAACCGAAAGAAAAGTGTGTTATTTCACGCAGGTGCACTCTTCGCCCCCCTTCCCTGGTCTGCGCACCTGTGGCTTCACGCTAGTATCAAATGACCAGCTTCTGGTGGCCTGCATCACGTTCAACAGCAGCTTAGTGATGCACAGGGCTTACAAGGAGGCGGCGCAGGAGGTGACCGTGTACCAGGTGCGAGAGGAAGCTTACGGCGCCGGGAAGCTGTCTGTAAAGCATCGACAGAGCATTGAAGTGGAGAACCCCGTTGACGTTGAGATGTGGTAAGATTATTAGTGCATCAGTACACTGGGTTCACGGCCTTGAGTCTTACGTGGATTATGTTTGTTCTCAAACGTTTTCCAGACTGTAATATTTGAAATTTGTCAAACCGAACCTTTTATAACCTGACTGAACCTATCATATATAGCCTACGTTGCTATCAGTTGCGATAGGTTAGTTTGGTTAGAAGATTCAAAATCGAGCAGTCCGGAGTCGGGACTGTCTCGGAGCAATTCGGTCTTATTGTTTAGAATGGTCGTGTGTATCCTAGTCGATCGCACATTGTAACCTTCACAGATATAAAGTACAGTATGTATATTGTGCAGTACACAAATATTATATAGATCGGTTCGGTGTAGTAGCTATGCATATTTAACTTTCATTTTCTTAACATGATAATATAAGGTTAAATTGAGTATTTTAGTGGCTCAAAAATGTTTTCTCTACCTTGATAACACTTTGTGGGCACATTTTCACACTACGCATCACAATGCAGGAATACAGGCAACGAGAACTACCTGTTAATAGCCAACTCTAAGGAGGTAAAGGAAGAGGTGTTCAGTCCGTCGGGGGAGGTGCTGACCCACAGAACCAACTACCACTCCATCTCGTACCTGTACAAGTGGAAGGAATACAACTTTGATGTCCTGCAGCAACGAGTCTTGCCTGGTGTCACTCCAAGGGCGGTCACCCACTTCACCATCGGAAGCAAGCACTTCATCGCCATGGCTAACTTCAGGAATAACAAAGGTCAGGATTGGATGTTAACCTACTTGGCAGGTTTTTCTTTCATATTTTAGAATCTAATTCTATTTTCCTTCTCGTCTACATCTTCCTTCATCTTTACTATATCAGTATTCAGTCTTATACTCATCTTTTCGTGCTTCATAATTTATTTTCATGATTTAACCAGCGTGGAAATCTTCCCAAACGAGTAAATACGAGTATTATGCATCTTGCCTTCCCCTTTTCTTTTTTTCGCCATAACCTCCTTCCCTTCTTTTTCCCCTACCTTCCTCTCTTTGCCACTATCCTTCTCTCATTCTCGCTCCTCCTTTCGCTTATCTCCAATCCCTCCCTCATTCTTGCCCGTTTCTTCTTCCTCCTCGAATCCCTTCCTCTCCCCCATCGCAGGTCAGCATAACATTGATAGTTTCGTCTACCAATACTCCCTGGAGGAGGAGCACTTCGTCCTCTTCCAGCGGCTGGCCACTAGGGGCGCCCTCCACATGGCCATCTTCACTCTGGGCCACAACCACTTCGCAGACACTTTCCTCGCCGTAGCCAACAGCTGCCAAGACGAAGATGAAGGTGTGTTTGTGTGCATGTATGTGTTGCGCTGCTTTGTTTGTGTGGTTGTTTGTGTGCTTGTTTGTGTATTTGTTTGTTTGTTTGTGTTTGGTAACGAATGATCTTGAAGCCATCGTTACGAGTGGTGCTTGTGAGATCGGTAGTTATAATAGTTTGTTAATATTGTCAAAGCCACGGAAAATTTTAAACATTTCTATTTGGTCTCCGTAGCCTACGTTTGGATAAACTGAATAAGTTCAGCCCCTCAAGTCGTTCTTCGTAAGGTAGGTTTCGCAATTTAGGGATAATTTTTTTTTTTTTTTTGTATTCTCTCCAGCTTATCAATATCTATTTTTCTTCTTATAGTATGGTGACCAGAACTAAATGCAATATTCTAGATGAGGGCGCACAAGTGCATCAAATAGTGGTTTTTTTTCTTCTTTTTTTCTATATCCTTTTTTTTTTTTTAACCCTTGGCGCCGGTAGGCTTACTGGAGGCCTTAGATGTTCGGCCACCGCCCATTAGTAGCGCGGGTCTTAATTTTTTATAGTGACGCCTCGTTAAAGGCCAACTTTTTCAAATTTGTGCTCAAAAGTTCTTCCGATGAAGCAGACCAGTTTGTTAGCTTTCTTAACAACATCTGAACAATGTTTACTGGATTTAAGGTCTTTAATAGTTACCTCTAAGTCTCTTTCATGGCTAACCTTGGAAAGTTCTGAACCATTCACTGTGTTTTTTTGTTTCCGATATGCAATACTTTACGTTTATCAATATTGAGTTTCATCTGCCAATTCTCTGACCAATTTACTAAGCTATTGAGGTTGGATTGTAATTGTATTTTATTTTCATTGTAAATTATAGTGTCGGCAAATTTTGATATCATACAGGTGAGGCCGTCATCGATATTATTGATTCAATTACAAAAAGAATGGGGCCAATTACAAGGTTCTGTGGCACTCTGCTTATAACATTTTACCAGTTTGATCATTTACCAGTAATGACAATGCGCTGTTTTCTCTCGGAAAGCCAGTCTTCGAGCTACTTGAGAATTTTTCCAGCTATTACATGTGACTAATTCTAGAAATTGTTTATTGGGAACTTTGTCGTACGCTTTTTGAAAGTCTAGATATATGACATATATCTTTTTTGTCTTGTGATAAAAGTTAAAAACATCGTTATAAAAGTCAAGCAGATTCGATAGATAAGAGTTTGTTTTGAAAGCCGTGTTGAGTATTTTTAATCGGAATATTTTCTTCAAGTAAACATACTAGTTTATCACGTATTATAGTTTCCATTAATTAACAAGTACGGATGTGAGGCTGATTGGTCTGTAAGTGCCCTTTGTCTTCCATCGTGTGTGTGAGAGTAACATTAGCTAGTTTTCAAATATCTGGAACTTTACTAGAATATGGGGATTTATTGAAAAATATCGCTAAAGATTTGCCTGTGGTGTGTCATATTGTCGTTGCGCTGTCTTCAAGCACCAAATCAATCAATCCAACAATTCACCTAAGTAATTGGATAAGAAAATCAACACAAAGAATATAAGTTTACCTGTGGTTTCCGCCTGCCCATAGGAGCCTGCAACCCTCACACGAACTCCGCCATCTATCATTACACACACAACAAGTTCGTGCTCTTCCAAGAAGTGGCTACGTCGTCCGCCGTGCAGTGGTTAGCCGTGCAAGTGGAAGGCACGGTGTTCTTGGCCGTGACGCAGGTGGCAGCAGGCCTGAAGGTGTTTCAATACGATGGGTGGAGGTTCGTGGCAGCTGATCTTCGGCACTACGAAGCCTTCTTCGGTCCTGTGGTCACGGGTCTATCGGCGGCCCACTGGGACGGCTCTGTTGTCTTTGGTAAGTGGTAGGACAACACTTTTTTTTGGGTGGAAAAGGTAATAAAGTGATGCTGGCATGAGTAAGAAAGAAGAGAGGCTGTTGTAGGTAAAGTGATTATGGAGGAGACTGCTGTGGTTATGGAGAGAGGAGGGAGAAGGAAGGATTGTTTTGGCTTGGAGAGAGGGGATGGTAGGATATTATGGAGGGGAAGAAGAGAAAGGAGAAACATTACTACGGATAGGGAGGAAGGGACAAGGGTGATGTCATGTAGAAAGACAGGCTTGGCAGATATGTGTGTTGGGGGGGAAGGGCACAGAGGCTCTGGAAACGATGTTCATGACTGAATGATGTACACTTGTACCTTTATAATTGCTTTTGCACCATTTACTTGGTAAAAATAAATTCTAAAAGGTGACTTATAATCAGTAGTATTGCCAGGAATATACGTAGGTTAACCACTCAATCGCTCGCTCAGAAAATGTTGACTATAATAAATGCAGAAAGCATATGCACGTGTTTGTGATGTTTCTTGGTCTTCTTGCAGCTGTGTCCAACCTGGAATCCCAAAACTCGCTGTTTCGACCTCTAGACGTCTTCAAACTCGCCTTTAAGAAAAACACTTGGCTAAAGGTGAGTCGTCCGTGTATTATTTCAAGGTAAATAAAGGACACCCCGCGGAGGATGATTGCGGTGTGGTTGTCCTAAGAAAAACCTCTTAAAAAAATATTTTTTCTCTAATACGGTTAATTCTTCATTGTCTTTTCCTCGTCTCCTTGCACACCTAACCAACTCATCTCTCTGCTCTCACTCATCTCACTGCTGCTGCTGGTACTTTACTTATATTTTATAAAAGGAACTTGGCAAGTTCACTTCCTTCTTTCTCATCATTACAGAAAGTTCACAGTGAGTATGAGGCTTGGTGTGTCGCAGCCTCGGGCGAGGTGATGCAGACGGGTTTGACAGCCTCGCTGGTCCGCCAGTTGCAGGCCACTACCAATCGAACTTACTTATTCACCCGCCACATCACCATCCAAGGCTCCCTGACCGGCGGCTTGTTCAGCTCGGTCAACCAGGTAGGGCTCCCTTTGCCAATGGGCAGACTACATGCTTGATGTGATTAGGTCCCAGAGGTCTATCAAAATTTCTTGGAGACAGGATGAATCGGATCTTAGAATATCATATTCTCAACATTGATATGCTGGCGCTAGTCTCTGTTGCAGCTCACAGGACTCACAGGTGTGTTGCTCCACAGGTGTTTGAGAGAACGGCAAACAGACACCTGCCAGTCATGGCTGGTAACATCACCCAGGCGCTGTGGGCTCAAGAGAGGGAGGTGGAGCGGGTGGTGGCAAGAATCTCTAATGCAATCAGCCTCAACCAACCTGTCACTTGGCCAGGTAAACATCCTTGAAGCTGAAGGGGTGGCTGCAGGTGCTGAGGGGGTGAGAGATGCAAACACTCCACACATGCTATATCCTTGTTAAGAGTTCATGAATACCATATTATCTTACTCTCCTGATAATGATACAATATTTGATCACTATTTTTCATAACCATCCATCTCCGTCTTCGTCTTCATATTCTTCATCCTTCTTATTTATTTGTCATTGTTATTATTTCTATTTTCATTTATTATTATTGTTAATATTATCATTATTATTATTATTATTATTATCATTATCATTATCATTATCATTATCATCATCATTATCATCATCATTATCATTACTATACTATTATTATCAGTATTACTATTATTATGATCATAATCATTATCATCATTATTATCATTACTAAACTATTGTTATTATTAATACTATTGTTATTACTTATTATTGTCATTATTATGATTTTTTATTTTTTATTTAATATTTTTGATTATTTCTATATTTTTATAGTCTATATTTATTGTTATTTTTGTTATTATTATTATTATTATTATTATTATTATTATTATTATTATTATTATTATTATTATTAATAATATAATAATACAACATTGCGACTTGATTTAGAATTTGAAATTTTACATTCTATAAAAAGATTACTAAAACTACATCATTATTACTATTATTATTAATGTTATTATTATTATTATTGTTATTATTATCATCATTACCATTATCATTATTATTATTATAATAAATTTTATTATTATTGTTAATAATGTTTTCATGAATTTTATAATACGATTATGATTGTGATTCTTATTATCAAGCACAGACGCTATAAGGGAAAGAGAGCCGGGCTCAGCCTGGGCCTCGGCAGCTGGCTCGGCAAGGTGTTAATGGATCCTATTCTCCTGTGCACAGACGGCCTTCATTTGTCGCACCTGTCTGCGGGTTCAGCTTCGGCAGAACACGTGGAGGCACGTGAAGTCAACCAACGGGTCGTGTCATGGAAGGACGCAGTCATGCTGGAGGGAAACTTTGTGCACCACCTGACGCAGCTCCGTCTGGCTCATGTGGAGATACAGGTGCTTATAGTGAGGCGCGGCGATGTAGTTCCATGTGTGTGTTGCACCAAAATGTTCTTGTATAGCTGTGTGTTCATGGTGCTTACACCAACTCTATTTGAAACTTCTGTTTATTTCAGATATTCACTTAAGATTCTTTTATGTTTTAACCAAGCACGGTTTTGGTTGACATGCCAGATTCCATAATAATTTGACGAAATTCTTGAAATAATTATATTGAGGGATGCGTGTGGCTCAGGTGCGACATTTAACATAGTAATCGGTGAGCTTTTAGCCCCTTGAAGGAGTGTCAGGCTGAACATCGCTCACGTATTCGTAGGCAACGACGCGGTTAGAGAAGTTGATGGGCCATGCGTTCTCCTCGTATGTGACCTTGAGTGGTCACCACACCATTGATGGTCACGTGAGCTTCACTGCCTCTATCTATGCTGCCGCCCTGGTAGCCGCCACCGTGGATGGAGTTATGATCAGCCGGCGGTCTGTTTTTCTCACCACAGACTCCCAATACCTGAAAGGTACACATTGCTGAATCACTCTCTTTCTCTGAATGTGACAAGAAACTGATAAACGAATACTTATTACATAATTAGGCCAACATTGGTGGTGGTGGTCACCTAACTATTCCCTTGCCCTCTGTCAGGTTCCCTCACCTGTCAACACTTGAACGCCACATCCATGAAGGTGATCACAATCAACAGGATCAATCTCTCGCCGCTCCTCTCCACACTTGTGTTCAAGGATGCCCGTCAAACCATCACTGGTGAGTTGCACAGGAGTCGCAACTATTGATTTAAAACATCCATATTTTACAGAAATAATTATTTTTGTATACCGTTCAAATTTAAAAAAATTTTATTGCTTAACTTCTATTGACAAAAATATTTCTCGTACGTGAGGATCATTGTTAAATGAAGATTACAGGATTTAGTATTTGGAATTGTGCAGTGTCTATGAAGTCTTTAAAACCTGCACACAAACCTAGTAATGCCACCATTATCAGGATTTCAAAGGTATGCACAAGCCCCACACTAAGGGCCCTTTCACACGAGCGTTCACGTACGCGCGTTCGAGTGCGCGACGTTCTAACATTCAGGCCTTTTCCACACGGGCGTTTCTGTGCGCGCGTTGAACGCGAGCACAGAAACGCGTCAGATTTGTGTATACGCGTTGGCCACGCGTTCGCGTTTCACTGACAGACCAGCAGACCCCTGCCGCCGCCCTGCGTTCCCGTCTGAACCTTCCTTTGAGTCATCCGTGTTCCTAGACGCTCGTGTGCACGCTCCCATTGCCACTAGTGGCCAGCAAGGACGCGCACCTCAGGAAGAACGCCTGCGTCCTTGCTGGGGTGGGCGTTTGCACCGCGTTGTACGCGTTAGCAATGTGTCGTGTGAAAGGTCCCATTGAACTCCATTGAATGTTAAAATCACGCGAACGCTCGTGTTAAAGAACCCTCAATGGAGTTCAATGGGACCTTTCACACGACACATTGCTAACGCGTACAACGCGGTGCAAACGCCCACCCCAGCAAGGACGCAGGCGTTCTTCCTGAGGTGCGCGTCCTTGCTGGCCACTAGTGGCAATGGGAGCGTGCACACGAGCGTCTAGGAACACGGATGACTCAAAGGAAGGTTCAGATGGGAACGCAGGGCGGCGGCAGGGGTCTGCTGGTCTGTCAGTGAAACGCGAACGCGTGGCCAACGCGTATACACAAATCTGACGCGTTTCTGTGCTCGCGTTCAACGCGCGCACAGAAACGCCCGTGTGGAAGAGGTCAAAGCAATAGCTTTTCTTGCAGGTCAGGTGAGGGTGATGAGTAACCTAGCCTACTATGGGAATCTGCAGCTCAATTTAAGAACGCCTCTTGACTTAAAAAACGCAATCAGAACTGATTACACAGGACTGCAGGTCGTCACAGGTAAGTGGGGAAGGTATGTGGTCTTTCGTGGGTGGAGGTTGGAAAGTACTGAATTTGGTTACTCCTTACATTTAAGTTGTAAAGTTGTATCACCTTGCAGCGCCGACACAAACTAGGTATTGTTAGGTGTTGTATAACTGATCCATAAAAAGGAATTAATTAGCCATTGCGGAGCAACAATTATTTTTTTTTGTGTGCATAGATTCCCTGTACCACTTACGGCTGCTTATAATCTGTCCAGTTGGCCACCAGGTGGGTGGGCTTATAACTCCATCGATGACGGTGGAAGGGAGCTTCAACGGAGTGCGGATCCCTGCGGATGTGTTCCTCAACGGCAGCCAACATTTGTACACAGTGGCGTCTGCTGCCTTCAGCCATGTGCGGGCCACCTCGCTCTCTGTGTCCCTGAAGCTACACCATATCACGGTAGGATCCCAGCAGGCCACACCTGTGTCTGGTCACTCAAAGGTCACCTAGGTGGGTGCTGCAGGTATTGTTGTTAAAGTAGTAGACCGTAAACACCTTGAGTGACTAATGAGTCAATATGCTGGCCTGCCTCCGCCCGTCGTGGCCATGAGCTGCAGCATGAGTGGAGGCGGAGTGGAGGGGAATATGGATCCAAATTTCATGCTGATGAGGTGCGTTCTGCACACAGGTGATCGAGGGCCGCCTGGGCGTACTGCTGCTTACCGGAAAACATTTGGTGACTGCACCAAAGAGTTTCACGTCACTGCATCTGCTGCAACAGTACTCTCCAAGCTACGGGAATTTCGGCGCTCGCCATCGGCGGTGGCTGAATGGGAACTGTAGGTCCACAGAGCCTCGAAGACCAACGACACCGACAGGCCGCAGGGAAGCACTTTTGATGGCCCTCAAGGGAGTGGACACCGCCCAGGATCTCCTCCGGTTTCTGACAGAGGCGCGTACGGGGCACTTCTTAGTTCCTGGACGAAGCTTACGCTTTTTCATTTTACTAAGGCAAAATGTCGACTGTGCGATTTTGTCACTCGAGGACGATGGTAATCATAATCTCCATGAAATCATGGATGCAGTTGTGTGGAGCAACACAACAGTGGTCAAACAAAACGAATTTTCAAGCGAAACTATAACAGAAATTATAGATAATGTCGAAATATACATGGCTAAGGAAAAATTGGAGCTCGCCAAGTTTACATTTGATGCAAATTATTTGAATATTGTATTAAGTAACATGATGAAGGAGAATACCCCGACAAGATCTGATCTGCATATTATAGACTACTTGATAGATATAACAAGCAACCATGAGTTTGAGCGTCTTCCCCTTAAAATGATATTTCACAACTGTTTGCTGGTTTGCCCTGAAATCCAAGTGAATATGACAGATAGAAAGGAAATAAGAAAAATCTGCATTCCAGGAATTTCTACTTTATTTAAAACTTTAAGAACTATCTCACGGTATTCGGCCATCATTGAAAAAATTAACCAACTGCCAGCACATAATTCCCGAATGCTTCAGGCCGGGGTAGTAGAATATCTTCTTGGCCAGCTCCTTCGCTCAGTTTGGAGGAAAGTACATTTGCGAAAACAAATATACGCAGCAGTTGTGTGCGGGTTGTCCCCTGAAGGAAGTGAAGAAAGTCGGCAGATGCTTTTAGCTTACCGGCGAGAACATCGGCGAACTGCTTCCAGTTTCATCGCCTCTAGAACCAAGAGAGAAGCACATGCTGCAGGTAATGATACTCTGTTTACATTCTTTTTAAAAGTTTTCCTTAGAAATTTGATTTAACAAAGAGTTTGCATGTATTTATCTGTTGATTTTAGGTCCGTACAGGAGGAAAATATGACTTCAGTGACATTCATTCACTAATGCCACTAAATTACTACCAGGTCCTTTAACACAGTTGTCTGGGTTATTAGTTGTCTTGATAGATGATTGCTTTTGTACTGCTAATGAAGTGACGAAGTCTAATAAGCCCCCCTCCACCTTCTCCGCAGCCACCATTGAGGACACTCCAACCTTCCCAGGAGTCATCATTGAGGACACTCCAACCTTCCCAGGAGTCATCATTGAGGACTCTTCCACTTTGCCAGAAGTCACCATCGGGGACTCTATAACCACTGAGGACTCTTTAACCACTGAGGACTCTTTAACCACTGAGGACTCTTTAACCACTGAGGACTCTTTAACCTCTGAGGACTCTTTAACCTCTGAGGACTCTTTAACCACTGAGGACTCTTTAACCTCTGAGGACTCTTTAACCACTGAGGACTCTTTAACCACTGAGGACTCTTTAACCACTGAGGACTCTTTAACCACTGAGGACTCTTTAACCACTGAGGACTCTTTAACCACTGAGGACTCTTTAACCACTGAGGACTCTTTAACCACTGAGGACTCTTTAACCACTGAGGACTCTTTAACCACTGAGGACTCTTTAACCACTGAGGACTCTTTAACCACTGAGGACTCTTTAACCACTGAGGACTCTTTAACCTCTGAGGACTCTTTAACCACCGAGGACTCTTTAACCACCGAGGACTCTTTACCCACCGAGGACTCTTTAACCACTGAGGACTCTTTAACCACTGAGGACTCTTTAACCACTGAGGACTCTTTAACCACTGAGGACTCTTTCACCATCGAGGACTCTTTAACCACTGAGGACTCTTTAACCACCGAGGACTCTTTAACCACCGAGGACTCTTTAACCACCGAGGACTCTTTAACCACCGAGGACTCTTTAACCACCGAGGACTCTTTAACCACCGAGGACTCTTTAACCACCGAGGACTCTTTAACCACCGAGGACTCTTTAACCACCGAGGACTCTTTAACCACTGAGGACTCTTTAACCACTGAGGACTCTTTAACCACTGAGGACTCTTTAACCACTGAGGACTCTTTAACCACTGAGGACTCTTTACCCACTGAGGACTCTTTACCCACTGAGGACTCTTTAACCACCGAGGACTCTTTAACCACCGAGGACTCTTTAACCACCGAGGACTCTTTAACCACCGAGGACTCTTTAACCACCGAGGACTCTTTAACCACCGAGGACTCTTTAACCACCGAGGACTCTTTAACCACCGAGGACTCTTTAACCACCGAGGACTCTTTAACCACCGAGGACTCTTTAACCCCCGAGGACTCTTTCACCCCCGAGGACTCTTTCACCCCCGAGGACTCTTTCACCCCCGAGGACTCTTTCACCCCCGAGGACTCTTTCACCCCCGAGGACTCTTTCACCCCCGAGGACTCTTTCACCCCCGAGGACTCTTTCACCCCCGAGGACTCTTTCACCCCCGAGGACTCTTTCACCCCCGAGGACTCTTTCACCCCCGAGGACTCTTTCACCCCCGAGGACTCTTTCACCCCCGAGGACTCTTTCACCCCCGAGGACTCTTTCACCCCCGAGGACTCTCTCACCACCGAGGACTCTCTCACCACCGAGGACTCTCTCACCACCGAGGACTCTCTCACCACCGAGGACTCTCTCACCACCGAGGACTCTCTCACCACCGAGGACTCTCTCACCACCGAGGACTCTCTCACCACCGAGGACTCTCTCACCACCGAGGACTCTCTCACCACCGAGGACTCTCTCACCACCGAGGACTCTCTCACCACCGAGGACTCTCTCACCACCGAGGACTCTCTCACCACCGAGGACTCTCTCACCACCGAGGACTCTCTCACCACCGAGGACTCTCTCACCACCGAGGACTCTCTCACCACCGAGGACTCTCTCACCACCGAGGACTCTCTCACCACCGAGGACTCTCTCACCACCGAGGACTCTCTCACCACCGAGGACTCTCTCACCACCGAGGACTCTCTCACCACCGAGGACTCTCTCACCACCGAGGACTCTCTCACCACCGAGGACTCTCTCACCACCGAGGACTCTCTCACCACCGAGGACTCTCTCACCACCGAGGACTCTCTCACCACCGAGGACTCTCTCACCACCGAGGACTCTCTCACCACCGAGGACTCTCTCACCACCGAGGACTCTCTCACCACCGAGGACTCTCTCACCACCGAGGACTCTCTCACCACCGAGGACTCTCTCACCACCGAGGACTCTCTCACCACCGAGGACTCTCTCACCACCGAGGACTCTCTCACCACCGAGGACTCTCTCACCACCGAGGACTCTCTCACCACCGAGGACTCTCTCACCACCGAGGACTCTCTCACCACCGAGGACTCTCTCACCACCGAGGACTCTCTCACCACCGAGGACTCTCTCACCACCGAGGACTCTCTCACCACCGAGGACTCTCTCACCACCGAGGACTCTCTCACCACCGAGGACTCTCTCACCACCGAGGACTCTCTCACCACCGAGGACTCTCTCACCACCGAGGACTCTCTCACCACCGAGGACTCTCTCACCACCGAGGACTCTCTCACCACCGAGGACTCTCTCACCACCGAGGACTCTCTCACCACCGAGGACTCTCTCACCACCGAGGACTCTCTCACCACCGAGGACTCTCTCACCACCGAGGACTCTCTCACCACCGAGGACTCTCTCACCACCGAGGACTCTCTCACCACCGAGCACTCTCTCACCACCGAGCACTCTCTCACCACCGAGCACTCTCTCACCACCGAGCACTCTCTCACCACCGAGCACTCTCTCACCACCGAGCACTCTCTCACCACCGAGCACTCTCTCACCACCGAGCACTCTCTCACCACCGAGGACTCTCTCACCACTGAGGACTCCTACATCTCTTCACCATTCACCATTGATGAATCGTCTATCATTGAAGACTCTTCTACCTTCGCAGCCTCCACCGTAGAAGGATTGTCCGCTATTGAGGACTCTTCCATCTCATCACCCTTAACTCCTGTCAACACCTCGCATGCTTCGTCTAACGAGGGATGGCCATATGTGGGTCGTTCATTCGGTTTCCCTTCATCGGTTGTTAACGCAGATGCTGAAAATTTTTCTTTGTTACTTGAATTAAAAGATCTTTCAACGAATGATCTAGTAACTCCTTGTTCCAACTGTACTGGATCTGATATTCCGGTGTTCGAGGGTCTTACACTTTTGGCTACAGAGGACCTAAGGACTACCACAACTGACACTGCCCCGTGCTCTGACTGTACCGAATTAGAGATCCGTTCGACAGGCGACGTAGCCTCCACTATCTCTGCAGAGGATAACACTGGAACTACAGGGAAAGAAGATTTGACCATGGCCAGTGTCGCTCCTTGTCTCGACTGTACCGAATCGGGAAGCAGCTCAACAGTGAATGTAGTAGATACTAATGTTTCCCTGGAGATCCTTGGACCCACGACGACAGAGGAAGAACGTACGTCGTCACCGAGTGTGGACTCTGCAGGCGCAACTATTTTAATAGGGATCTTGGGACTTCAAACGTCAGATGAGATAATTGTACCAGAGGACAATGTGACAAATGGGACCCTAGGACTCACGATGACAGAATTAGAGAGTACAACATCACCATGTGTCGCATGTGAACCAGAAAATTTAACAGAGACCCTTGGACCTCAAACAACAGATGGGATAACGGGATCAGAGGGTAATGTGACGGTGGGATCAGCAGCCATCACCGTTTTAGAAGGAATATTGGGAATTGAAACCATAGATGGGATAACGGGATTAGAGGGTAATGTGACGGTGGGATCAGCAGCCATCACCGTTTTAGAAGGAATATTGGGAATTGAAACCATAGATGGGATAACGGGATTAGAGGGTAATGTGACGGTGGGATCAGCAGCCATCACCGTTTTAGAAGGAATATTGGGAATTGAAACCAAAGATGGGATAACGGGATTAGAGGGTAATGTGACGGTGGGATCAGCAGCCATCACCGTTTTAGAAGGAATATTGGGAATTGAAACCACAGATGGGATAACGAAAGCTGAAATTACGGATGCAGACGGGACTACAGAAGCAATAACACTAAACTTTACAACGGATAACATTGGAGCTAGTGCCACAACACTGACGGGTGCCACGGAAGACCCTTCATTTATCCCGATCACCACGGAAAGTACAACAACAAGCTTCTCAACAGTCACCATAACTCATGACTCCACACTCATCACCTCATCAAATGTAGTAAAAGTCGCGAACAACAGCGTGGAGGTGCGAAGTTTCCTCACTGACGCTGACCCAATGATCGTATCTTTGCGTGTCTCACTAAACTACGACAACTGCAGCAGCTTTCCTCCGGTCTTCTTGCAAGATTCTAATTATCTCGTGTATCTCTACCAACGACTGAAAATAACTGATTGGTATCTTTCCGGTCTATTCCATTCCCAGCGCGACATACAAGACTCCACAGGGACCACCCAATATGATGTAAGCATGGAAGGCAGTATGTTAGACGCCTTTGGATTTATAATTGATACGGTAAAAAAATTTGTGTTGGATCCTATCGGCTTCCTAGACAAATTGGACATTGAGAAACTCCAGAAGGACTTGTCCTTTTTCTATTTCGTGTCGGATTTTGCCTCATCCTCAGATTACTACCACTGGTCTGACAGGCTGCGTTATAGGGCACTCTACCTCGAGAGGTTGTTGGAATTAAGTAATATAATCACCGAAAAACTTTTGAAGTGTTTCGAGACACTGTACCCAAAATTTTCTACTCCAGATCCTGAAACGACGACAAAAACCTTCGGCGACCCTAAAGAAATGGCTGACGACATGCAGGGTATGCGTGAGCAGTTTTTAATCAACAATGCCATGATTAGAAATTTGACAGTCTTGCTGAACTTCACCCGCAAAGTGAGATCGTTCAACCCTTACCTGAACAAGAGATGTCCGGCGTTGAACACCATCGATATCGACTTTGTGGTCTACACGGTTGAGGAAGTGAGACGAACACTTGACATGATTTTGGCTGACGAACTTATGTTTATTAGAGAGTTCAATAGCAGCATTTTGAATATCCAACTATTGGAACTAAAAGACGCCATGCAAATGTGTGTAATGGTCGAGCACCTTCCCTTGGAGATGAAGAATTATCTGAGTCTGATCTATGACAAGGATGGATCACTCATGGCAGCAGACGCTGAAAAACTATTATATCTTCGTATAAAATACCTACAGAGCACCAACCACGGCCTGGTAGACTCTATGATCGCCATTGCTGAGGAACACAATGTAGACAGTGGAGTTACCCCATATCCTAGCGGCCCCAACGAGGAACCTGGCCACCATACTACATGGAACTGGAATGGTTTGTGGTTGGAACGTCGTCTGGCGGGCTACTTACTCTCTCAGGTGGTTGATAGCGCAAATCTCCCCCCTGACATGCACCACCACAAGGAATACACTTCACGCTTCGATTCGGCCTCGCTCGACTACGCTAAATTCATTGGTAAGAACCTGCCTCATCCCCAAATACTTTACTGTAGTTGATAAGTGTTTGCTTACGTGCGTTTTTTTTATGTGAAATTTTGTTTTGAATTTGTATGTTTTGTTTTTTGCGTGTGGGTATTTTGTGTGCGTGTTTTATGTGCATGTCTAGTGTGTTTTCTATTGTGTTGTGTATTACGCCTCAACACGAGCCAAATAATAATTTTTAATGAAAGACTGTTACCTCCCTTGTCAGTGTTGCACAAGGACAACGTGAGACACCTCAGGTTCCGGACTGGGTTGAGCGCCATCACGGTGCAGGGTGCAGGGCTGACGCGTATACTACAGCACGGCCTGGCCCTCACCGCCACCACTAACGCCACCCTCACTTTCGCGGCCGCCATCATGGTCAGTCAGTCAGGCACTTTGCTCTACACACATTAATATGTAATATAAAACTCCTAATTAATAATACTATGTAGATAATACTATTTGAAGGAATCAAATATTAAAAACACGTACAAAGTGTTTTCTGCTGCATCGTTTTTGTCAACGGCCTTAGGTGGACGGGCCAGTGAATGTGTCTAGTGTGAACGGGATGCCCGCTGCCTCCTTCGTCACTCTGCATGGTCACCACGTACTGCAGCATCCTTTCACCTTCATGGTATGTGACGGCTACTTCCATCACTTATCATTGTTTTGTCCCTTATGCAACACAAACTTGTTCTCTTCTCTTTCTATTATTCAGGCCTTGCTTTTACGAGGGTTTTTTGCCAAATTTTAATAGTTTTGCTTCCTGCAGGGCCCCGTCACAGCTGTGGCACAACTACATGTACAGAACGAGATCGACGGTATCGACCTGGTACTCTTCAGTAAGAGAGTGGTGTTGATATCTTCAACGACACGCCAGGTGCTCCTGCAGCCCGTCACCTTCAAGCAGGTGTCAGCGCAAATGTAAGCCCTACGTTGGTACGTGTAGGCTAGGAGTGCTCCTTCACTTTGAGGTTGGCTGCACCTTCACTTGGTATTTATTTCTTCCAGTGTGGTGTTCGAGACGGGCCGGGTGAAGGACGTGACCCTGGATGACCTGGTGCCGCTCGGCCACCCTGCCGTAATCACGGGTCGGTCAACAACTGTCGTTTTCTATCACTGCTTCCTCTCCCTTTTTTTATTTTTCTGCATTAATTTACAAG
This sequence comes from Metacarcinus magister, assembly GCA_029783475.1. NCBI lineage: Eukaryota > Metazoa > Arthropoda > Malacostraca > Decapoda > Cancridae > Metacarcinus > Metacarcinus magister. Next base: position 17,015,816 of record JAPQNM010000048.1, read on the forward strand.
TACATAAATATCTCCATCTTTCTTTGTATCTTATCTTATATTATCGTATCTTATCTTATTTATCCTTTTCTTCCAATTTGTCTGCAATTCTATTTCCTCATTGTACCTATTTTCATATTGCCTTAAGCCCTCGAACGCCCTTTAATAAAGAGGAGATGGAAAAGTAAAACAACTCCGCTTATCCTTCTTTTGGGTAGGGAGGAAGACCTTTCAGGAGTTGATGGTGCGAGAGGGCAGGACGCTGGCTGCAGACCTCAACGCTCGCTACATCAGTGGCATCAATGTCACAGACCTTTTCTACAACTCCCTCACCATGAATCCAGGTGATCTTTCTCATTTCCCTCACCTCTGATGTCACAACTACATGCATCACACTTATATTAGCACGACCAACATTTTAGAATTGTGAAGATGAAATTAGTTTTAGGCTGAAATTTGTGTAGGAAATTTGAAATTCATGTACATATTTCAAGGCTAAATAAAAGCAAGTACAAAATTCTTGCTGGTCTTGTGTTATATTATTCTATCTAGAACTTTTTTCATAGATTGTGTATAAGTTGTAATAGTTCTGCACAGTGTGTTCCAATGGTGTGAGTGGTGATGGTTGTTTCCTAGGTGGGCTGCAGGTGATCACGGGGAGGCTGCACCTGCGTCACCTGGTCGTTAAAAGTGACGTCACTACTCATAGTCTTATCTACCTGGACCCACACGGCGCCGCCCACACTTTGGACCTTGCCAGGTGCTAACCTCTTCTCCTCGTCTTCCACACCGTCCTCTACCTCCTCTCCCCCCCCTCTCTCTCCTCTTCCCCCCTCTTTCTCCCACAACTCTCAGACTACTGTTATGGTGAGGCAGATGTACAATTCGCTCCTTCCGGCTTTCACTCCAAGCCGGTGAAGGGACTGTAGTCACCACCCATTTAGTTCTGATGTCAATATCATATGGTCACTTCCTGTATTATGTTACTCTAATATAATATCAAAGTAGTTAGCTTACCTCTTACGAGGGTAGTATATGGGTTTGGGGAGTGCAAAGTACGCAGTAGCAGGATCAAGGTGTTCAGTACATTTAAAATATTTTGAACCTTACAGTTGCACTTGTTTAGTTTAGTGCCTCTGATCATTGAAATGTTAAGCCTTCTCGCCTCGAAGTAGTGCTCCTTTGAGAAGGTATTTGGACCAAATCTATCCTAATATTAATTTTAGATAAAATTTTTTTACTTAGTAAAGTGGTATTATTGAACTTATTCTTCACATTTAAAAATTTATTTTACTTCCTCCGAATTGTATTGATAAGGAGTACTGTGTTTCTGTTAAGTCACTTGAGACTCACCTCTTCGTTAGATTCACGAGCCGCGTGGTGCCCCTGGACGGCACTGCCAACATCACCGGAAGCCTCACCTTCGCCGGCGGAGTTTACGTGACTGGCCTGTTTTTCCGAGGTGAGGTAACAACTTGCACTTCACCTTGCTAACACCTTTTAAAACCGTCTTCTAGAGTCATCAATGAGACACCTCCTTCATCATTTCTCAGACACGTTGGACGGGGTATCGGCAGCAGAGTACCGGGATGGTTGGATGCTTAGGAACACAGACCAGAGTATCTATGGTCACATCTCCTTCATCAACGTTAGCTCCTACAAGGTCACTGTTCCTCAAGGTGTTATGGTGCAGGGTGTTGACTTGCTTCACTTATACCGCAACACTGTCCTCACAACGTGGACCGTCTCCCTTCAATTACCCTTTACATTCCGTGAGTTGTCTTCGTACCTTCTGTGGCAGTCCGTTTTTTCTTCTCGGTAATGCACAACGCATCCCATTGTTGCTGGGTATCATGTGTATAATTCACAAATGTAACAAAGAAAAGTGATTATCTATCGGATTCGAGTGTAGAGGTTGGTAGTAACGAGATTTGTTGCGTTTTGTACAGGCGGGCATATGGAGGCAGCGTGGGTGGTGACGAAGGGCTTGGTGCAGGGTTGGGACCTCGCGACGCACGCCCTGCTCCAACATTCTTCCAACGTCGCCTTCACGGCCGCCAAGATCTTCCTGAATGATGTGCATATCACGGATGCTCTCACTTCCGGCAACCCCACCCGCGGTTGCTCTAACTTTCCCATCGGAAACTTGACAGTTGAAGGTAAGGCGTCAGATGTGTCGTGTAAGTCTTCATTCTTTGGATCCTCAGTTGGCCCTTAAAGATCCAGCCAAACCAAATCAATATAACTGACGACCTGCATGAACTCATTGCATCTATTATAACCTTCGATGTTGCACCACCTCCCTTAGGCACAGTGGTGTTGGACAACATTTTCCAGGCGGTCACTGTGTTTCTGTCAGGACACGAGGTCACAGCCAAGGCTGCCACTCTGTACTGGCTGGCGGATACTAACACTCAGGTGGCGGCGTCTGTGGTGTTCCGTAAAATGAGATTTTCGCACGCCACGGCGACCAAGGTGGGTGGTGTTGCCCTGGTGACGGACACATTGGAGGCGTTAGTGAGCGTGTTTATTTTTGCGGGCATGTGTGCGTGTCTGCCTGTCTATGTGGGTGGATGTGGGTGTGCGTGGGTGTGCGTGGGTGGATGTGTGGTGTATGTGTTGTAAGTGTGTGACTTTGCTGGTCAATGACACTGGTGTATAGTTTAGGGGTCCTTTTTTGTTTCCATTTTTGTAAATAGGCATTGTATCAGCTCTTTTCCATTCTTTAGGGACTTTCTCTGTTTTGAAAAACCTCAATTATATCATAATTATATCATAAATTGGCTCCGCCATTTCTACACTCCAATACTGTTCTATTACTTTCCTCTCATTTAAATCCTTCATCATTTCCTATATCTTTTCTTTATACAACCGGATTTCCAACATTTCATATTTTGTCTTGTCCTTGCGACTTTAATTTAAAGTCGGATTCAGTTTTAAACACTGAACATTCTTATTTAATGCTTTACTGTGCGCGTACTTGTGTTTGTGGTTATTTGAGTTATACAAATTTTGTCTGGCATTTCTCTTCGTGTGCCATGATACGGGCAACTGCAGGTCTTTTTTATTCTGTTCAGATGAACGGCTTGACGGTGGAGGACTACCGCAGAACATTGTTTCAAAAACGGTGCGACGTGATGCAGCGGTTGACGGGCATCTTCTCCTTCAGCCATCTGGAAATTAATGGAACCCTTTATAGCCCATCCATCAATGTGAGTAGACAACAGCTTATGATCCTTCTTGTCACTCGCGGAAGATGACGCGGTAAACTTTTCTTGTGCTTCTCATGTTTGTTGTCCACTCACGATGAGATATAACAAAAGATTATGTTTTGCCTGCCACAAAATTGCTTGAACGATGTTGTTGCATCCGTGCACTGATTCTTTGATGTCCAGGCTTGTGTGATGTCTACCCGTACAACAACAATGTGCTCCTTAGGTTTGCACCATAAACTTGCAGTTAGTTGGAAATCTCGTCACAATTTGTAGTAGAGGTATTTCTTGAAGGGTAACTAAATATTTGTTTCCTAGAGTTCGTCCCTGAACAACGAGACGAGCAGCAGCCTGCAGCAGATGTTGCTTTGGGACGGCACGCAGGTGTTCACCGGTCACCCCAGCATCAACACTATTTACACATACGGTATCGTGCTGTCAAGGCTACCAGGGTCTTGTCTCTAACACCACCGCTAACCCAGTACCACCTCTGATACCAGTAACCTCACTATGCTAGCACATTACCTAACTCTTATAGTTTTATTACATTTTCATGAAGATATTGTCACAGTGGTAAGGCTCTGACCTATTGGTCGTCCCTCATTTTTTGTGTGCTTTGCATTCCAATGTTTTGTTCTCTTAAAGCTTCAAGGTGGGGGTTGGGATGGCTCGGTGGTACAGTGATGGGCTTGTGACCTAAAGGTTGCGAGTTCGATCCTGGCTCACAGCAACTTCTTGGTGAGAGGGGTAGCGCTCTCTCTTTAACCCTAGCAGAACTTATATGGTCTACAGTTACCTGGTTTTAGGTGATTATTTAATCTTCTTTAAAGTTTCATGGAAGATCTTCGGCAGGTAGCGTGGTCACTTCCCACGGCATGAATAGCTTGATGTCCCAGATATGTGTCTACACGAAGCCCTGCATCGTGCACGCTCATAAAACATTGGAACAAGACCTCCTAGTCATGAACGACTTGACTCCGCATGAAAACAGGTATGTGTTTTGCAGAACTTGGTTCCCTGCTTACCAAGTTCACTTTCAGTATTTTGAGGAGAGCCTCCATGGTTACCTTACCTGAACGATCATCAAGTATCACTCGAAACAATTGCATAAACATCTGCAATTTGTTTTTTTTATCACTGATGTTATGAGTTACGAAAGTCACTTGTGTGGCAGTCTGGTACAGGACGTGGATGTGTCTCGTGCCTTGTATGCTTGGGTGTCGAGAGATTCCTGCGGCTACATCCCTGGCCTCACCACCTTCACTGGTCCCCTCAGCGTGGCAAACCCTCACTCCAAGATCAGGTTGGTGAGCGACTGTTACATTATCCTTACTCTATTTCATTCCTGAGTGTGACTGCTTCACTCAATATTCATGAGATAAAATACGAACTATTTCATATTTTATCATAAATTAAGTTGTATAAGATGTAGGAAGGAGTTAAGGTAAACCTGCAGTTACGTACCTCAGAATATGATTGTCCAGTGGAGTAGAAGCAGTACAAAGTCAGTAAGATTTGAGGGATAAGAGTGGAAGGGAGTTATTGAGAGAAAGTTGCTAAGAAGGTAAAAGTGTTGCGCGTGGAAGCTAGTCACACTCACAACATAGTCCAGTCAGTGCTAGAAGAGGCCTCTGTATTAGGGCGTTAGGTTCATAAACAGTTGAATGATGTTTGTTTGTTGTTTGTCCAATCTTGACTTATTATTGACTCATAAAAAACATTGCTAAATTGTCTATATCATTACGACTCTGTGTTTATAATATGATGCTTGGTGGCCGAGGTTAGCGTGGGTGGCCTGGTGAACGGGGTCAAGGTCACTACTAGCCACGTTATGACACTTGCTAGATCCCAGATAATGAGAGGCACCCTCATCCTCACTCACACAAGCGGTGCGTTCCTGTTCTAGTCTCCTGTTTTGGTCAATATAACGCTAAGTCATCACAAGATCACTGAAGATTTTCTTGGTAAAGTACTTTAGGAGAATTACTGCAGCCTTTGGAGGCTTCATTTAATTATTTTTACACTTTGGTAAAATTGACAAAATTCTTTAAAACTTGGTATGACTATATATTATCTGCGTATTACGTCATCATCTTTGCTTGGTTTCCTGTAGGAGTTGGCCTGGTGGCCCCCAACGTGACTTCCCTGGACGGCCTCTACAATGGCTACAATCTATTGGACGCGAGACAAAAGGCGGTGAGTGCACACAACAATTGGAGGACGGTAATGAATGCTTCTTTTTTGCTTTCACTCGCGTCTCCATTGAGCACCAAAAATCTACCTTAACTCTGTTCCACAGTTCCTTCTCGACGTGCCTCCAGTGGTGCGGGCACCCGTCATCTTCATGGGAGTAGTAGTGTTCCGTAAGGTCCTCAAACTCATGGGTTCGGACCTCACACCAGCACCGATCTTCAGTGACTTCGGGTCCAACTTTCACGAGTTTTCTTGCCTCTACGAACTCAGTTTGAGGAGCCAGCGAGCCCTGCTAGGTGAGGCGATGATTAGACCGGGAAACCTAGAATTACTGGAGGGTGCGGGGTGAGGCAGTCCTGCTACTAAGGTGGAGTCTGGTGTTAAGGGTGAAATAATAATGTTTAGTTATTGATGTCCATTTAACCAATAGTCCTTATCGCTGCTGGTGTTGTAACCTTGACAGCAACACTCGTGACTAGCTACATTATCTCATCACGTCATCATTGGCATGCCTTGTTTCCTGGAAGGTATCATCTGTTGCCCTGAAGCTAGATTGATGCAGAGGTGTAGTAGTGGATACCTTGGAGAGTCCTTGCTAGGCAAATGAATCGAACATTATATAGCAGCATTAGTTTAATGAAGAAGTTGGATAGTATGATTTAACTTTTTCCATTTTGACGACATGTAAACCCTAGTCCTGCTCCATATGCCACGTTCCTGCAGGCCGCGTAAGGGAGTACATTGGGTGGCGTGTGGTGCAGGAATTTGACCGCAATCTCGAACGACTAGTTCCCCTTACTCTGGTGGAGCAATCGGACCCTGTACGCACAACGCTTCTCCCGCAGCAGCACCACCTGGCACTTGTCTCCAACCAGAACAGTGTTCCTATCCTGCAACGGGAACCAGATAACGACCACTACACACACTCAGGTGAGGCATCCAACCATTGGGCGTCTCCCTGCATTAATGACGGCATTTTGAAGAAAAAGAGTTTGGATCTGGCTGTATGATTTACTGCTAATTAGAACAATGTTTAGGGTGCAACACTAAATTGTTCTATCATTATGCTTTGTGTACTTGTGTGCGTGTGCTTCTGTACATGTGCTTGTGTGCGTGCATTTGTGCGCATATGTGTGCTTGTGTGTGTTTGTGTGTGTGTGTGCGTTTACAGGTGTGTCCTTGGCGAGCAGGTGCACTACAGGGGTGGTGAGCTACACTTCGAAATTGAGGACCTACTTGGTGACTACCCACGCCTGCCTCGACGACCTTACCAGCTCGCCCGTCCACCCCGCATCCTCCCTAGACACTACTATCCCTGAGGTGCCTCCATTCTCTCGAGTATTATTAGTAACAAACCAACCGAATGTATAGTGCATTGCCATGGTCAATTTCGTGAAACTCATTAAGTCCGCCCTCATCCATTTTAGGATGTGATGACCGATGATGATTTGCATGTGTGGGAGGTGACGCCCCAGGGAGCTGTGCTCAGAGCCGCCTTCACTATGCCTGGCGCCTTGGACATCCAGGTAAGCTCCCTCACGTGATACAGTCCTGCCTCAGATGCTTCTCCAGGTAACGAAGGGAGTGATGGTGTGCTGGCTCGTGATACCTGATGCATGATGCAGAGTTCATAGAATATTGTAGTTTTTATTTCGTTTAAGTCCATAGTGCAAGCAGTGCCAGATTTATTACTGATGATCCAGCGACGCGTTGACGTGTGAAAATAAATGCCACGGGCTGCAAGGGAAGCTGAACACTGACACTCCGATCACTTGCCCGCCACGCCATCCTCCCTGTCCTCCCTCTCACACCTCTCTGAAACACCATCCACCATCGAATCTACATCCCTCCTTCCGTGGCACGGCAGGTGGTGTGGCTGGAGGAGGATTCGAGGACGTATCTGGTGGTGGTGGAGGCCCGGGGGTCTGACGTGGTTGTGTTGTGCGAGCATCAGACGAGTATGTTTGAGGAACACCAGCGGCTCAACTTCACGAGACCCAGCAAGGTGAGGAGCCTTGCCTGCACCAACACCTGCCTCCTCACTCCCCACCTCACAATAAAACTTCATTCTTACCCCTCCTCTCATGTAACGTATGTCTCTTTTCGGCTCTTCCCTACGCCGCACCCTCCTCCGCATTTCTTCCCGTACAAATAATGACAAAAAAGAAAGAAAAGCAAGTTCTTATCTCATCTATGATTACTGTAATTGTTACAATATGAAAGGGTGTTCCTACGCTCTCTTCCTCCAGGTGTCCGTTGTACAACACAAGCCTCCTGTCGGCAGCAGCAGGCTCTTCCTAGTTGTAGCCGACACAGGCAGGACAGCTCTCAAGAGTGGCGGCATCTCTCTCTTCCAGTTTGACACGGAGCTTGGAAAGTTCTATTTCATACAGGTGTGTGTGTGTGTGTGTGTGTGTGTGTGTGTGTGTGTGTGTGTGTGTGTGTGGGGGTGTGTGTGTGTGGGGGTGTGTGTGTGTGGGGGTGTGTGTGTGTGGGGGTGTGTGTGTGTGGGGGTGTGTGTGTGTGGGGGTGTGTGTGTGTGGGGGTGTGTGTGTGTGTGTGTGGGGGTGTGTGTGTGTGTGTGTGTGTGTGTGTGTGGGTGTGTGTGTGTGTGTGTGTGGGGGTGTGTGTGTGTGTGTGTGGGGGTGTGTGTGTGTGTGGGGGTGTGTGTGTGTGTGGGGGTGTGTGTGTGTGGGGGTGTGGGTGTGTGTGGGGGTGTGGGTGTGTGTGGGGTTGGGGGGGGGTGGGGGGTGGGGGTGGGGGGTGGGGGTGGGGGGGGTGGGGTGGGGTGGGGGGGGGTGCGTGCGGGCGCAAACGTAACCGGTGAACAGTTGGATGATAAACTGGTGTTTATAGGGATGTGAAAGTGGGGTGGTGGTAGTGATAGTGGTAGTGGTAGTAGTGGTGGTGGTGGTGGTAGTGGTGGTAGTAGTAGTGGTAGTAGTAGTAGTAGTAGTAGTGGTAGTGGTAGTAGTAGTAGTAGTAGGGGTGATGGTGATGGTGATGGTGATGGTGATGGTGATGGTGATGGTGATGGTGATAGTGGTATGGTAGCAGCTGCTTCACCCACACATGTTTTCCTACAGAAACAACTGCTAGATGACGTGGTATGGGTGGAACTGATCTCCCGCGGGGACGACCTCCTGGTGGTGGCGATGACAGAGGACAAGCTTAACGTACGGGAGGGGCGCGTCTGTCTATTCAAGTGAGTGACAAGGCGCTCACTGATTTAGGAATGACTAGGAACATGGTATCTGGCGTTGTCAGAACACTCTAACACCAAAACGTGAATTTTGAAACTCCGAATAGATTATCATCAACGGGACTCTTATCTATCTCGAGGCCAAATTTCAACCATCCTGCAATTGCGCACATCACATAATGTTCTATTTGGTTATTTTAATGATAAAACATTTGAAAATTCCCATGCTTCGCGCAAAAGGCTGTCGTCACTTTACATCGGAAGTTTCTTTCGCGCAATGTATATATATTGAGGAAGCAGGAGAATATTTCTCACATTTGGAAACTGAAGAGGGTGTGCAAAATATGATTTTCTGTCTTTGTCTCTGTCTGTCTCTGTCTGTCTTGTTTCTCTCTCTCTGTCTCCTTCCTTGAACAATAACTTCTTAGACAAATTTTGTTCAGTAAATTTGATTCTTAATACGCTTATGGATACAGTTTACTGTTTAAAAGCCCTTCGTGTATTTCCAGCGTTACAGAGATGCTCCATCAAAACATTCATAGGCTGAATTTGTCTTTCATCTTCCATGGCATTTGCTGAATTCGTAAGTCTTTTGTTGTACTGAATCATTCTTACACACTTATGTTGATGCAGGGTTGATTGGTATAGCCCGGACGGACTCACGCCCCTGGGCCATCGCGGCTTTGTGGTCAAGAGTGCCACGCCTTTGCCGAGGGTGTCCAACCTTTCTCACACCCCCAAGCTGTTCGTCGTGCAAGAAATGTCGGTGGATTCCCCTAGTGAGGCCAGGTTCCTCGTCACACCCTCTGGAGGCCTCCACCTTTACGTTGTTGGACACAGCGGCATCGTCACCTGGTTCTCGCAAGAAGGCATCCAAAAGTGAGTGGTGTGTAGGGAGTCCAGTAGATGGGGCGGCTTTGGTTGGTGCTAGGCAGGGGCGGGTGAAACAATGTCTCATTTTTGGGTACTCTTCAGGTTCAGGAAGGAAGGCGAGGTACGGGTAGTGAACGGACTGACGCTTGAGGTGTGGGCGGTAGATGGCCGGCAATGGGCTCCTAGGATGTCCATAGCGGGCGGAAGATGCCCGCGCGGCAGCCACCAGAGCCCCCACCTGCCCACTCTTGTCCTGGAAATGATCTTCCAGGGTAGTAACAATATGACTACTCTGTGAGGACATCCAAACTCCCTGACTCGCAGCGCTGAAGTCTACTCTCAACACCAGCGCAGCTTCGATGCGATTTTGTGGGACACATGTTTAGTTTTTTACGCTCCGCAACCATGCATGAAACTAAACATTGAATGCAACAGCTACCTGACGATTCCTGATTAAGGACAGACACAGCCAGCCGAGGGAGCCACAACCCGGTTGTCTAACAGCAAGTGGCTGATGAATTAAACATACAGATAATTCAATTTGTGTTTCTTTGGCTGTCATGTCTCCTCTCTTTAGTCCCTCTATCCTTAGTCTACCTTATGGAAAGTGGCAGGAGTGAAGCAGGCAGAGAGCTGGCCTTCTGGGAGGGATTTAATAAAAATTTGTTTAAGGAATTCTTACGCTCGTCCTCGTCTAACCTTCTGGCTTCTGCTTGAAGTGTGTCAGGCTGTAAGAGTTGAATGTGTTGTGTTCAAAATCACGTCTCTTGGTTTTATTTCCTGTCTTAAATGGTAGGTCTTCACTTCCCCGAACCCCTCTTCACTCCCTCTCCTCCGTGCATTATCTTTCTCTTCCTTATGTCCATCTTTATTACATCCATCGACAAGTTTGAGTAAACGGTTATGTTTCCATTCATGTTTGTTTGTTTGTTTGTATGTTACCGCCTTCCTGACCATGGATTGCAACTTCATAAAACTACTTCAACATGACCTCCAACCACAAAACTCCACTCTATGAACTTTTGTAATGCTCTGGAAAACTTCCCCGTCGCCAATGATATTCCCAGTTGGTGGTATGTTGGGCGCCACCTTCAGCGCACCCAAAACGAAACTGGCCGCCAGGACTTCAGAGGATGTTCAAAGATTTATTAGTGTCGAAACGCTACACACATTCTTAAGACTTCAACATTACCCCGTGTCCTAAGGCTCCACTTTTATCATTTTTACTAAAGGTCAAAGGTCAAGTTTGGGAAAGATTTCTGAATGGCGGCGGCGGCAAAGGTACTGACGCTCTACTAAGTTACCCACAAGCTGATTCTGTCTGTATTTTTCACTTTTTTTATATTCTCAAGTTACGGTTATTCTAAGTTTTCGTTTGCAGCTTAGTCTTGTTTGTTTACCAGCGTCTGTAACATTAAAAACATCTTGCCTGCTGTTATAGATGCAGAGGATGGATGGCCACGCTGCGATCTATACAGTTTTACTTGAAATTTAACAAGTTCTTTCTTCTTTTATGTAATTATCAAACTTGTCAGGTCCTCATCAACCGGGAGATTTATTAGTGTTACATGCTTGTTTTTTTTGTGTGATCGTGTATCTGATTATGTTTCTGTATGTATCCAACTGTGTTTTTTCGTTATCTTGTTTATTTCTGTGAGTCTGTGTGTGCATCTTGTCTGTATATCTTTCACGTAGGTTCACTTACCTGTTACCCTTTCTCAAGTCTATCCTTCTACCTCTGTAGCTGTCAAAATGTCAAGATTTCCTGCCTCACCAGTATCCAATCCCTTCTTGTTCCTCCATCTTACTCTAGTCCTCCTTCCTTCTCCTCCTCCTCCTCCTCCCCTAGCCATACCCCCCCACTAACCAACAACAACCCACGATACGAGAGCTCACATTACATGCCACTGAGGTAAGGTAGGGAGGAAGAGGCGTGGGAGGGGCAAGGGGAGGAGAGGGAGGGAGTCCGAGATGGCTAATCCAGTTTATATCGCTAATTACCCAGCACGCAGCTCCCTCAACAATTTTCGAGGGGGATAATTCCATTACAAGCCCCAGGGGGAGGAGGGTGCTATGCCGGCGTCGTGGTTAGGAAAGGGGAATAGTCTGTCTCTCTCTCTCTCTCTCTCTCTCTCTCTCTCTCTCTCTCTCTCTCTCTCTCCCCCCCCCCTCTCTCCCTCTCTCCCTGTCTCACCCCATAGCTAATGTGGTTGTGAATTATTGACATGATGAAGCAGGATGGAGATCATAGACTTAAGTGTCATTTTCTTATATTGTTTTTTTCTTCTCTCCAATTCCATTTTAATCCCTTTTATTACTCTCACAGCTCTCCTTAACTTAACCATCTTCTCTCCTTCCATCCTCTTCTACCTCCTTCCCTTTTTCCTGACCATTCCACTCTTCCTTTACTCCTTCCCTCGTTCTCTTCCCGTCGGCCCGTTTAGCTATCCCTTCACGTCTCTTCCCTCTCACCGTATCTCTTCGCCACAGCTAAAGCCGCCCTCAGAAGGCCAACGCAGCCACGAAAAAGTGAGGTAATTGTGAGGGTGAGGGTGAGCTGTGTTCCATTCGCCTCAGGGGTTGGAGTCGCCGCTGCTGCCCGCCAAGAGTCGTTATCTCGATTACAATATTATTCTCTCCATGGCGAGGTGTTCGATGTTTCTCCTATGGCTTCGTTTGGGTTCGCTAGATGGTTTGCTTGCTGTCTCGGTAGGTTACTGGCTGGTTAGCTGGCTGGTTGGATGGCTGAGTAGTTGGCTGGTTGGATGGCTGGCTAGTTCCGTTCTCAACTGAACTATTGGTAAGATGCTCGTTCAATAGCGTCTGTTTGATCTGGTGTGGAAGTTGTATCAAGGAGGTGTTGTGTCAGTGTTGGTGAGGTGTTGGTCCCGCCTTCCCTTCACGCCCTCGTCACGCCTTGTTGCATGTGTGTTGTGTAGTATTCGGTGTCCTGTCTGTCTGTATTTTCATCACTCCCATTCATAATTGGTCTTAATGAAATGGAAAGTTGAGGGTAGTGTGATCAAGCTGTGGTAAGCTGGTCTGGTACTGAAGGACAGGATTCGTAGTTCAACATGTCTTTCATGTGATTCATTTTGAAGGGCGGTGTGGGCTGTGAGCGGACAGGAATCCTTCGCCCGCTTGTCCTCTTCCCCTTACTTACATCCTTTTCCCTTTAAATATTTCTTTTTGACCTAAGTTTTCTTTTCAACCTCGTAATTCTCTTCTACACGTTCCAACCTCCAAACCTTTCCTCCCCCTCCTTCCCTCTCCCTCCTTCCCCCCTCCTCCTTCCCTCCCGCTCGCATAGTTTTCTTATCCTCACTGTAATATTCCTCCTTCCCACCATCGTCTTTTTTACGCAAAACAACGCTCGCTCCAATTTCTCTCAACATTCCCTATTTCCCCCACCTCCGCCCCTCTCCCCCGCGTCCCTCCGTGACCTCATCTTCCTCAAAACTGGCGTGGTGAGGGGGCGCAATGGTAGCCTCCAACGTGGTCAGGGGCGTCGCGGAGGGACCTTCGCCCCTGTGGCGCCCCGCCCTTGGGTCTGTCTGCGGCGATGCTTTCATGATAATTTTAATCAACACTCTGACAATCGACTGTCGTCTCCGTTTTCATTTGTATGTTAATTCCGTCCCTGACGCGCCCAGTATTGCCATACAGGGAGCAGATGTTTTCCCGTTTTTAACTCTAAATTGTAGCTGTCGTGGGGCGTTAATTTGTGCGTGGCGGTGGGTCTCTGCGGATATGGGCGTGGACCGTGGCCCTTGCTGCTGCGGGTGCCATGGAGGGTCTGTTCTGGGGTGGATCAGGGGGCCGAGTGGCTCTGTGGTACAGTGCTCGTCCCGTGACCTAAAGGTTGCGAGTTCGATCCTGGCTCACGGCAGTTTCTTGGTGAGAGGGGCAGCGCTCTCTTGTTAACTCTAGCAGAACTATACGGTGTATGGATGCCTAGTTCGGGGTGATTACTTAATAACCTTGGGTGGGTCAGCGGCTCCGGACGTACCATCCATCACCATGATCAAAGCAGCTTCGATAACCGGAATGAACCACACGCACACACCAACACACACGCACACACACCAGCACACACACACACACACACACACATACCAGCACAAACACCAGCACACACACCAGCACACGCACACCAGCACACACACACCAGCACACACACACACCAGCGACCATTACTTCAGACAACAACCGATGAATGAAACCATCGCGAAGAAAATAAAAGAACTACGAGATGAAAATGAAAATATGTGGAAGTAATGGAGGAGGGGGAAGGAGGGAGAAAAAGAGTTGTTCATCAGACCATAAAGTAATAAATCCCGTCCAGGCTCGGCCACGGCGCGATGGGCGAGCCTGAAATATTCTCCCCGAGGCTGTGTTTGCATTAAGGGGGCGAGGGAGGCACCCACGTAAAAATGGAGGGGAACCAGATTAAATTGAGAAAAAAACACCATATCGGACATAAAAGTAATATCCTTTTAATCAAACACACACACACACACACACACACACACACACACACACACACACACACACACACACACACACACACACACACACACACACACACACACACATATATATAGAACAAAAAGAAAGAAAGAGAGACTTACCTACGCAGCAATACAAATTTACAGTCATTGATCCCCCCCTCCCTCCGAAGCATCCAACCACCACGGCCGAAGCAGCCTCGTGGCCCCCAAATGCGATTAGGAGAAGCCCCAACACCATTATGTAAAGTCCGAAGGAGGTTCCACACGCCAGTTAAACGGCAGCATCACTCCGGACCAAGACTAATGGAATTTTTCTTTTCTATTGCGCGTCAATTATGAGGAAGAAATTATGGAGAATATCTTAGGAATTACCATTATTAGGTTAGAAAGGAGGAAGGGAAAGAAGAAGAACAGGTAGAGGCGGAAGGAAGTAGGAGACAGGGAAGTGTAGTGAATGGAAGTGAGTGAGTGAGTGGAAGGAACACCTTAAGTAGAAGTAAAACGCGAGAGTAAATGGAGAAGCGAAGGGAAAGGACGAGACAGTAAGGAGAAGCAATGTGACCAGAGAGGGAAGAATGAACCTTAGTGACAGGTGGAGGGCGGATCACACGAACAAACAAACAGAGAGAGAGAGAGAGAGAGAGAGAGAGAGAGAGAGAGAGAGAGAGAGAGAGAGAGAGAGAGAGAGAGAGAGAGAGAGAGAGAGAGAATGCCTGGAGGAGTTCTAAAATGTAGTCAAGACTGGACACTCAACTCGTCCTTGAAGGCACACTACGAGTCTCGGGAGGGAGCTGAACACCCTCCTCCTCCTCTTCCTCCTCCTCCTCTTCCTCTATATCTTTTCCCTCAATTTTATTTCCTATTTCTTTTCATGTCTTTATCCTGTCTCTTGTTATCTCCTGCTTCTCTTCTTCCCTAATCATCTGGACACCCTACACTTCTATTCTTACCTTCGTTCCCCTTCCCTTTCTGCTCCCCTCTTTCCTCCCTCCTCCACTTTTTCTCTCATGTCCATCTCTCTCTCTCTCTCTACTCACTTTCATTATGCCTTTCATTTTTCCTTTCTTTCCTGTTTGCATCGCTCACCATTGCTGTATTTTTCTTTTTCTTCTTTTAAGTTAAACTGTTTTTCTGTTTTATTTTTGCATTTATCGATTCTTTCTATTTTGATGTGATTTTTCTTTCATTTTTCTTTCCTTGTATAACTTCTCTCATCATTTCCCTCCCTATCATTCTTCTTTCCATCAGAGTTTCATGCATTTATTCTTCCTTCTCCTTTTTATTTCGTATCATTCAACTAATAGTTTGTTGTACTCCCTCCTCCTCTTCCTCCTCTTCCTCCTCCTCCTCATCGTTCTCTTCCTCGTTTTTCCACACTTTGATTTTTTTTTCCATTTCTCCCCCATCCTCCAACCCTTTCTTTTCTTTATTTCTTTCATCTTCCTACTCCTCCTCCTGCTCCTCCCCCTCTCCTACAACCCCTTCACTTCTTTCTTATATACTCCCTCGTCCTCTTCCCCCTTCTCCTCCTCCTCCTCCTCCTCCTCCTCTTTTCCCTGGATAGCTTACGTCAGGTCATCCAAAGTGGCTCTACGTTTCTCCCAGGACGCTGACCACCCGCCTGCGACCCCTTGTTCTTCTCTACCCTTGTTCAAAATTATGTTGAGGGTCGCTTTTCCTCGAGAGAGAGAGAGAGAGAGAGAGAGAGAGAGAGAGAGAGAGAGAGAAGAGAGAGAAGAGAGAGAAGAGAGAGTTAAAAAAAAAAAAAGCTTGGATGTTGCCAGATGCTCATGTTAAATTCAGTGACCTTTTTGGGGACACTGGCGGCCGTCCCTCCAAGACTCCGTAAGGTCCATTGTGACGTTCGTTTAAGCCGGCCACTTGGGATCTCTGGCGTCCAATGGCTTTCCTCTTCCATTCCAAACCCCTTCCCTTTCCCTTTCCCTTTTCCCTTTCCAGCTGACACAAGAAGGAAGAGGAGAAGAGGAAGAGGAGGAGGAGGAGGAGGAGGAGGAAGGCGTCCAGAAGCTGCCACCCGAGGCCTCATTAGTATTCCAGGTCGAGACGCGCTAATTCTGGCAGTCACTCCCTCGGGTAGGATTTGTGAGACTTAATCGGTTTTCCGGATGTGCACGGAGCCAGGCGGGGAGAGGGACGTGCTTGGCCGGGACTAGGGAGGCAGAGGGGAAGGGCACGTGGGGTGTTGGAGGCAGAAGTGGGCAAGGGTTACTATGGGAGGGATGGGGGAAGGGGATGGAAAGGGCAAGGGAGGTTAAGTGGAGATAAGGAAGGGAGGGTTAAGCTTAAGGATTTGAGGAACAATGAAGAAGGTAAGAAGATAAGGTTAAAAGATAAAGGGAGGAGATGGAAGATAAAAAAAAAAAAGTTAAGGTTTGTGGTTGAAATGTTAAAGTCAAGGTGATGATTTCAAAGAGGAAGTTTGTTTGGGTTTAGTTGTCTCATGTACTCCCTTGTCTGTTGTGTTACGTTGTGTTATGTTGGTGCAGAGTAAAGACCCCTTGATGGCAGGCAGATGTGATTCTCGTACATAACATAGCATTACAGTTATATATATTTCTTTTCATTTAAAGCTACACACTATAATTCGATATAAGGAGTAGGTTTCTTTAAATGACTCAACGGTGAACTAAATATTTGCTAAAATCTGAACTCTACCTAGCGTGCAAGAGATTACCAAGTCAACACTCAGCCTATCGAGAGCTACCGCCTTCTTTGTAACAGTAATACAAAGAGAGAGAGAGAGAGAGAGAGAGAGAGAGAGAGAGAGAGAGAGAGAGAGAGGGGGGGGGTACGTGGGAGAAAGGGAGGGGTCATGGTTGGTTAATTGTCTTTCGTGTTCCCATCTAGTGGACAAACTGGTTAACTATAAATTACGCAGTAAAATGAAACCATATATTTATATAAAAACATGACTTTCCTCCTCCTTTTCTTGAAAGCTATTAGAGATATTGGAAATATCATTGCAGCATCTGATAGACCTAATAAAACTCTATAACTGTCATTATAAATATCATCATCACAACGACCAGGTCCTGAATAAACGATAAATAACTTATTATTCATTTCGGCACAGAATGAGTCACTTGGGTGGGCTGGTGGGCCGGATGCAGGGGTGGTGGGGGAAGGGGGACGGGGGACGGGGGGAAGAGGGACGTGGGAAGGGAGGGAATGCGGAATTGAGTCACTGATCCCCAAGCGTCTGACCTCATCCTGGCTGTTGTCAGAGGAAGAATGGCCTCTTTATCTTCCTTATGTCGAGGGCCTTCCCCGAGGTAGGCAGGAGGAAAGTTTTAGTCGTATAGAGTCCTTGGAGACCTTTGGTAATGCAGATCGTGACGGCTAGATGGCGTTAGGATCTGTATCGCGTCGTTATTCTCTCTTTCTCTCTATTTTCTCTCATTCACTCTATTTTCTCTCTCTCTCTCTCTCTCTCTCTCTCTCTCTCTCTCTCTCTCTCTCTCTCTCTCTCTCTCTCTCTCTCTCTCTCTCTCTCTCTCTCTCTCTCTCTCTCTCTCTCTCTCTCTCTCTCTCTCTCTCTCTCTCTCTCTCTCTCTCTCTCTCTCTCTCTCTCTCTCTCTCTCTCTCTCTCTCTCTCTCTCTCTCTCTCTCTCTCTCTCTCGTACTTACTCGCTATAAGCCTGAGTCGAGCGTCGAGAGGTGTGAGTCGGTGCATCGAAACAGTGCGGGTCCTTGGCTCGACACACTCACTGCATCCGGGTCGTAGGTGCCAAGGTCCATTTTTTTTTTCGCCTCGCCCATCAGTGTGTGGTTGTCGCCGAGGTTGTGGTGATGTTTGTTCTGCACGGCTCTTGTGTGGTGGCATGTGGCACGGCTGACGGCGAAGGGTGAGAGAGTCAGACCACTGTTGTGTACTGATAACTGCTGACAACACACACACACACACACACACACGCACACACACACGCGTTTTCACAGTACATTTTTATTCTATATAATTCCATGAACAAGCACATTGTAACTTCAATCATCAATTATCGCTCTTGATTATCAAAGAATTTAATATTATAATAAAGTAGTTATTTCACCCTGCTATAATTATAATGTATTTAATTGGGGCACTTGACAGCCATGATAAAATATTATAGAGTACAAATCCCTATATATTTGCGGCCGTAAAATGACAACGAGGGAACAGCGGGGCGATTACATGTCCAATTAAGCAGTAAAAATGAGATTCAGGCATTAGCGTTGGAACCTCACATTCACCTATTGGTTTTGGGTCGCGCTCTATATTTTCTATATAATAGTCTACGTCAAAAGTTAGTGGAATGAATTTTTCATATTACAAGTTAAATTACTGACATTTGCATCTGTTAATTGTTTACACGCAGGATACACGAACGTCCAGAGGAACAAACATTCGGACGCGGTAAACAAACATGGCGGAATGAGTGTTGGCCAGGCAGGAGATGCTGACGACTTCAGGGAATTCTTCTTCCTCACTGTCCTTCTAAGGGTGAGTGTACTACATGTTTATCTTTTGATGTTAGTTGAAGGCAGCGTGCCACAAAATGCGGGAAATGTGTTCACACCGTTTGAGAAGAGTTGGATGTGGGCGGTCTGGGGTGGGCGGTGAGGACCCGTCCTTGTTTGCCCGCTGGTCCTTCCTCTGCTCCTCAACACATTTGGATTTTATTTTTTGCCAAACCTTTAAAATGTTGATGCAATCAGTCAGTGACTAGAGTTTTTGCTCGTAGCTTCCATTCACTGTGTGTGTGTGTGTGTGTGTGTGTGTGTGTGTGTGTGTGTGTGTGTGTGTGTGTGTGTGTGTGTAAGACAACGGCAGGCTGGCCAGACACAGGTGGGGTTTTATTTTTGCCTTCCAATCCTTCGCTGCGCATTCACCGCGTCACGTATTATGATGACCTTCACCCTTGTGGTACTCGCCGTGCTGTGAGGATGCATGGCAGGGATGCCCAATAACCCCCCCAAGTCGTGCTGCACGTGGCGCTGGCGGTGAAAGGATGTGCACAGCCACTGCTTGGTGCTCGTGGACGGTCAGCTTTACGCAGCAGCAGCAGCAGCAGACTGCTCTTAAGTCCGGGCGAAAGCACTTGGAGCGTTAATCGTACTCGCTGTTTATACTGAAATGCTAACGCAGTACTCGAGATAATTTGGCATATGATGACGCGTTGGTGCTGGTGCTGAGGGCGTCACGCGGGACAAGTCTGCTCCTGACAGCACCTTAGCACACAGATGTTGCACCAAGTATTACTTTTGATCACAGTTTGTGGTACACTCTATGTATCTGGAACACCTGCGTATATACTGAATGTACAAAATGCGACGTTCAATTGTAGTGAACCAATTTATTTAAAAAGAAGCCGGCGTAGCAGCAGGACAACCTGTATCTAATAACAGGATCGTGGACGCAATCCGAGCAACACAACGTAATATTGCCGTCGTAAATTTTTCTGTAAATAGTAATAAAAAAGGGAGGCAAAGTGCGCCCTGCAGCGGATAATGAATTCAGAAACAAACAGCGCTCCGGCATTTTAATTCGGAGGACGACTTCTTAATGTCATTACTCCATTTGCAGGCACGACACGCACGCACACGCGCACTCACACGCACGAAGCACGCACGCAAGTCTGGCAGGGAAATGTGGAATATAATTATATGCTGTATTAAATAAATCCAGAGCCTGGTGTAATTGCAGACGCGAGTTGCTTCCCTAACACACACACACACACACACACACACACACACACACACACACACACACACACACACACACACACACACACACTGGCGTTATGCTTGCTTCCATGATTACCAATTTTCTTTTTAAATTTGTTTTGTTGACTATTTTCATGACCTCCATTCCCTATCTCATATTAATATCATCATAATTACTATTATCATTATTATTATCATTATTATTATGATTATGATTATTACTATTATTATGATTATTATTATGATTATTATTAATATTATTACTATTATTGTGATTATTATGATTATTATTATAATTATTATCATAATTAATATTATAATTGTTATAATGATTATTGTAATCATAAATATTTTATAATAATTGCTATAATAATTATTACAATAATCATTACAACTATTATAATAACTTATAATTATTGTAAAATTATTCTGATAATTGCAATAACTTATAATTATTATAATAATAATCTTATCACTATTATTTTATTATTTTATTATCGTTCTTGTTTTCATCATTGCCTCTTATATCTTTTTTTTGTTTTCATTATATGTTCACTTTAAACACAAATTGTAATAACTTTAATTAATCTACTGTTCTGTGTGTGTGTGTGTGTGTGTGTGTGTGTGTGTGTGTGTGTGTGTGTGTGTGGGTGTGTGTGTGTGTGTGTCGTTTTGTGGCGGGACATGACTGAAAGTGTTTGCGAGATATTTACCTTCAACATTCACATTCAGTGCGGAGTCTGGGATGGTGGAGGGTGAGGCGTGAGGTGCAGCGAGGAGAGAAGAGGAGGGGAGGGGAAGGAGGAGGGAAAGAGGAGACAGGTGAGAAGAGACGAGAGTAGAATAGAGTTGTGAGGAGAGGGAACACAAGTGAGCGAGGTGAATTAAATAAAAAGATGAAGGAGGGAGCAAAGACGAAGGGAAATGGGACATAGATGATGGGTAGGGAAAGGAATATATGTGTTAGGGATGGAAGAGAAGCACAGATAAGGGAAGGAGGGGAATAGATAAGGTGCTGGAGGGTAGATAAGATAAGTTGTCTGGGGGAGAAGACAGGGGTGATCAGGGGAAGGGACAGTTGTTATTCTGAGGGAAGGAAGAGAAAATTGTTTAGGGAGAGCGAGGACAAAGGAGGCTATAGAAGGAGACCTATATGTGGGTGGCGAGGACAGGCGGGGTGTGGTTGTCCTTGGGGAGGCTCTATGTATACTTTGTGAAGAAAACGAAAGACAGGTTGACAGAGGGCTTATAGTGAGGCTCCTTTTGGGCTGAGAGAGAGAGAGAGAGAGAGAGAGAGAGAGAGAGAGAGAGAGAGAGAGAGAGAGAGAGAGAGAGAGAGAGAGAGAGAGAGTTCCAAAAAGATACATGTGAACAGGTAGAAAAGCTAGTTTACACACCATTAGGCGACGGCCAGGTGTCCCGCCCCACCCAGGCAAGCACACAAACACCGCTGAAAGGCAATGAAAAGGAAAACCAGAAGAAAAAAGTACCGACGCAGAATGAGGCGAAGTAAGTACATGTGTGGCTGTGGCGTAAGTACCGAGGCAACGACCCAAGCTTGCCGGACACACACAAAGTATAAACAAACAGGAAGGCGAGTAACGTGCGTGTGTGCGTGTGTGTGTGTGTGTGTGTGTGGCGGAGTGGCTCGGAACTCACCCTCAAGAGTTTTGCATCGCAGGTTGGAGCTCACCGTAAATGACTATCGTGTTTCTTTTATGTTGACGTAGAATCCGGTTCCATTATACGTTATTTTCGGTTTCAGTTGGCGGGTTTTTGTAATTGGTTGTGTGACTCAGACGAAATGTGTTAATGTTTTGATGACTAAGGCTTTGGGGAGTAACAGTGAGATGTGTGGACGAAGTATTCTCACCCTGGATCATTGGTGTGTGCATTACTTCGCGCGACTAACACCAGCTAGTTAGTGGTTGTTGGTTTCTCACACCAAGGCAACAGGAACTTAAGAGAACACAATTCAGACTTAAATCTGTACGGTGTATTATTTTCTACTTTCCGACACGTTCAGCCCCACTACTGATGAGACTCGTTCTGTACTCGACCCTCGGTACAAGGCTTCTCATAAATATATAAGTTAGTCACGGTACTGAAACACATAATATTAAGGGAAGAGAGGGAAAAAAAATGTGCAGCCAAGTCTTTCATCTAAATAGACAGACTGAATCCTCACAATGACATTTTTCCCATTTCATAAATAGAATTTCTACATCATAAACAAAACTTTGAAGATTTGTGAAGACTACAGCCCGCCCGCCTCTGCTGGTCCCGCGACTCCCAGGACAGGCGTGAGGGCGAGGCAAGGCAAGGCACACGCCCGCCTCAGCCTTGCCGCTCACGCACTATGTCTCGGGCGTGCCGTTTTGTGGGGCGACGCTGAATTATTCTTCCCGGCGTGGCCATGGATGCGAGATCCCGGCGTGATTCATCCTGAGTCTCGGCGGTGTACGAGACCCTTGAGTTTACAGGGGCGAGGAGGTGTGCGGGGCGAGGCAAGGCAGGGACGGGGCGAGGCAGGTTGTAGGTGAGGCAGGGCGGAGTGTGTGTGTGTGTTTCTATTATTAATCATGACACATTAAAACCTCCAGCATTGCGTAGATCTAATTATTCATGTTGAAATCACTCACCCTCGCCCCGCCTCATTCCCTTCCCCACACTCCCACCCTTCCCCAGCCCTTCCATCTCCCCTCACTGATCAGGACGCCTTGATAGAGTTCCCCCACCCTTCCCACACCCTTTTTTCATCCACCATAATATTACTAATGCCCAAAACTTATTTCCAACGAAAATAGAAAAAGAGGGTTGAATTTCTCACTGGTCTGGGTGAAGCGAAGCGAAGGACAGTGAGAGAGAGTTAGAGAGAGAGCTAGATATAGAGAGAGGGAAGGAGGAAGGGACGGGAAAGGGGGAGGGAGGGAGGGAGGGAGTGGTTGGTCCTTCCCTGTGACAAACCCTATTCGGTTAAAAGCCTTCGTTTGATCACTTTATGGGGACGATTCACCGCTGCCATGTCACACGAGGACGCTGACGGACTGTGTGTGTGTGTGTGTGTGTGTTGAGAGAGAGAGAGAGAGAGAGAGAGAGAGAGAGAGAGAGAGAGAGAGAGAGAGAGAGGAATCTAAATATACAGACCAATACTTTCCTTTCACACTCATATCATGTTACATTCATCCCCTCCCCCTTCTTCTACTCCCTTACCAATATCAGGAGGAGTAGGAGGAGGAGGAGGAGGAGGAGTAGTAGAAGTAGGAGGAAGAGGAGATGGAGGAAGGGGAAGAAGAGGAGGAGGCAATCACTGAAACAATCTATAACAGTAATATTAACTTTACCGAAAATCAAATTATCTTTTCCTTATGGTATTAAGTCCTATTTTTTTTTCTTTCTCATCGTACTGTGTTTAAATATTTAAATTCTGTCAAAATCTACGAAACTTGTGTTCCTTTGAGCCTTCCACCCACCTCGTCCTTTTTTTAGTTCTATTTACTTTAGACTTTCCATGTTTTCTTTTTTTATATCACTTCACGACGACCTCTGCGCATCCCCTCACAACCTCCCTTCCTCCATCACCTCCTCCAGCTATACTACCCCATTCCCCCTCCTCATCCTAAACTCCAGTCATTCTTATACACAACAGAAACCTCTCTTCACCGCCAGCCCCAGCAACAGCATCCCCATTCCCCCTCATAAACATAGTCACACCTGTGCTTCACCTCACCCTACGCCGCTTCCAGTCACTCACTTCGTAGTTCAGTGTCGCGTTTTTTGGTCACCGTTCCGTTTTTTGTTTTGTCAGCAAGGTGATCACATTGAACAGCGGCGGTGTCATCGGCGTCTGTCTCTATTGATGTTGTGCTGCACTTTTTGTGTGTGTGTTGGTATGTGAGTGTGTGATTGTGTGTGTTTGTGTGTGTGTGTGTGTGTGTGTGTGTGTGTGTGTGTGTGTGTGTGTGTGTGTTTGTGTGTGTGTGTGTGTGTGTGTGTGTACAAAGAGTCTGTCTACTCATTTGTTTGTCTTTTAGTCTGTCATCCTGTCTGTTCTCTTTGCATCCATCCGTACAACAGACTACTTCATTTATTTGGTATGTTGTTATGAGTTGCTCAATAAGAAATAATAATAATAATAATAATAATAATAATAATAATAATGATAATGATGATAATAATTCTATTTCACCTGAAGTCATAGGCAACACAAACAGAGTGAATACAGAGAGTAATTCTGTTAAACACACTACAGTTACAAAACACACTTTAATACTAACTACACGAAGCATATATACTAAATACTACTACTACTCGTTGTTGTGTGTCGAAATACTTACCAGCGCTGTGTACGCTGGCCAGGCCTCGGTTATCTTCTGTGAGATACGGATAAGCTGGGTGAAACGTCAACACCTTAGGGGAGACTACGATTAATTAATATATAATGTCTTCTGTACAAGCGAGGATGTCGCTCTGCTTACCCAACACCAAGTGATAGATAGAGGTGACAGAAAATGAGGAGAGGAACTAATTTGCCATTTGTTATCATCTCGTAGATAGGGGGATGCGCACCACGTCTGCGTCTGCCTCACCCTCACGTGACTCGGGGTATCTATTTTTCTCTCTAAATGGGCCAGGCAGGCATTCTTTCTTCAACACAAGTGAAAGTGGTTGTTGTACACTTCACTCGCTCCCTTCCTCTCCTGATTTTGTAAGTACTTAACATTCTATTAAATTCCTCAAGTATTTATTTTGTCTTAGTAATTGCGTTTGTTTAAGGTAGGATTTACTTGTTGGAATCTAGGTATAAGTGCATTTGGCACATTGTAAATATATTTGAAGTAATTAAAGTAAGAACCTGTTTCCCAGTAGTTATCTGGGTGGCGACTTCATGTTTAGTTACTTTACTCCACGTTAATTTGAAGCTGTGTGGTGGTTCGTAACAATATCTATCCATTTATTTATCTATCTTATTCATTCATGTTACTTTAGCGGCATACATTAAAATATAAATGACCTGACCTACGAGAATACATTTTCACAAAACTCCCGCACTCTAGCTCCCTCCTCACCCCTTTTTTCTCTTTTCACATATAAAAAAAAGTTAACGTCACTACTTTCACTACTTCCTGTTTGACTTCTTTATCTTTTCAACGTATACTCAGTTTTTTTCATAAACTTTAGAACCTCCTTTTCTTAACCTTTTCATTCACTGGTGTGGGTTGAGGACAAACTCTTAACATCACTTGTCACCACCACCACCATCACCACCACCACCACCACCACCACTACCATCATCATCACCACGACCACAACCAGCGCCAGTCCTTGTCAGGGTGTGCCAAGGCGCTGCACTATACCCTAATTTTGGCTTGAGATCTGAAATATTAAACATCTGTGTACATTAGAGAGAGAGAGAGAGAGAGAGAGAGAGAGAGAGAGAGAGAGAGAGAGAGAGAGAGAGAGAGAGGGCCTGAGGGAAGAAAAGAAAACTGAGAGAAAGTAAAAGAAAGCCTTGCCATTGTTGTAGTCTGCAGTATTCCCTCGCGCCTGCCTCCACCCGTTTTTTGTTTGGCTTCCACTGTGAGCGAACAGCAAATATAAACAAAATACCCTCAGCTGACAAAAAAAAAATCGCAATTGTTATGTTTCAGGACACACACACACACACACACACACACACACACACACACACACACACACACACACACACACACACAGTCAGAGAGAGAACAAAAAATGGATGGGGAAGGGAGGGAGGATGGAGGGAGGGAAAAGAAAGGGAGGAAAGGAGGGATAGAGGACTCTTTTTCCTCACCATTACCACCTCATAAACCTGCATTAGCGTTCCTTTCTTCCACGACCCTCCTCCTCCTCCTCCTCCTCTTCCTCCTCCTCCTCCTCTTCTTCTTCTTCTTCTTCTCCTCCTCTTCTTCTCCTCCTTTTATAGAATATTTTCAAACTTCATTTTTATATAACTCGAAGTATTTTTTGCTCAGTTAAGTTTTTGTATAACTAAACTTTTTCGGATTAAAACGTATTTTTGGATATTTTAAAATCCTGAAACACCGTAGAAGTTTTTTTTTTTTTTTTATCCTTCTTTCGTTCGTGGAATGTTTTCATTAATTTAAGTTTTATTTTTTTAGTTTGAGGGTGGAAAAACTTTACTATTTTGGGTATACTAATACTTTAAATTCTGTTCTTACCTGATATGCTCCTTAAAGTGTGCAGTTTTACGCCTTCCTTGTGACCCGTGACCTGTAACCTGTACTTTTTTTTTTGGGTGGGGGACAGTGCAATCGAAGGTGAACTTATAAAACCCTTAGATCACCCTTAGATCACCCTTAAATCACCCTTAGGAAGCTACGGACTTATGTTTGACCCTTCTGATCAAGTTTCCTTAACACACACACACACACACACACACACACACACACACACACACACACACACGTTAATGACAAACAAAAATAATCCAGATATCGTTCTATTTTCTGGATGGCAAACACAGTAGCTTCTTGAGTAGCCTTTCTTGCCAAGTGATGTGGATTCATTCCGAGTTCGCAGCAGAGTCGTGAATTTCCAGCCAATAACATTTTTCTTTTTGTGTTAGTTTTTGTTGAAGATGTTTCAATTGTCCTTAAACTTTCCTCATGTTTCTCGGCGTCCTAACTAGAGTGTACTTAGGGGAGAAAGGCGTTGAAAGGTTAGGAAATAATGGAAGAAAAAAATATAAGCCGGGAAAGGGATGAGAATTACACAAGAACATCAGTTAGGAAGGAAAATTGAGGAGAGGGAAAGGAAGGAAGGAAAGAAGCTTATGATAGTAGGAGAAGGAAGTGGAGGATGAGGAAGGAAGAGGCATGAAAAGTATGATTGGAAGGGAATAGCAGGGAAGGGAAGGGTGTTATGTAACCACCAGGGGGAAGGGAAGGAAGGATATTATGTAACCACAAGGAGAAGAGGGAAGGGAAGGATGTTAAACAAATTGTATAGGATGAGAATGGGCATGAGCAGACCAAGGGAAAAGAAGTAAGGGAGGGGGCTAGGGAATCGTGTGAGCTGGGAAAGGCAAGAGGTGAGGTGAGGGGAGGAAGAGGGGGAAATAAGGCGTCATATATACCAGTCACGGCTCCCCTCCGTCAGGCTGACACCCGCTCTCCAACGCCGCAATAAACAGTCCTGGAAGCGGATTGTGAAGATAGATGGCGCCGCTATCTCCTCCTCGAGTATTTTGCCGGGGAACAAGCAGTCCAGAGATGCCCAGTCCGTCGTTTTTTTCGCATTTTTTTCCTCTCTCTCTCTCTCTCTCTCTCTCTCTCTCTCTCTCTCTCTCTCTCTCTTTCTCTCTTTCTCTCTCTCTCTCTCTTTCTCTCTCTTTCTCTCTCTCGGGGCCAGAGTTAAACCTCGACTTTTATTTCATTGAGATATATTGTTGGCAGTGCAGTAGAGCCTCGCGCCGCTGGAAACATGCTCAGGGAGAACCAGCCTTACCACCGGGCACGCCTAGGGTCGGGATGGAGGCTGTCGGGTGCTGTCGGGTACGTTCACCGCCCGACGGACAGACTGGAGGATTATAGGTCAGACGGGAGCTGCGTTGGGCTGATAAGTCAAAACAGTTTCCTTATCAGCGACACTCCTACTTCAGGGGGGGGTGAGGGAGGGGAAGGGGGAGGGGGGGGAAGTCGATCGTGTTGGCCACAGTGTCCACCACAGAAAACGGAAGGGATAGCTGCCAGCCTTGAGGGGGAAGGAAGGGGGACTGTGTTGAGGCTGAGGAGTATTATTTGTTGTGTGTTTGTGTGGCGTGGTAGTGGTGAGTGAGTGAGTGTGTGTGTGCGTGCGTGTGGTGAGTGCTGGCTACCCTCCTCAGCAGCCTTCGGGTCCTATCATGAAATCCTTATCCTTCTGTTAATCCTACACCTCCTTCCTGATCCTCCTCCTACACGATATCTTTTTCTTTCTTCCTGTCTTCCTTTCTTTTCTAGTTTGCCTTGTTATTTTTTTTCTTCCACCTTGTGTGTGGTGGAAGTGGTAGTAGTATGATCGGTGTGACGGTATGGTTAGTAGGAAAAAAGTATGGAAGAGATGGTGTAACGGTGATTAGCACTATGTGGAGAGGGAAGGGGGCGGGGGGGGGCGGTGAGTCGTGTCGTGGGGAGAAGTGTGAGGTGCTATGGAGGTGTGATCGAGGGTCAGGTGGCATTACTGTTTGGTGTAACATAAGACTTTACACTGTAGGAGGTAAGGAGAATGTGATTTAGTCTGTATAGGTTTATGTGAAATGACTAAGGGCAGTGTGAGTGTGAATGTGGGTGTGAGTATGGGTGTGGGTGTGGGTGTGGGTGTGGATGTGGGTGTGAGTATGGGTGTGTGTGTGAGTATGGGTGTGGATGTGGGGTCATATCCTGCTTATCTGAAGAAGGAAGACATGTGGGTCGTTAGATGGGGGAGGAGGCGGTGTAGAAGGACAGGTTACGTTGGTAATTGGCTATTTACTGTATCTTAGGGGCGTAGGTGAGGGATATACAACGTCTCTCAGGGGGTAAAGGTGAAGCTCATATATGATAGGGGCAGCGGGAGGGGCGATGGGGGTGATTCTAGGGGCAAAAATCTATCTCTTAAATCAGGGAGAACGAGGAGAGGGAGATAATAAGTGTACATTGTGAAGGAGAGAGTGTAGGGAGTGTATGTGTATGGGATGGGGGGGGAGGGTGTAGCAAGAGTGGTTTTAAGACTAATTGGCTACCTTTACAGCCTCGTTAGGGGTGGAGGTGGGAGGAAGGGGGAGGAGGGGTAAAAGGTAGTGTGTCTGAGGGAGGGTAGGGTGTGGGTGGCATAAAATTAAGGGAGAGCAGACAAGGGGGGTTAGCATGAATGGTTTTAGAAGTAATTGGCTATCGAGAGAGAGAGAGAGAGAGAGAGAGAGAGAGAGAGAGAGAGAGAGAGAGAGAGAGAGAGAGAGAGAGAGAGAGAGAGAGAGAGAGAATACTCATAAGGGATCGCCTGGAGGAGAGAAGAGAAAAAAAAGAGAAGGAGGAGAAGGAAGTAGGGGAGGACATAGCTTGCTACTCTTCTTCCTTTCCTTCTTCCATCCTTTTCCTCCCTCGTATCCTTATCTTCTACTCTTTCCACTGCCTTCCTTCCTTCTTTCTTCCTCCTCCTCTACATTCATATCCTTCCAAAGTCTTCTTTTTTCCTCTCTTCCTCTCCTCAACTCACCACCACCACCACCACCACCACCACCACCACCACCACCACAAGCCCCAGCACCATCACAGCCACTACAACCACTGCCTTCTCCCTTTTCTTCACCACCACCACCACCACCACCACCACCACAAGGCCCAGCACCATCACGGCCACTACAACCACTGCCTTCTCCCTTTTCTTCACCACCACCACCACCACCACCACAAGGCCCAGCACCATCACAGCCACTACAACCACTGCCTTCTCCCTTTTCTCCACCACCACCACCACCCTCTACTTCTCTACCACCCCATCCTCATCTTCCACTTTTCCTTCACCTCCGTTCCCACTAATCCCCCCCAAGAGACACCCTCCGGCACCACAACCTCGGATGCCATTAACTGCTTCATAACAGATAAGCTGACGATCTCCTCCTTACCCCTCCCTGCCCCGCCTCGCCCCGCCCCACTAGCCTTGGTGAGGGGTTGGGGAGGGGACAAGGGGAAGGGGAAGGAGAGGCTCAGAGGGACTATCATGCAGAGGCCTAGAGGAGGAAAAAGAGGAGTTTGGAGACCATTCCTTCCTTCCTTCCTTTCTTTCTTCCTTCTTTTCTTCCTTCCTTTCTTTCTTTCTTTTTTCCCCATTTTCAGTTTTTTTGTTTTTTTTTACTATTACTTATTCTCTCTCTCTCTCTCTCTCTCTCTCTCTCTCTCTCTCTCTCTCTCTCTCTCTCTCTCTCTCTCTCTCTCTCTCTCTCTCTCTTCCAGTCAGAAACATTATTTTGAGTTAGGTATCACTGTTTATAATGTAATAAATAAAACATTACCACAATGACTCTTCACACTGCCCCTTCACCCTGCCCACACTGAGTCACGTTAACGAACATAACGTCAACACAACACAACAACAACACCTTTATGTACCTAAGTGTAACACCTTCAAGTGGCTGGACCTTCTTTCTGGAACACCCTTAACAATGATGTAAAGGAAGCAAATTCTTTACTTTCGTTTAAAAATTGTTTAAAAATGTATCTACTACGCCATCAATTCTAAATGTGATTCAAATTTTTTTTTAGTTTTATCGTTCTTTTATTGTACATGTAAAGCTATTTATCATTTTACTGTTTTAACTAATCAATTTTATTTTATTTTACTATTATTTTTATGTTTTATAAGGTCATATTTTTAACATACATTACATACTTTAATCACATTTGACTACTGTGTACTGTAGAAACATAATCTGATTGATGCTAACAATGGAAATAAGTTCTGATTCTCTCTCTCTCTCTCTCTCTCTCTCTCTCTCTCTCTCTCTCTCTCTCTCTCTCTCTCTCTCTCTCTCTCTCTCTCTCTCTCTGTGTACTTCCCCTTTTTTTACCCGTCTTATCACAATATATTCTTGTTCTTGTTCTTCTTCCTTCATTATTCTCATCCGCTTCCTCCCCTTTACCTCCAGACATAAAATCTTAGTTCCTCCTCCGTCTTTTTTCCTGCCCCCTTTCCTCTCCTCTTCCTCTTCCCCCCTCCCTCTCCCTCCTCCTTCCTCTACTGTTCCCTCCACGTTTCCTCCCTTACTCTCCTCTCCACTTTTACTTCCTTACCTCCCGTCATTGCAAAGAAGGAGGGGCCGAGGGGAGATGAGGGGAGGGGAGGGGAGATGAGGGGAGGGGAGATGAGGGGAGGGGAGGTGAGGGGAGGTGAGGGGAGTCATAACCCTGCACGCCCCTCCTGACGACCACCTTGGGAGCCGCGCGGTTAATGAGGGAGTGAGGGGATCAGCACCTACCTCACCTCTCTCTCTCTCTCTCTCTCTCTCTCTCTCTCTCTCTCTCTCTCTCTCTCTCATCTCCTCCTACTCCGCCTTCTCATCCGTACATTTAACCTTTTTTTTATTTTATGTCTCTCTCTCTCTCTCTCTCTCTCTCTCTCTCTCTCTCTCTCTCTCTCTCTCTCTCTCTCTCTCTCTCTCTCTCTCTCTCTCTCTCTTCCCCCATATACATCCAGGAACCATTAATTTGCTTCCCATCCATCTTCTGTGTATTGCTTATCTCTCTCCATTATCTCTCTCTATTATTCTTTATCTTCTTTACGACCCTCCTTTGTCTCTCTCTCTCTCTCTCTCTCTCTCTCTCTCTCTCTCTCTCTCTCTCTCTCTCTCTCTCTCTCTCTCTCTCTCCTGTAGAAGGCCGACGCGATGAATATTTCTGTTACTAAACTAAATTAGAAATACTATGAAAACAAATGACGAACATGACCCTAGTGTTGCGCCTCTCGCTCCTTGCATTCAAACTATACTTAGATGTGTTTGACTTTATTTCAACTTTCTCATATCATCGATTTTATTGTTTATGATTTTATTGTTAGCTCATTTTCCTCATTTATTTAGTTTCATATTTTTGTCAGCCATGTATCATATTTTCCGTTTTATTATATTTCTCTATACTCTGTACTGATGGGAGTATAACGGAACTAATGTTATAACAGAATAACTATTGTATCAGTGAAAATATAATTGATTCTCTCTCTCTCTCTCTCTCTCTCTCTCTCTCTCTCTCTCTCTCTCTCTCTCTCTCTCTCTCTCTCTCTTTATCAACAATGTCAAGCAATCAATCTTCCTTTTCCTCCTGTGCATATTTTTGTATATTTTAATAGCTTGTTGTTAATTGTTCCTTCTTTTCTTCCTCATTGCTCTGTGTCCCTCCCTTCGTTCTCTCCTTCCCTTCTCCCTTCCTTCCTTCACATTATTATTCTCATTATTTCCTTAATTATCTTGATTGGTTTCTTTTTGACATTGTTGCATTGTTTTCCGAATTTCCTCTTATTTATCAATTTATTTTCTCTATCTTTCTCTATCTCTCTCTCTCTCTCTCTCTCTCTCTCTCTCTCTCTTCTTTATCTGTGTTTTTGAAGTGTTTGCTTATTCACTGTGTGTGTGTGTGTGTGTGTGTGTGTGTGTGTGTGTGTGTGTGTGTGTGTGTGTGTGTGTGTGTGTGTGTGTGTGTGTGTTTTCCTCTTTTTTTTCATAATTTCCTACTTTCTCCTGTTTTCTGTTTTCCTTCTTTGCCTTTCGTGTTTTTCTTGATTTTATTCCTGTTTTTTTTTCTACTTCCTCTTCATCTTTTCCTTTTCTTCCTCCTCCTCTTCCTCCTTCCTTCCTTTCTTTCCTCGCTCGGGAAGAAAAATGCTGAGTAAGTCCATTTTGAAAGCGAGTTGAGGGAATTTCATGCCTTGAGATCTATAACGGCGCCTTTTTTTCCCTCTCTCGTTTCCAATCTTTTCTCTTCATCTTCTGTCTTCCATAATTTTTTTTTGTATTTTTCTCACTCACTCACTCACTCACTCACTCAGCAATCCCTCTCCACCCACAATCCCCTCCACCTGACCTCACCCTCAACCCATTTCCCTCACCCATTCCACTTCCTAACCCTGTCTCCCTTCACCCCTTCATCCCCTTCCCTTCCTTTTCCCTTCCTCCCTTCCATCCCTTTGATATTTCCTTTGTCATCCTTCCTCTGCCAACATCTATAACATGTAACTTAACTCCCTCTGTCTCCTCGTCACCCCTGCTGCTATCACCACGCCCCTGCCGCCCCTCCGCACCCTGCCGCCCCTCAGGTCGTAACACATGCAAGGCTTGTCCCGCAGCATCACTTGGGGCCCAGCCAATTTACTCTAGGTCAGGGTGAGGATACACAGGAGACCTTCTAGTACTACCGACCCTTGCCCACCACGCCCTCTCACCCTCACTGTCTCCCTCCTTGTTTCCCTTCCCTTCTCATTCTCTGTGACTCTCAATTTTCCCCTCCCCTACCCCCCCTCCCCAATCTCTCTCTGTCTTTTTCTCTCTTTCATATTACTTTCTCTCCATTCTTCTTTTCTCCACCTTCCCTCTTCCTCTTCCTCCATAACCTTCCCCCTCTTTCCTCCCTTCCTCCCTCCCTCCCTCGACAACTTTTACCCTCTACGAGCTGAGAAGCGGGAGAGGAGAGGTAAGGGGAGGTATCAGGAGGTAAGGGGAGGGGAGGGGAAGGTGGAGGTAAGGGAGAGAAAACTGTGTGAAAAGGAGAGACATTCTTATGGTGTTTTGCTACTTGTTCCTCCTTTGGTTCTTCCCTATTTTCTTATTTTCCTCCTTTCTCTTCCCTTCCTTCTTCCCCTCTCTCTCTCTCTCTCTCTCTCTCTCTCTCTCTCTCTCTCTCTCTCTCTCTCTCTCTCTCTCTCTCTCTCTCTTCTTTTTATGATGATTTTTTCTTTATCTTGGTCAACATATTTTGTGTTTCAGCTCTTCCTCTTCCTCCCACTCTTCCTCTCCCTCTCACTTTTCTCTCCCTTTCACTCTTCCTCTCCCTCCCACTCTTCCTCTCCCTCCCTTCTTCCCTTTCGCTTAACTGCATCACTTTGCCACACCATCGTTCTTCCCTCCTCCCTTCCCTTCCCTCCCTCCGTCTCTCTCTCTCCCTGCCCTATCCTCCTCCCTCCCTCCCTCCTTCTCTCAGTCCCTCTCTCCCTCGCATCTCTCTCTCTCTTGTCTCCAGATGGCGGCACAGAAAATGGATAAAGTTTATAAGGCGTGTGATGGCCAAAGACACACACACACACACACACACACACACACACACACACACACACACACACACACACACACACACACACACACACACACACACACACACAAGTTCTCAAAAACAATGTCTACGAAATTTTCACCATTAAATTTTATTGCTGGAACGGATCCCAAAGAAGAATTGAAGGAGAGGAGAGAGACGAATTGTAGAAGAGAAGGAAGGGAGAGAGTAGATAGGGGGGTAGAGAGGAGAGATGCAAGGGAGGGGAAGGGGAGAAGAGGGGAAGGAAAGAGGAGGAGGGAAGAGGAAGAGGAGTGGGAGGAAGAATAACAATGTCTGAAGGGAGGAGGAGGAGGAAGAAGAAGATGAAGAGAAAGAGGAAGAGGAAGATGAGGAGGAGAGAGTGAGTTGCAGACTGGGAATAAGCATGAAGTGTGGAATAAGGCAGAGCACACACACACACACACACACACACACACACACACACACACACACACACACTGACTTTTGTTTTCTTACTCTTTACTTTACTTTCTCACTTTTTCCTTCTCATGCTTTTCCTCACTCTCTCTCTTTTCTCTTTTCCATTTTATTACTTTCCTCACTTCTTTCTTTCATTATTATTCTCATCTTTCCTTTCCTTTCCTTTCCATGTCCTTCCTTTTCCTTTCTACTCACAAATTATAACCTTCTGCCCCGCCCCGCCCCGCCCCGCCCCGCCCCGCCCCGTAGGTTGCGCCGCACAACCGAGGGTCAGGACAGACGAAAGGCGACTTGCATTTTATTTTGCCAGGAGGAGGAAGCTTGTGCAGGAGAGAGAGAGAGAGAGAGAGAGAGAGAGAGAGAGAGAGAGAGAGAGAGAGAGAGAGAGAGAGAGAGAGAGAGAGAGAGAGAGAGAGAGGAGGGGAGACAAGTGACATCACTGAGCCCTCACGATCCTGAACACTGATATTCCATTATGCTCACAGGCGGCGTCGACGGAGGGGAGGAAATATATCGAAGATGTTAGGAGGAGGAGGAGGAGGAGGAGGAGGAGGAGGAGGAGGAGGAGGCAAAGGGATGTATAACTTAGCGGATGAAGGAAACAAACGAAAGGGAGCGCGAGGAAGAGCAAAGAGATGGAAGATGAAAAGAGGAAAGGAAGGAAAGGACGGACGGACGGAAGGAAGGAAGGAAGGAAGGAAGGAAGGAAGGAAGGAAGGAAGGGAAAGGACCTTGTATGAGGGAGAAGTAGAGGAGAGAGGAAGGGAGGAAGAACGGGAGAGAGAGAGTAAGGGAGAGAGGTAGTGATGGAGAGATGGAAGAGGGAGGGCAGAAGGATCCTTGAAGGTAGTATTTACATTTTATTGAGGCCCCAACAGTCACACTTCCCTGACAGTCCATTGGCTACGCCTTGCTGCGGGAGGGAGTGTGACGGCTCCTCCCTCCACTTAAAGTTCCTGGAATGGGAGATAGATGGATGGGAAGGAAGGAGGGAGGGAGGGAAGGGAGGGAAGGAAGGGAGGGAAGGGCACATATAAGCTGAACATTTTGCTGACTTGATGGAAGGCTATGTGTGTTGTTGTTTTTGTTTTTCTATTCTTTTATAGTAGTAGTAGTAGTAGTAGTAGTAATGGTAATAATAGTAGTAGTTATCGTAAAAGTCGAGGTAGTAGGAAGAGGAGAGAAGGACTGGATAAAAAAAACAGAAACAAAATAGCCAATAAATAAATGAATAGATAAATAAATAAATAAATAAATAGATAAATAAATAAATACATACAATCTTGCACGCCTGCGAGGGAGACCAAACCGAGGAGGAAGAAAGGAAAGGAGGAAACCATTTTAATTTTGACTCCTCGAAATGTTCCCCTTGACACCTCCTCCTCCTCCTCCTCCTCCTCCTCCTCCTCCTCCTCCTCCTCCTCCTCCTCCTCCACCACCAACGCTTCTTTTCTTTCCTCACGCCTTTCTCTCCCCTCTTGCTTTCTTCCTATTAAGAACCCATTCATCACTCTCTCCCCATTTCCTCCTCCTCCTCCTCCTCCCCTCTGTACTCTTTCTTCTTTCCTCCTCATTTCCTTCTCTGGGTTTTACAATTTTTCTCCAACTCTTGCTCCCGCTCTCCCTCCCCTCCTCCTCTTCTTCCCTCCTGCATAAGCCAAACAAACTCATTGCCTCTAATTACTGACTGTCTGAGGTGGCTTGAGGGGAAGGGGAAGGGTGAGGGGAAGAGAGGAGAGGAGGAGTGGAAAGAGAGAGGAGAGGAGGTGGTGGAAATTTGTGGAGGGAAATTGGGTAAAAGAAATGTTTATATTTTTTAAGATATGTTATTACTACTACTACTACTACTACTACTACTACTACTACTACTACTTATGATCCATGAAGTACCAGATCACCTCAGTAATTCAATTTTCCTTCTGTTTTTATAATCTAGGCAATACTTCCTCTTTATGGGACGCAATTAGCGAGTCTTTTTCCTTCTCCTCCCTCCATATATTTCACCGCCCCAAGGCTCCTCCCATTTGTTCGAATAAATACACAAATAAATACACAAATAAATACACGCCCAGCACATGACACACGTTTTCATTATTTATATGTCACAGAGAAATGTTTTTGAATCTGTGAAGCTTGTTTGGTAATTGCTTATTCACGTTTCTGATGTAATGTATGAGAGAGAGAGAGAGAGAGAGAGAGAGAGAGAGAGAGAGAGAGAGAGAGAGAGAGAGAGAGAGAGATTTTTTTCTTTGCATTATCTCCCTCACTTACACTTTCCGATCAGCTACATCATCTTTCCACCTCACCATTGCAGGGCGAGTGTGTCCTTGGAGCAGTGACAGAATGAAAGTATTTCCTGTATCTCTTTTCTTTTATATATATATTTTTTTAATGTTTGATATTATAGTAATGATGAAACTGAGTCCAGATTCGTGTTCAGTATGACCGAAAACCTTTATGTACAAATTTTCATGAAATTCCGAGGTGTGGAAATTTTCATGAAATTTCCAAGGGTACCACCTAAGATTTTTTGGCAGAAATCATGTATTTTGAAATAACTCGAAAACTATGAGGTTTACGCAAAAAGAGTATAGAATATAAAAGAAAGAGCAAGACACGCCCGTTCTTTTGAGCTATAGTGATATGGAATTGGAACGTATGTATAGATGTAAGAATTGAAAAAAGAAAACATTAATTTTGTTCACAATAATTAACTTTTCTCCAAAGGTATAATAGATATTAGAAATGTGATGACATCAATCGATAGATCTATTCAAGCTGCATAACTTTGTTTCTAATCCTTTTTCCTGTAAGAGTAATAGTTTCGTAGTAAAATGGCAAAAACATATTCGACCTCAATTCTGGTGGACATTTTCGGACCACATAATCAAAAATTCCTTACCGTCACAGATACGTGAAAAAGGACTTCAATAAAACTTTTAGATATTCCAATTTACAGTAAAATTAGTTCAAAAAGTTATCGTGTATGACAAACAGTTTTAACGGCAGTAGCAAAAAACCTTCTACCCTATACCTGAAAAGGTTAAAGGGGGGGAAGGTGTTAAGGGTGGGGGGTAATGATGAAAATAAGTCCAGATTCGTGTTCAGCATGAGCTAACACATCATTGTAACAATTTTCATGAGATTCGGAGGTGTTGAGTTTCCGCGGCGCACAGCAGTAGACAAGAGTAAAATCGTGAGGTTAGGTTAGCTGTGGTGCTACATCTATTACTAAACCGGACCAAATACCATACACACTCGCTAATACTATATACTTAATGTAGTCTTATAGTATATATAGTATTAGTATAGTATTATAGTAGTATAGTATATAGTATTAGCGAGTGTGTATGGTATTTGGTCTGGTTTAGTAATAGATGTGGCAAAGCAGCTAACCTAACCTCACGTCTTCACTGATGGTTACTCTTGCTGTGCGCTGCTTCGGCTGGAGGAAGGGGTGGGTGGGGAGGAGCCTTCCACTTTGCTATCCTTTTGTCTCTATGAATTAGATATCATAGTAGTAGTATAGCTACACGGACAGCCTCGTTAGGTCCAGTAGGACTGTTGCCATCTGTTCTTCCTTTGTACTCCTCCTCCTCCTCCTCCTCTTTGGCTTGATGTGTCCACAGTCTTGACACGTCCTCGTCTTGGGCCGTAATCATATTTATATTCACAGAACTCTTGGTAGTTTCTGTTGATTACGTGGGGAGATGATGTTATTTCTCTCTCTCTCTCTCTCTCTCTCTCTCTCTCTCTCTCTCTCTCTCTCTCTCTCTCTCTCTCTCTCTCTCTCTCTCTCTCTCTCTCTCTCTTTCTCTCGGTTACATGTCATTTGGTACTCAAGCGTTTTATACTCAAGTCATTTCAGCACCAAGTCATTTGGTCTTCATTACTTTTCGGCACGTGTTAATTTTGGACTCAAATCTTTTCATCGCCAAGACATTTCATCCCCAAACCACTAAAGTCAATCTATGGCGAGTTTCTGAAACCATGACACGTCCACACACACACACACACACACACACACACACACACACACACACACACACACACACACACACACACACACACATAAGGAGGATGAAAAGAAGAACGGCGAAGGGAAGGAAAGACTGGTGAGGATGCTATGCACACATAAAAAAGGATGAGAGAGAGAGAGAGAGAGAGAGAGAGAGAGAGAGAGAGAGAGAGAGAGAGAGAGAGAGAGAGAGAGAGAGAGAGAGAGAGAGAGAGAGAATATTAGAAATTCAGGAGATACCCGACTTAACTTCCATTTTCCTCCTCCGTGATTGTAAATTAAGCGAAATCAAGGTAATACATAACCCTCTACACTGTACTCCTAACACTGTACTCCTAACACTGTACCCCTAACACTGTACCCCTAACACTGTATGTTTGATGTATTTGAATAACTCCCCCCCCCACCTAACCCCTCATCCCCCTGTGCCTCCTGTGCCCACACTAAGCAGCCTTGAATGGCGCCAAGCGGGTCCGGGAACAACAGCGTTACGGTGAAGTGTTCTTAGCATTCATATTATGCATAGGCCATTCCCGTCACTATGGCAACCACGGAATTGGCTTCGTCCGCCGCAGGGTCACACGCCTGCTGAGGGACGCTGCCCGACCCTATGCGGCGTGGTGACCTCCATATAAAGGGAAGAGACAGTGAGGAAGGGAGGGAGAGGGTGACAGGAATAGGCAACGTAATGGAAATTGTAGTTAGGGCTATTTAAAAGTTATATTTTTCCATCTTTCTATTATTTTATCTTTTTTTTTCTTCTTTTGCTAATACATGTAGTATTTTCATTAGTGTTAAAGATGTTTTTATTTTATTTTATTTCGTGTGTTTATCATTATAGACACAGAGCAACACCACCAACACCACACACCATCATTTTCATTGCCATCACCAGTACCACCGCCCTCGTCGCTATCGTCGTCGTCGTCGCCGCCGCCTCAAGTCAAGGAATGGTCGCATTTGTCAGCCTCCGGTCGTGTGTGAATTTCAAGTAGCAGTGTTACCCCGCCGTATTCAAGGAAGCCCTTCGGAATATTGAGTGGTGTGAAAGAGAGAGAGAGAGAGAGAGAGAGAGAGAGAGAGAGAGAGAGAGAGAGAGAGAGAGAGAGAGAGAGAGAGAGAGAGAGAGAGAGAGAATAAGCTGAATAAATGGGTAAAATGAATTAGAAAAAAGTTACTTCACTGGTACGGATCCTAGCAGGTGGTGGTGGTGGTAGTGGTGGTGGTGGTGGTGGTGGTGGTGGTGGTGGTGGGAAAGATGTACAGTACGTGCTACTGTATCAGCTTGATAAGGTTGCGTCCACACGGTTGAACACTGTTCGTCGGACAAGCATTGTTACCATATCATACTGCGTAGCAGGATGATGTCATAAACGTAAAGACGAGGAAAACTGATCTGGCAATAAAGTGTTGCCAGATCAGTTTTCCTCGATTCTATGTTTATGATGTCATTTTGCTACGCAGTATGATGTGGTAACAGTGTTTTGTCCGACGAATAGTGTTCGACCGTGTGGACGCACCTTGACGAGAAAAAAAAATGCTTTGGGTTATTACGTCTGTTAGTTCCACTTTCTGCCCCTCACCCCATCACTAAGCAGAACCTGAGAAGCACGTCCCCGCGCGTGAGTGAACGCCCAATCTATTGTTGACGTGTTATCTGCTGTTACGGATAAGATTGCTGCTGCGTATTTAAGTAAGGTGCGCTGGACTAACTACTGCAAGTTGTTTAACACGCCTGGCCATGGCTAGCTTCTTGTTCCTCTTAGTGGTGGTGGCTGGCTGGCGTTCTTCTACAGCAGGTTAGTGGTGCGTGTTGAGCACATGCCATGACGACAGCCATCGGCTGTATAATTGGTGATGTGGAGTACTATGGCTTTTTCTCCCTCCCTCAGAGGCCTCCTCTCTCTACTTCGACTCCAGAGACCCGTCAGCAAGGCTTGATGAACCGTTGGAGCTCACCTGTGGCGTGGAGGGTCACTTCCGCCACTGTGTATGGGAGACGGAGCGCGGCGATGTCTTTCAGGTGACTGTTCATGCTTCCCGGAACAATGGACCGGGAGTGAATCAAGGCGGCAGTAGGGATCTGTATTCTGATATTATATCACTGAATAAGAACATGATCCTTGCTGTGCAGGTTGCGTCCTAGATATCTATTGCTGCCGCTAACTACAGGTAGAGGACGTGCACGCAGGCCTTCACCCGGGTATGAAGGCGCCGTCCAACCTCACTCACAACCAATGCGGCATCGTCGTGGACGCCTTGAGTGAAAGGAGCTTCGGGAAGTGGACTTGCCGGGTGTACTTTGCCGGGTTGACGCTGAGGGCGGAGAAGACTGTTGGCAAGGCGCTGGGTGAGTGGCGGTGATCCGGTCTGAAGGTGTAAGAAAATTTCTTTGTATGCAAGTCTCGAGTTATAAATTTTGATGAATACCTTGGCATGAAAAGCAGGTCATTTATTGATGATAGGAGTGCATTGATTGACCTTGAACCTCCACAGCATGCCTTTCACCCTTCACACAAGTGGGCACCGAATGTTACTACGTCCACCATAAAACCAAACTGACCTGGTGAGTGAGATGCAACGTGCCTAAGGGAAACACATGAAAGTAATGGTGTCACTTATTCTAATTAACGTCAACTCTTCATAATGTTATCTAGGATGCCTCGTGAAAGAGGCACACATGCAGTGCCACTGGAGTGTTTCGTTTCCGCAGGGACAAGGCGCGAACATACTGTAAAAATCTTTACATCAACGCGGATCTCGCGGTGATCAACGACTGTAGCCAGTTTGAACTACTGTGGAACAAGATCCACATTGACTGTGAGTCCCTTACCTTCCTCCTCCTCCTCCTCCTCCTCCTCCTCCTCCTCTCTCCTTTTCATCTATCATCATCATCATCACCGTCATCGTCATACGCAATTCATCAATGCAATTTTCACAGAAGAGTCTCAATATGGTTTTCCAAGTGTGAATCATGTCTGGCCTGCGGCTGGCTCCTGTTTGCAGCGAAATACTAGAGTAAAGGAAGGAAAAGAAGTTAAGCTTATAAATAATCATGTGAAATATAAATCTAAGTGATTTTAATTTTTTTCAATTTCATATTCAATTAATTCCCACATGTTTCACCTAGACGATAACACCTGGTACTGGATCGGTGGTAGTGACCGGTACCAAGAGGGCGCATGGCACTGGGTGACCGGTGAACCAATGGCCATAGGCACTCCCTTTTGGAAACCAGGAGAACCCAACGGGGATGGCGGATGCCTGGACATTTCCATGACCTACGGCTACTTCAACGACATGCCCTGCTCAAGTGAGGCATCCTTCGTCTGCCAAATATTGCATTAAACTGGAAGAATACAGAACGGCAAGGGTCTGAGGCACCTGACGGGAGGGCGAGGCGGCGGAACACTTCTAACTTGCCTCACGTGGCGCATCAAGAACCAAATGTGACAAATGAATAACTGTTTGAGCTGCCGCCGCACCTGACCAGGACACAATACTGCAGTCACGTGCTCTGCCACGTCAACATTGTATTGACCTTCTTCAATCTTTCATAACCAATAAATACTGAAACATGTCACCATTCTTTGGCTATCCCATTGTGGCGTGCCGAGGGGATCCACGTACCCTACTTTAGGCAACGGCTTAGGAGTATTGGTAGTGTGTTTTGTGTGGGGGGCGCTGGGCTAGGCATTGGAATAGGCGTGCTGGTACACGGACACTGGCTGGATAAGGATCTGACACAACACAAGGGATAGCAGGACGTGCAATATGTCCTCCGGGTAAGGTGACTGCTACACTGTACACGTAACAACTGTAGCACCGTAGGAATGACGGTTCAAACCAATTTGTAATGCAATTAATATCCTCTCAATAATACCTGCTTTCTCGACTCTGGATTCTCAAGTTCAACAACGCTCACACACACACACACACACACACACACACACACACACACACACACACACACACACACACACACACACACACACACACACACACACACACACAGACACAGACACACACACACACGGCCTCTGACCTCGCTACGGTCAGGTCGTGTTGTCTTGGGGCTCCTCGGGGCCGCCTGGGGTCTATGTGTTGACCCTCTCCCCAACCCTAATATCTCCCCCTCCCCCTCAGTGAGAAGTGGAAATTCTACACAATTAAGAACAGTGAATTTGAAATGAACACATAACACAGTAAAGTTACTTAAAGCAAAAGGAAGAACATTTATGAACTATAAACAATGAAACCAAGTCGGCGGACGAGTTTCGACTGTGACTGGCTGGGGCTGTGCGGAGGGCTATCGGTAATTATAATCCATGCCTGTTAATCCCCTCCGGACCATCACCTTCCCGCCAACACAGCTGCACCTCCCCTCACCACCCTCAGCTGCACCTCTGCCGACCACATACACCTGCACTTCCATCCATCACCCTGTTTCAGCTGCTCCCACCCAACGTAGACGTCGGCCTCCTACAGGCGGCACCTCCCCCGAAAACCTGAAGGCGATGCCACTTACCCAGACTCGAGGCCATCCCCGGCCTCCAAAGTGCTACACCACCGTCACCACACTGCCCTGGGTGGACATTGTCGTGAAGCGGATCTGACCTGACCCACGAGGCCACGACATACCACCAACTATCACTATGCTAACAATTTGTCTGAATACTCTCATGTAAAGAAGAAACAAAGTCTTCCACTCCTCACATTTAGAGTTAAGCAATTTTAAAATGTATATTTTCAGCTTATGGCTGCTTTTTCTAATAAACCGTCTATTATTATTATTACACACACACACACACACACACACACACACACACACACACACACACACACACACACACACACACACACACACACACATAAAAAAAAACACAAAAACACACACACACACACACACACACACAAAGTTCACTTGTATACGCTACGCACACCGACGCTTGATATAATATAATTTTCCCTTCTTCTGTCCCTTACTTCAAATACCCTCGCCGGCAGCGTCGTCGTCAGGCCAGCGGAGCAAAGTTTCTCTCTCCATGATGCAAGATCACCGCCAGGCGCAACTGTACATTGAATTTACGATTGAAATGTAAGACAAGAGCGAGAAGGGAGTGGGGAGAACTCGCATTTTAAGAGCTAGAGAAAGGCTCAAGTTTTATATTCTGTTATATTCGATTGTTATTCATTTATTCATCACCAGTAGATGTAAACACACCTGAAATGCAGACTTTCGTGTTGCCAACAGAAAAAAGTTGTTGTCATCGGTGGGAACACACGTATGGTGACATTTTGCCTTCTCCACCTTCCCCCCTCCCCCTGCCTGCACCTTCATGCCGCCTCGAGCCTGGGAGAACACAGGTGTGGGAGTGCCTGGCGCTCCTAGGAAGCTGGCGAGGGTGACGTCACGCGCTGTGTGTGTGTGTGTGTGTGTGTGTGTGTGTGTGTGTGTGTGTGTGTGTGTGTGTGTGCGTGCGTGCGTGCGTGTGTGTGTGTGTGTGTGTGTGTGTGTGTGTGTGTATGTGTATGTGTGCGTGTGTGTGTGTGCGCGTGCGCGTGCGCTCTCGTTAAAGCCTTGGAAAAAAAAATGTGAAGATGTACAATATTGTCAGGTCTGTTTCAAGGAACAAAAAAGATGCACATTCTGTACACTCGACAACTTTGCTTTCACTGCTTGCCTGGACTTTATCCTGAGCAGGCCAGTGAGAGCAGTATATGTTTTTGTTATAATATAATAATTTATCATAGATTCCCAGTAGATACTTATAATTAGGCTCTAAATGATAATTATGTAATCGCATTTGCATATGTGCATATGCAAATGTATATTTGAGCCGTATTAGAGCTTAGGTTAGTTTCATGCAACTTTTTTGGAAAACAGCTGAACATTATTATACATATTACCATACATTCTTCTTTATGTTTGTATTTAGTGTTCAAACCTTTAAAAGGAACACACCTTAGGCTTAATGGTTCAAAATCAGGCTGAGAGTGCACACATGTGTGTGTGTGTGTGTGTGTGTGTGTGTGTGTGTGTGTGTGACACACACACACACACACACACACACACACACACACACACACACACACACACACACACATAAAGACGAATTGCATATTACCAAATACTAGTTGAACAAGACACTCGGTATGAATGTATTAATTATCTCTGGAAAAGCTGTAAAAATGATGTCAACCTCATCCCTCGTGTTAGTAATGCATCAACGCACTGCCTCCCAAACTGAGGAAACATTTATATCTGTTCTTTGCGTCAGTAGTCACGTAAAACTAAAACGAAGGTGAACTGAAGGAAGAAAACGGGAAATGATGCATGTCGATAGAATACAAGGTACAAAACAGAACATCAGACAGACAAACAGCTAAATAAACACACACGCAATGGACACTACATAAGAGCGAGAGGCAATGATAACGTTATTGACTGATACAAACTTTATCCTTGTTGTCATCTGGTTGTTCTCAA
Source organism: Metacarcinus magister (assembly GCA_029783475.1). NCBI lineage: Eukaryota > Metazoa > Arthropoda > Malacostraca > Decapoda > Cancridae > Metacarcinus > Metacarcinus magister. Next base: position 17,060,255 of record JAPQNM010000048.1, read on the forward strand.
GGTGTACAATAACACCTCAAGCAACACGAGTTCGTCTTCCCACCGCCACACCGGCCCACTAAAAGGGTGTTCACGCCTCACTACACTGAAAGAAGAAGGGCATACGAGAGGGATGAAAGAAGATGTGTAACTGATGAGGCGAGGAAACTAATGAACTGTTGTAATGTAATGTAAGCAAATGATACACTGTTATTGCAATGAGTAAATCAGATTTGTTCAGTTATATTAGAAATGAAAATCATGTCTGTTGTATGTACTTGAGCGATTGGGATTGAGAAATGTTGAATGTGTTTGGTTTAGTTGGTTTATGTTAGATATGCTGGATGTATGAGTGTTTCCTGTGCCTTAAAGTGTACCTCGTCCCAGCCTGTCCTTATTTCATTGTTATATTACTGTATTTTCACATGTTTTTGTGGCTGATGTGGTGGTGGTGATGGTAGTGGCGGTGGTGGTGGTGGTGGTGGTGCTGCTGCTGCTGCTGCTTGAACTACTATTGTTGCTCCTACAAGTGCTGCTTCTATAACTTCCATTACCGTTAGTATTGTTCTTCTTACTTTCACTATTATTCCTTGAGCGTGAGGCAGCGGCTGGGCCTGAGCGTGAAAGGCAAAAGTTAGGCGGCTGAATCAACGTTGAATGAAAAGCGTTTTGGAGGAATAAAAATTGAATGAGAGATGGAAATGTGAATACAATGCGTGGAGGGCGAAAGTTGTGTTATCAGATGATTGAACACACACACACACACACACACACACACACACACACACACACACACACACACACACACACACACACACACACACACACACACACACACAGACAGACAGACAGACACACTGCCTGGTAGCTTAGTGGTAACGTCTCTGCCTGTCACTCGGCAGGCTCGGGTTCGCGCCTCACTCAAACTGCAAAATTTCACTGATGACCAAGCAGTTACTGTCCTCCTTGAGTAAGAGGATGGGGCGTGTGATGTATGAAAGGTCCCATAGATCCGTCTATAATGATGTCTAAGCTCTCTCCGGGAGAGTAATGGCTGGCTATCATGAGTCAAGCGCGTGATCCTCAAGACCATAGTGAATGACACACACACGCACACACGCACACACGCACACCGCCGCCGTGTAATCGAGGCCATATTGTATCCGGAGAAGGAAAATTGAGCACTTTATATTCCACTAGAAGAGTCCTGTTATGTTGCGTTAGATTTACGGCCGCCCTGTTAATTCGGGCCGCCCCTGACTCTCTGGGCGACCCACACCCCCGCCCCGCCCTTGGGAGCCTCCAACACCCCACCCCATCCCAACACCCCCTCACTCTCAGCAGCAGCCTTGGCGTGCCTTCCTCCTCTTGTCCACCTCGCCAGCCTCCTGCCCTACTTTGTGTCCTCATGCTGTTCCTGCTAGCCACGTATATATGTTGTTGTTGTTGTTGTTGTTGTTGTTGTTGTTGTTGTTGTTTTCTTTTTCTTTTTCTTTAATTGGCATTTTTTCTTTTACCTTTATTTATTTTTGTTTTTGTTTTTCATATTTTTCTGTTTGTTTTTGTTGTTGTTGTTGTTGTTGTTGTTGCTGTTCTTGTTTTTGTTGTTTTTGTTCTTCTAGTTTTTGTTTTTGTTCTTGTTCTTCTAGTTCTTGTTTTTGTTCTTGTTCTTCTAGTTCTTGTTCTTGTTCTTGTTCTTCATCCTCCTCTTCTTTTTATTCTTAGTCAACACATATCACCAATCAACCAATTTTTTTTGCTGTTGTTGATGTGAATTTATTATTTTCCTTATTAATTTTTTTTCTTATTCACTCATTATCTATTTGGGTTTTATTCATGTGTTTCTGTGTTTCTATATATCACTTTCTCCCAATTATTCCATGTATTGTTTCTTCCGTTTGACTTATGACTCTCTCTCTCTCTCTCTCTCTCTCTCTCTCTCTCTCTCTCTCTCTCTCTCTCTCTCTCTCTCTCTCTCTTCTCTCTCTCAGTTAATAGGGCCATTTTAGATAATTCGCCATTCAGTCAATTCACATCACGAATGATTGAGACGATCCATATTGCGGATTTCCGACAATTTCTAACAAAACCACACAGTAGGGAGTCGGGGCTTTGCTGGGGGTTGAAGGGGAGAGGGGGAGAGAGGGAGATGGTAAGAGAACCGGCTGGCTTCATGGGGAGGAGGAGGAAGAGGAGGGGAGTGTGCGTCTGTCACGGGGAGAGGAAGGAGGGGCGACCACGAGAGTAATCTTAGGGACAGGCAAGATATTGAGTCCATAAATCAGTGTTGTATTGTGGTGATTCTTGGCCCGTGGTGTGGGAAGGAGGAGGAGGAGGAGGAAGAAGAGGGAGGAGGAAAAGGAGGAGGAAGAGGAGGAAGACTGAAGAAGTTAAAGGGAAGGAAAGTGGTCAAATATAAATAGAAAGAATAAGAAGATAAATGTGAGTAAAAAAAAGAAAGAGAGAAAATATAAAGCGAAGAAGAAAATAAAATGTGAATACAATGAGAAAGAATAAAGAGGAAGTATATAGGCGAATGGAGAAATGAAAATAAAAAGGAAATGAGAAGACAGAGGGAGGAGAGAGGGAGGGAAATCTTTGAGGCAGAAAGGTATTTGAGGGGAAAGGGGAAAGCAGCAATACCAAAAGAAATTAAGAGATGAATAGGGAAGCGGGACGAAGAGGGGAGATGGAATAACAGAGAATAAAAGGAAGGACATGGACAGAGAAAAGGAAAGGTTGACGATTTTAACACACACACACACACACACACACACACACACACACACACACACACACACACACACACACACACGAAATGTTAACGATGAATGATTCTTCTTCTGTAATCTATTAATTTCATTCCCTTATTCATTTCTCTATATTTTAAATTCATTATCAAAGTGTTGTTACTCCCACATCATCTGTTCCATCTATCCTGACTAGAGTTCTTTTTCCTTTACTATTCTTCCGCACTTACAAAAAATATATATAATGGTCCGCAGAATGTTTAGTCATGGACACAAACTCCTTTACCTGTTTAATACATTCTGTAGAACGCATCAAACGGAAAGAAAAGAAAACAAATAAAAATAAATCACACACACGCACACATCTGATTCATATATTTATCACTAATAATTCTTAATCCCAAAATTCCCCTTTCAAAGACAGGGAATAATGCTCCTGTAGTCAAACAACGGTGTGTCATAAATTAACATTATTATCACACGCGTCATTCCCCTTGCCACTGACTGACTTAAATCCATATGAATCCAACTTCATCTTGCACGAACGTAAACAAACACGGAACGTCAACTCAAGCTGAGCTCCCGCAGGCGACTCATGCAAATAAGACAAATAAGTAATTCTGCTTCCATTCTCTCCATCTAATCATGATTCATCGAGATTATCCAGTCGTTTGTCTCTGGATTAGGGAGGGAGGGGAGAGAGCGAGTGTGAAAGTGAGGGAGACAGAAAACGGTGCCGGCAGAGGGGAGACTGTTAATAAACGCCTGAACCCCATCCCACGGCGACAGCAGGGGAGGAGGGCGAGGACCAGGAGGACAAGGAAGAGGAGAGGCTTCAGTAAGGCAGGGAAAGGAAAGGAAGGCGAGAAGAGTTAAAAATATACGAGCGAAATAAAGGAAGATAAATATTGGAGGATTGAAATAAGTGATGGTAATTTAAGGGAATAAGACATAAAGTACTATATGTAAATAAATTAGAGAAGAACAAAGAACTAGAACAAATGCAGAAACCCAGTGAGTCATTCATTTATGTATTAAACGTTGAAGGAATGAAGCTGAAAATATCATTAAACTCAAAATAACCTTAAATTTGTACACGAATGATGAAAACCTTTTTTTTTCCCATATTCTCTTCAAAATTGATGTTGTCATGGTGTGTAGACTTGATCTGTCACCATGACGAATCAGCTGCAATATAACCAACAGGTTGCTTACTACTACTACTATTATTATTATTATTATTATTATTATTATTATTATTATTATTATTCCAAACTGTGAGCGTAGCGAGCTGTTTGGAAAGTTTCGATACTACCCCATCAAAAATTTGTCTGTGTCTGTATGTATGTGTGTGTGTCTGTCTGTCTGTCTTCTATCTCCTCCTAGACCACTGGAGGGATCGGAATGAAATTTTCAGTGGTCGTAGGCATCAACCCTCAGATGGTTATTATATATTAAAACATATTGTTATTATTTAAATTTTAAAGTTATTTGTGAAAAACCTGTATCTCTCTTAAAAGAGTAGCAACCACTTGCCTCCACCCATTTCTTCCTTCTCCTAGAAGCGAAACACTTTTCTTTAATAAAATCGTGAATATTTCAAATTCTGTCCCAGCACAAATAGTTAACAGTAACACAATTGAATGGTTTAAGAAAAAACTTGATAAGCACTTAGCATCCGTTCACCAAATCGAGTATTTCATTCCTGGGTTAATTTTTTACTTAAGATTTTTCTTTATCATTATTATTATTATTATTATTATCGTCATTGTTATTATTATTATTATTATTATTATTATTATTATTATTATTATTATTATTATTATCATCATTATTATTACCATTATTATCATTATAATCATTATTATTATAGTTATTATTATTTTTGTTATTATCATTGTTATTATTATCATCATTATTATAATTATTATTAATAGAAATAATAGAAGAAGTAGTAGTAGTAGTAGTAGTAGTAGTAGTAGTAGTAGTAGTTTTGTAGTAATAGAGCTAGTATAATAGTAGTGGTAATGGTAGTTGTATTAGTATTAACAGTATTAGTAGCATTTGTAGTATTAGTAGTGGTAAACTCTATTCAAATATCGAAGGCGGACGATGCCCCGCTTTTCCTGCCCCCCTCACCCTGAGAATGGCTGCTGAAATGATGGGTGGAGCGTCATTAGTTTGGATTCATTTTGGTGATCTGTATAGGGGGGATGAGAAGGTAGACCCCTGTTAATCCTCTCAAGTCCCAGGTATAGGGTAGAAGGTTTTTTGCTACTGCCGTTTAAACTGTTTGTCATACACGAAAACATTTTGAACTAATTTTGCTGTAAATTGGAATATCTAAAAGTTTTATTGAAGTCACTTTTTACGTATCTGTGACGGTAAGGAATTTTTGATTTTGTGGTCCGAAAATGTCCACCAGAATTGAGGTCGAATAAGTTTTTGCCATTTTACTACGAAAATATTACTCTTACAGGAAAAAGGATTAGATACAAAGTTATGCAGCTTGAATAGATCAATCGATTGATGTGATCACATTTCTAATATCTATTATACCTTTGGAGAAAAGTTAATTATTGTGAACAAAATTAATGTTTTCTTTTTTCAATTCTTACATCTATACATATGTTCCAATTCCATATCACTATAGCTCAAAAGAACGGGCGTGTCCTGCTCTTTCTTTTATATTCTATACTCTTTTTACGTAAACCTCATAGTTTTCGAGTTATTTCAAAATACATGATTTCTGCCAAAAAATCTTAGGTGGTACCCTTGGAAATTTCATGAAAATTTCCACACCTCGGAATTTCATGAAAATTTGTACATAAAGGTTTTCAGTCATACTGAACACGAATCTGGACTCAGTTTTGTCATTACTATAATATCAAACATTAAAAAAATATATATAAAAAAATAAGAGATACAGGAAATACTTTCATTATTCCTGTTACCATCACCTCATATTCATTATTATTATTATTATTATTATTATTATAGTATTTATTCATCATTATGGTGAAGGTGGTGGTGGTGGTGGTGGTGAGGGAAATTCTTACAATAATTTAATAGATAAAGATAATAATAATGTGTGTGTGTATGTGTGTGTGTGTGTGTGTGTGTGTGTGTGTGTGTGTGTGTGTGTGTGTGTGTGTGTGTGTGTATGTGTGTGTATCAATACCTAATGAAAACATATAACTATACATATACTTATGGTATTAAAATGTTGATCACACACTCTCTTTCTCTCTCTCTCTCTCTCTCTCTCTCTCTCTCTCTCTCTCTCTCTCTCTCTCTCTCTCTCTCTCTCTCTCTCTCTCCCTTGAGACCAGAGGTCAGGCCTTATAATCGTCCATCCTTTTGGTGACCGGGCGCTGTACCATGGCCCGTTTAGTTACCTCTGTCGCTCAGTTTATTTACAACTTTTTTTTCCCATCATTCATTATTGCCTTCCAGATCGCATTATACTGATATTTTTTGGCACTTATTGTTAGCAAATTTATTCACGATAACATTTTAGTTTCCTTTTTTGAAGTATACGACTTCATACAAGGACATATTAAGGAAACAATGAAGTGATATCAGGTGTCTAATTTTTCACGACACTCAGCCTGTCACTGTCAAGCAATCATCTAGCACGGTGTGGTGATGGCCAGCCTCTTACCCCAGTAGGAGGGGCATCCTCCGCCTTCGATTTTTGTATAGAGTATAGTAGTTTCCTTGGTGTGACTCGTACATTCACGGAAACAGATGAGGAGGAAGGAGTAAAATGTTCGCCTCCTACATTAAGTCAAGTAGCCACAGATGCTAGAACGCAGTGTCTTAGCATGACAAAGGAAGCTGCCTGAGGGTGCGGACGTACACAAAGAAAGCAGAGACCCAGCACACAATGGTCATGTTAGTAGGTTGAATTATTGATACCAAATACAAATAAAAAAAAATAAAGAAGCCGCAAAAAATCAAATAAGCAAATAGAATAGAAACAATGTAAGAGCAGCAAGAAAAAAACAAACAAACATATATTCCTAAACAAATATACTGTATAAAAAATCTGAAGGAACGAGGTAAGGAGGAGGAGAAAGAAAAGAAGGAAAAAAACATAGTAGAAGTGTGAGTACGGGAAGGAAATAATTCAGAGGAAACATTACTGTATAAAAAAGTGCACGGCTGCGAGGCCTGGCGAACACAGGACGGGGGTGGGTGGAGGAAGATGGGGGGAAGGGAGGGAAAGAAAGAGGTGGGGGAGGAGGGAGTACCAGAGGAAGAGGAAGTAAGGGAGAGGAAAAGGAGGGGTAAGTGAGGAAAAAGGAAGGGTAAAGGGAGGGGTAAGGGTAAAGGAGGGGTAAGGGTAAGGGATATGAAAGTAGTGTGAGAGGGGGCGGTAGGGGGAGGAGACTGGAAGTGTAGGAACGTCATCTCGCAGTCTAATTTCCATACATAATTACCTCTGCGTCTGGTTTCCTTCAGAAGCGAGTTATAATTGAGGGGAGGAAGGAGGTTTCCCTATAGCAGCTGCCTTATTACGGGATTAGGTTATTCCTACTGCAAGGGGGGAGGAGGAGGAGGAAAAAGAGGAGGAGGAGGAAGAGGAGGAGGAGGAGGAGGAGGAGGAGAAGGAAGAAGAGAGAAGAAAGCGAATGGGAAATGGCGTTGATAAAGAGTGGGAGAAAAAAAAAATTTGGTCAGGAACACGACGAAAAAATAACGAAATCAAACGGGAGAGAGAGAGAGAGAGAGAGAGAGAGAGAGAGAGAGAGAGAGAGAGAGAGAGAGAGAGAGAGAGAGAGAGAGAGAGAGAGAGAGAGAGAGAGTGAGTGCGAGAGAGAGTAATATTCTAAGGGTGGAAGTTAGTGGGGGAAAGAGACAGAGCAGAGTTAGGGAGGGAGGGAGGGAGGGAGAGAGAGGGAGGGAAGGAGGCATTTGTATGGGTGGAGGGAGGAGGAGGAAAGATGGAACCACATTGTCAGGGAGAGGAAGGGAGAGGAAGGGAGAGGATGGAATTATTATTTTTATTGCTATTGGCATTATTTTTATTACTATTATTATTATTATTATTATTATTATTATTATTATCATTATCAGTATCATTATTACTATCATCATAATTAATATCAATGTTATTATTATACTTATTATCATTACTCGTGTTATTAGCATTATTATTGTTGTTATCGATGTTGTTGTTATTATTATTACCCTCATCGTAATAGGTATTGAAATAGTAGTAGTAGTAGTAGTAGTAGTAGTAGTAGTAGTAGTAGTAGTAGTATATCATTATAGTAGTAGTAGTGAAAGTAATAATAATATGAATAATTATAATAGTATTAGGAATAGTTATAGTAGTAGCAGTACAAAAAAAAACCAATGTATATCTAACCTTACCTTCCCACACTAGATCATACTTATAGGCAGGTGACGTGAAGCTGTGAAGGTGTTATGGTAGCATCGTGATTACCACCTGCGACTCACCTGACATTAACCCATTCAGTTCTTGCGGCACACCGTATGTGCCAGCAGCGTCTCCCGCTCCTGTGTTTGCGGCACGACGTCTGTGCCAAGATCTTTATATCATTCCCATGCATATACCAAACGTATGATGACAATAAGTATAGGCCAGTGTAACAACTTTTATCATTATTTACAAATTTCTATTGTCGTATGTATAAGAATTACAGTTCTTATGAGTATTTATGTGATATTCAATAGATAATTTTACGGTACGATAACTGCGGTTTGGCAACACCGCCGGCAGCAATATATAACCGTCGCTCCGTCGGCCGTCAGCGACGGGCTCTTCTAGCTAGCATTAGATATTGGATATTGAAAATATTGGGAATATTGGAAATATCATTGCAGCATTTGTTACACCGAATTAAAATGTACAACTGTCATTATGAATATTTGTTTTATGACTAATAATTACGCAGTAAAATGAAACTTAATATTTATATATAAACATGACATTCCTCCTCATTTTCCCGAAAGCTATTAGAGATATTGGAAATATCATTGCAGCATCTGATACACCTAATTAAACTGTACAACTGATATTATGAATATTTGTTCTATGACTAATAATTACGCAGTAAAATTAAACTTAATATTTATTTAAAAACATGACTTTCCTCCTCATTTTCTCGAAAGCTATTAGAAATATTGGAAATATCATTGCAGCATCTGATACACCTAATTAAACTGTACAACTGATATTATGAATATTTGTTCTATGGCTAATAATTACGCAGTAAAATGAAACTTAATATTTATATAAAAACATGACTTTCCTCATTTTCTCGAAAGCTATTAGAGATATTGGAAATATCATTGCAGGTTCTGATACACCTAATTAAACTGTACAACTATCATTATGAATATTTGTTCTATGACTAATAATTACGCAGTAAAATAAAACTTAATATTTATATAAAAACATGATTTTCCTCCTCATTTTCTCGAAAGCTATTAGAGATATTGGAAATATCACTGCAGCATCTGATAGACCTAATTAAACTGTAAATTTGACATTATGAATATTTGTTCTATGACTAATAATTACGCAGTAAAATGAAACTATATATTTATATAAAAACATGACATTCCTCCTCATTTTCTCGAAAGCTATTAGAGATATTGGAAATATCATTGCAGCATCTGATAGACCTGATTAAAATCTATTACTGTCATTATGAATATTTTCACTAGTACTAATAAATACTGAATTTTACTTTTTTAAAAATTACTTTCTTTCTCGTTTTCTCGAAAGCTATTAGAGATATTGGAAATATCATTGCATCATCTGATACACCTAATTAAACTGTACAACTGATATTATGAATATTTGTTCTATGACTAATAATTACGCAGTTAAATAAAACCGTATTTTTATAAAAAAAAATGATTTTCCTCGTCATTTTCTCGAAAGCTATTAGAGATATTGGAAATATAATTGCAGCATCTGATAGACCTAATTAAACTGTACAACTGATATTATGAATATTTGTTCTATGACTAATAATTACGCAGTAAAATGAAACTTAATATTTATATAAAAACATGAATTTCCTCCTCATTTTCTCGAAAGCAATTAGAGATATTGGAAATATCACTGCAGCATCTGATAGACCTAATTAAACAGTAAAACTGAAATTATGAATATTTGTTCTATGACTAATAATTACGCAGTAAAATTAGACTTTATATTTATATAAAAACATGACTTTCCTTCTAATTTTCTCGAAAGCTATTAGAGATATTGAAAATATCATTACAGCATCTGATACACCCAATTAAACTTTACAACTGTCATTATGAATATTTGTTCTATGACTAATAATAACTCAGTAAAATGAAACTTAATATTTTTATATAAACATAACTTTTCTCCTCATTTCCTCGAAAGCTATTAGAGATATTGGAAATATCATTGCAGCATCTGATACACCTATTTAAACTCTACAACTGTCATTTTTAATATTTGTTCTATGACTAATAATTACGCAGTAAAATGAAACTTAATATTTATATAAAAACATGAATTTCCTCCTCATTTTCTCGAAAGCTATTAGAGATATTGGAAATATCATTGCAGTATCTGATAGACCTAATTAAACTGTAAAACTGAAATTATGAATATTTGTTCTATGACTAATAATTACGCAGTAAAATGAAACTTAATATTTATATAAAAACATGACTTTCCTCCTCATTTTCCCGAAAGCTATTAGAGATATTGGAAATATCATTGCAGCATCTGATACACCTAATTAAACTGTACAACTGTCCTTATGAATATTTTTTCTATGACTAATAATTACGCAGTAAAATGAAACTTAATATTATATAAAAACATGACTTTCCTCTTCATTTTCCCAAAAGCTATTAGAAATATTGGAAATATCATTGCAGCATCTGATACACCTAATTAAACTGTACAACTCTCATTATGAATATTTGTTGTATGACTAATAATTACGCAGTAAAATGAAACTTAATATTTATATAAAAACATGATTTTCCTCCTCATTTTCTCGAAAGCTATTAGAGATATTGGAAATATCATTGCAGCATCTAATAGACCTAATTAAAATCTACTACTGTCATTATGAATATTTTCACTATTACTAATAAATACTGAATTTTACTTTTTTTATAAATTACTTTCTTCCTCGTTTTCTCGAAAGCTATTAGAGATATTGGAAATATCCTTGCATCTTCTGATACACCTAATTCAACTGTACAACTGATATTATGAATATTTGTTCTATGACTAATAATTACGCAGTAAAATAAAACCGTATTTTATATAATAAACATGAATTTTCTCGTCATTTTCTTGAAAGCTATTAGAGATATTTGAAATATCATTGCAGCATCTGATAGACCTAACTAAACTGTACAACTGATATTATGAATATTTGTTATATGACTAATAATTACGTAGTAAAATGAAACTTAAATATTATATAAAAATGTGATTTTCCTCCTCATTTTCTCGAAAGCTATTAGAGATATTGGAAATATCATTGCAGCATCTGATAGACCTAATTAAAATCTACTACTGTCATTATGTATATTTCCACTATTACTAATAAATACTGAATTTTACTTTTTTATAAATTACTTTCTTCCTCGTTTTCTCGAAAGCTATTAGAGATATTGGAAATATCATTGCATCATCTGATACACCTTATTCAACTGTACAACTGATAATATGCATATTTGTTCTATGACTAATAATTACGCAGTAAAATAAAACCGTATTTTTAAATAATAACATGAATTTCCTCGTCATTTTCTTGAAAGCTATTAGAGATATTGGAAATATAATTGTAGCATCTGATAGAACTAACTAAACTGTACAACTGATATTATGAATATTTGTTATATGACTAATAATTACGCAGTAAAATGAAACTTAATATTTATTTAAAAACATGACTTTCCTCCTCATTTTCTCGAAAGCTATTAGAGATATTGGAAATATCATTACAGCATCTGATACACCTAATTAAACTGTAAAACTGTCATTATTAATATTTGTTCTATGACTAATAATTACGCAGTAAAATGAAACTTAATATTTATATAAAAACATGAATTTCCTCCTCATTTTCTCGAAATCTATTAGAGATATTGGAAATATCATTGCAGCATCTGATAGACCTAATTAAACTGTAAAACTGAAATTATGAATATTTGTTCTATGACTAATGATTACGCAGTAAAATGAAACTTAATATTTTTATAAAAACAGGAATTTACTCGTCATTTTCCCGAAAGCTACTAGAAATAATGGAAATATCATTGCAGATTCTGATACACCTAATTAAACTGTACAACTGATATTATGAATATTTGTTCTATGGCTAATAATTACGCAGTAAAATGAAACTTAATATTTATATAAAAACATGACTTTCCTCCTCATTTTCTCGAAAGCTATTAGAGATATTGGAAATATCATTGCAGTATCTGATACACCTAATTAAACTGTACAACTGAAATTATGAATATTTGTTCTATGACTAATAATTACGCAGTAAAATGAAACTTAATATTTATATAAAAACATGACTTTCCTCTTCATTTTCCCAAAAGCTATTAGAAATATTGGAAATATCATTGCAGCATCTGATACACCTAATTAAACTGTACAACTCTCATTATGAATATTTGTTGTATGACTAATAATTACGCAGTAAAATGAAACTTAATATTTATATAAAAACATGATTTTCCTCCTTATTTTCTCGAAAGCTATTAGAGATATTGGAAATATCATTGCAGCATCTGATAGACCTAATTAAAATCTACTACTGTCATTATGAATATTTTCACTATTACTAATAAATACTGAATTTTACTTTTTTTTAAATTACTTTCTTCCTCGTTTTCTCGAAAGCTATTAGAGATATTGGAAATATCATTGCATCATCTGATACACCTAATTCAACTGTACAACTGATATTATGAATATTTGTTCTATGACTAATTACGCAGTAAAATAAAACCGTATTTTTATATAATAACATGAATTTTCTCGTCATTTTCTTGAAAGCTATGAGAGATATTTGAAATATCATTGCAGCATCTGATACACCTAATTAAACTGTACAACTGTCATTATTAATATTTGTTCTATGACTAATAATTACGCAGTAAAATGAAACTTAATATTTATATAAAAGCATGAATTTCCTCCTCATTTTCTCGAAAGCTATTAGAGATATAGGAAATATCATTGCAGCATCTGATAGACCTAATTAAACTGTAAAACTGAAATTATGAATATTTGTTCTATGACTAATGATTACGCAGTAAAATGAAACTTAATATTTATATAAAAACATGACTTTACTCGTCATTTTCCCGAAAGCTATTAGAGATATTGGAAATATCATTGCAGCTTCTGATACACCTAATTAAACTGTACAACTGTAATTATGAATATTTGTTTTATGACTAATAATTACGCAGTAAAATGAAGCTTAATATTTATATAAAAACATGACTTTCCTCCTCATTTTCCCGAAAGCTATTAGAGATATTGGAAATATCATTGCAGCATCTGATACACCTAATTAAACTGTACAACTGTCATTATGAATATTTGTTCTATGACTAATAATTACGCAGTAAAATGAAACTTAATATTTATATATAAACATGACTTTCTTCCTCATTTTCCTGAAAGCTATTAGAGATATTGGAAATATCATTGCAGCATCAGATACACCTAATTAAACTGTAAAACTGATATTATGAATATTTGTTCTATGACTAATAATTACGCAGTAAAATTAAGCTTAATATTTATTTAAAAACATGACTTTCCTCCTCATTTTCTCGAAAGCTATTAGAGATATTGGAAATATCATTGCAGCATCTGATACACCTAATTAAACTGTACAACTGTCCTTATGAATATTTTTTCTATGACTAATAATTACGCAGTAAAATGAAACTTAATATTATATAAAAACATGACTTTCCTCTTCATTTTCTCAAAAGCTATTAGAAATATTGGAAATATCATTGCAGCATCTGATACACCTAATTAAACTGTACAACTTTCATTATGATTATTTGTTGTATGACTAATAATTACGCAGTAAAATGAAACTTAATATTTATATAAAAGCATGATTTTCCTCCTCATTTTCTCGAAAGCTATTAGAGATATTGGAAATATCATTGCAGCATCTGATAGACCTAATTAAAATCTACTACTGTCATTATGAATATTTTCACTATTACTAATAAATACTGAATTTTACTTTTTTTTTAATTACTTTCTTCCTCGTTTTCTCGAAAGCTATTAGAGATATTGGAAATATCATTGCATCATCTGATACACCTAATTCAACTGTACAACTGATATTATGAATATTTGTTCTATGACTAATAATTACGCAGTAAAATAAAACCGTATTTTTATATAATAACATGAATTTTCCTCGTCATTTTCTTGAAAGCTATTAGAGATATTTGAAATATAATTGCAGCATCTGATAGACCTAACTAAACTGTACAACTGATATTATGAATATTTGTTATATGACTAATAATTACGCAGTAAAATGAAACTTAATATTTATTTAAAAACATGAATTTCCTCCTCATTTTCTCGAAAGCTATTGGAGATATTGGAAATATCATTACAGCATCTGATACACCTAATTAAACTGTACAACTGTAATTATGAATATTTGTTCTATGACTAATAATTACTCAGTAAAATGAAACTTAATATTTTTATATAAACATAACTTTTCTCCTCATTCCCTCGAAAGCTATTAGAGATATTGGAAATATCATTGCAGCATCTGATAGACCTAATTAAACTGTACAAACTGAAATTATGAATATTTGTTCTATGACTAATGATTACGCAGTAAAATGAAACTTAATATTTTTATAAAAACAGGACTTTACTCGTCATTTTCCCGAAAGCTATTAGAAATATTGGAAATATCATTGCAGCATCTGATACACCTAATTAAACTGTACAACTGATATTATGAATATTTGTTCTATGGCTAATAATTACGCAGTAAAATGAAACTTAATATTTATATAAAAACATGACTTTCCTCCTCATTTTCTCGAAAGCTATTAGAGATATTGGAAATATCATTGCAGCATCTGATACACCTAATTAAACTGTACAACTGTCCATATGAATATTTTGTTTCTATGACTAATAATTACGCAGTAAAATGAAACTTAATATTTATATAAAAACATGACTTTCCTCCTCATTTTCCCAAAAGCTATTAGAAATATTGGAAATATCATTGCAGCATCTGATACACCTAATTAAACTGTACAACTCTCATTATGAATATTTGTTGTATGACTAATAATTACGCAGTAAAATGAAACTTAATATTTATATAAAAACATGATTTTCCTCCTCATTTTCTCGAAAGCTATTAGAGATATTGGAAATATCATTGCAGCATCTGATAGACCTAATTAAAATCTACTACTGTCATTATGAATATTTTCACTATTACTAATAAATACTGAATTTTACTTTTTTTTAAATTACTTTCTTCCTCGTTTTCTCGAAAGCTATTAGAGATATTGGAAATATCATTGCATCATCTGATACACCTAATTCAACTGTACAACTGATATTATGAATATTTGTTCTATGACTAATTACGCAGTAAAATAAAACCGTATTTTTATATAATAACATGAATTTTCTCGTCATTTTCTTGAAAGCTATGAGAGATATTTAAAATATAATTGCAGCATCTGATAGACATAACTAAACTGTACAACTGATATTATGAATATTTGTTATATGACTAATAATTACGCAGTAAAATGAAACTTAATATTTATTTAAAAACATGACTTTCCTCCTCATTTTCTCGAAAGCTATTAGAGATATTGGAAATATCATTACAGCATCTGATACACCTAATTAAACTGTACAACTGTAATTATGAATATTTGTTTATTGACTAATAATTACTCAGTAAAATGAAACTTAATATTTTTATATAAACATAAATTTTCTCCTCATTTCCTCGAAAGCTATTAGAGATATTGGAAATATCATTGCAGCATCTGATACACCTAATTAAACTGTACAACTGTCATTATTTATATTTGTTCTATGACTAATAATTACGCAGTAAAATGAAACTTAATATTTATATAAAATCATGAATTTCCTCCTCATTTTCTCGAAAGCTATTAGAGATATTGGAAATATCATTGCAGCATCTGATAGACCTAACTAAACTGTACAACTGATATTATGAATATTTGTTATATGACTAATAATTACGCAGTAAAATGAAACTTAATATTTATTTAAAAACATGAATTTCCTCATAATTTTCTCGAAAGCTATTAGAGATATTGGAAAATATCATTACAGCATCTGATACACCTAATTAAACTGTACAACTGTAATTATGAATATTTGTTCTATGACTAATAATTACTCAGTAAAATGAAACTTAATATTTTTATATAAACATAACTTTTCTCCTCATTTCCTCGAAAGCTATTAGAGATATTGGAAATATCATTGCAGCATCTGATATACCTAATTAAACTGTACAACTGTCATTATTAATATTTGTTCTATGACTAATAATTACGCAGTAAAATGAAACTTAATATTTATATAAAAACATGAATTTCCTCCTCATTTTCTCGAAATCTATTAGAGATATTGGAAATATCATTGCAGCATCTGATAGACCTAATTAAACTGTAAAACTGATATTATGAATATTTGTTCTATGACTAATGATTACGCAGTAAAATGAAACTTAATATTTATATAAAAACATGACTTTACTCGTCATTTTCCCGAAAGCTATTAGAAATATTGGAAATATCATTGCAGATTCTGATACACTTAATTAAACTGTAAAACTGATATTATGAATATTTGTTCTATGACTAATAATTACGCAGTAAAATTAAGCTTAATATTTATATAAAAACATGACTTTCCTCCTCATTTTCTCGAAAGCTATTAGAAATATTGGAAATATCATTGCAGCATCTGATACACCTAATTAAACTGTACAACTGTCCTTATGAATATTTTTTCTATGACTAATAATTACGCAGTAAAATGAAACTTAATTTTAATATAAAAACATGACTTTCCTCTTCATTTTCCCAAAAGCTATTAGAAATATTGGAAATATCATTGCAGCATCTGATACACCTAATTAAACTGTACAACTCTCATTATGAATATTTGTTGTATGACTAATAATTACGCAGTAAAATGAAACTTAATATTTATATAAAAACATGATTTTCCTCCTCATTTTCTCGAAAGCTATTAGAGATATTGGAAATATCATTGCAGCATCTGATAGACCTAATTAAAATCTACTACTGTCATTATGAATATTTTCACTATTACTAATAAATACTGAATTTTACTTTTTTTTAAATTACTTTCTTCCTCGTTTTCTCGAAAGCTATTAGAGATATTGGAAATATCATTGCATCATCTGATACACCTAATCAACTGTACAACTGATATTATGAATATTTGTTCTATGACTAATAATTACGCAGTAAAATAAAACCGTATTTTTATATAATAACATGAATTTTCTCGTCATTTTCTTGAAAGCTATTAGAGATATTTGAAATATAATTGCAGCATCTGATAGACCTAACTAAACTGTACAACTGATATTATGAATATTTGTTATATGACTAATAATTACGCAGTAAAATGAAACTTAATATTTATTTAAAAACATGAATTTCCTACTCATTTTCTCGAAAGCTATTGGAGATATTGGAAATATCATTACAGCATCTGATACACCTAATTAAACTGTACAAACTGTAATTATGAATATTTGTTCTATGACTAATAATTACTCAGTAAAATTAAACTTAATATTTTTATATAAAATAACTTTTCTCCTCATTTCCCTCGAAAGCTATTAGAGATATTGGAAATATCATTGCAGCATCTGATATACCTAATTAAACTGTAAAACTGAAATTATGAATATTTGTTCTATGACTAATGATTACGCAGTAAAATGAAACTTAATATTTTTATAAAAACATGACTTTACTCGTCATTTTCCCGAAAGCTATTAGAAATATTGGAAATATCATTGCAGCATCTGATACACCTAATTAAACTGTACAACTGATATTATGAATATTTGTTCTATGACTAATAATTACGCAGTAAAATGAAACTTAATATTTATATAAAAACATGACTTTCCTCCTCATTTTCTCGAAAGCTATTAGAGATATTGGAAATATCATTGCAGCATCTGATACACCTAATTAAACTGTACAACTGTCATTATGAATATTTTTTCTATGACTAATAATTACGCAGTAAAATGAAACTTAATATTATATAAAAACATGACTTTCCTCTTCATTTTCCCGAAAGCTATTAGAGATATTGGAAATATCATTGCAGCATCTGATACACCTAATTAAACTGTACAACTGTCATTATGAATATTTGTTCTATGACTAATAATTACGCAGTAAAATGAAACTTAATATTTATATAAAAACATGATTTTCCTCCTCATTTTCTCGAAAGCTATTAGAGATATTGGAAATATCATTGCAGCATCTGATAGACCTAATTAAACTGTAAAACTGAAATTATGAATATTTGTTCTATGACTAATGATTACGCAGTAAAATGAAACTTAATATTTATATAAAAACATGACTTTACTCGTTATTTTCCCGAAAGCTATTAGAAATATTGGAAATATCATTGCAGCTTCTGATACACCTAATTAAACTGTACAACTCTAATTATGAATATTGGTTTTATGACTAATAATTACGCAGTAAAATGAAACTTAATATTTATATAAAAACATGACTTTCCTCCTCATTTTCCCGAAAGCTATTAGAGATATTGGAAATATCATTGCAGCATCTGATACACCTAATTAAACTGTACTACTGTCATTATGAATATTTGTTCTATGACTAATAATTACGCAGTAAAATGAAACTTAATATTTGTATATAAACATGACTTTCTTCCTCATTTTCCTGAAAGCTATTAGAGATATTGGAAATATCATTGCAGCATCAGATACACCTAATTAAACTTTAAAACTGATATTATGAATATTTGTTCTATGAATAATAATTATGTAGTAAAATTAAGCTTAATATTTATTTAAAAACATGACTTTCCTCCTCATTTTCTCGAAAGCTATTAGAGATATGTGAAATATCATTGCAGCATCTGATACACCTAATTAAACTGTACAACTGTCCTTATGAATATTTTTTCTATGACTAATAATTACGCAGTAAAATGAAACTTAATATTAATATAAAAACATGACTTTCCTCTTCATTTTCCCAAAAGCTATTAGAAATATTGGAAATATCATTGCATCATCTGATACACCTAATTAAACTGTACAACTCTCATTATGAATATTTGTTGTATGACTAATAATTACGCAGTAAAATGAAACTTAATATTTATATAAAAACATGATTTTCCTCCTCATTTTCTCGAAAGCTATTAGAGATATTGGAAATATCATTGCAGCATCTGATAGACCTAATTAAAATCTACTACTGTCATTATGAATATTTTCACTATTACTATAAATACTGAATTTTACTTTTTTTAAAATTACTTTCTTCCTCGTTTTCTCGAAAGCTATTAGAGATATTGGAAATATCATTGCATCATCTGATACACCTAATTCAACTGTACAACTGATATTATGAATATTTGTTCTATGACTAATAATTACGCAGTGAAATAAAACCGTATTTTTATATAATAACATGAATTTTCTCGTCATTTTCTTGAAAGCTATTAGAGATATTGGAAATATAATTGCAGCATCTGATAGACCTAACTAAACTGTACAACTGATATTATGAATATTTGTTATATGACTAATAATTACGCAGTAAAATGAAACTTAATATTTATTTAAAAACATGACTTTCCTCCTCATTTTCTCGAAAGCTATTAGAGATATTGGAAATATCATTACAGCATCTGATACACCTAATTAAACTGTACAACTGTCATTATGAATATTTGTTCTATGACTAATAATTACTCAGTAAAATGAAACTTAATATTTTTATATAAACATAACTTTTCTCCTCATTTCCTCGAAAGCTATTAGAGATATTGGAAATATCATTGCAGCATCTGATATACCTAATTAAACTGTATAACTGTCATTATTAATATTTGTTCTATGACTAATAATTACGCAGTAAAATGAAACTTAATATTTATATAAAAACATGAATTTCCTCCTCATTTTCTCGAAATCTATTAGAGATATTGGAAATATCATTGCAGCATCTGATACACCTAATTAAACTGTAAAACTGAAATTATGAATATTTGTTCAATGACTAATGATTACGCAGTAAAATGAAACTTAATATTTATATAAAAACATGACTTTACTCGTCATTTTTCCGAAAGCTATTAGAGATATTGGAAATATCATTGCAGCATCTGATACACCTAATTAAACTGTACAACTGTCATTATGAATATTTGTTCTATGACTAATAATTACGCAGTAAAATGAAACTTAATATTTATATAAAAACATGACTTTCCTCCTCATTTTCCCGAAAGCTATTAGAGATATTGGAAATATGATTGCAGGATCTGATACACCTAATTAAACTGTACAACTGTCATTATGAATATTTGTTCTATGACTAATAATTACGCAGTAAAATGAAACCTAATATTTATATAAAAACATGAATTTCGTCCTCATTTTCTCGAAAGCTATTAGTGATATTGGAAATATCATTGCAGCATCTGATAGACCTAATTAAACTGTACAACTGTCTTTATGAATATTTGTTCTATGACTAATAATTACGCAGTAAAATTAAACTTTATATTTATATAAAAACATGACTTTCCTCCTAATTTTCTAGAAAGCTATTAGAGATATTGGAAATATCATTACAGCATCTGATACACCTAATTAAACTGTACAACTGATCATTATGAATATTTGTTCTATGACTAATAATTACTCAGTAAAATGAAACTTAATATTTTTATATAAACATAACTTTTCTCCTCATTTCCTCGAAAGCTATTAGAGATATTGGAAATATTATTGCAGCATCTGATATACCTAATTATACTGTACAACTGTCATTATTAATATTTGTTCTATGACTAATAATTACGCAGTAAAATGAAACTTAATATTTATATAAAAACATGACTTTCCTCCTCATTTTCTCGAAAGCTATTAAAGATATTGGAAATATCATTGCAGCATCTGATACACCTAATTAAACTGTAAAACTGATATTATGAATATTTGTTCTATGACTAATAATTACGCAAAAAAATTAAACTATATATTTATATAATAACATGAATTTCCTCCTCATTTTCCCGAAAGCTATTAGAGATATTGGAAATATCATTGCAGCATCTGATACACCTAATTAAACTGTACACTTGTCATAATGAATATTTGTTCTATGACTAATAATTACGCAGTAAAATGAAACTTAATATTTATATAAATACATGACTTTCCTCCTTATTTTCCCGAAAGCTATTAGAGATATTGGAAATATCATTGCAGCATCTGAAACACCTAATTAAACTCTATAACTGTCATTATGAATATTTGTTCTATGACTAATAATTACGCAGTAAAATGAAACTTAATATTTATATAAAAACATGACTTTCCTCCTCATTTTTTTTTCTCCCTCTCTCTCTCTCTCTCTCTCTCTCTCTCTCTATATATATATATATATATATATATATATATATATATATATATATATGTATATATATATATATATATATATATGTATATATATATATATATATATATATATATATATATATATATACATATATATATATATATATATATA
>JAPQNM010000048.1:17086901-17109401 GCA_029783475.1 Metacarcinus magister
CGGGGCGGGGCGGGGCAGAGCAAGGCGCGTTCCCAGAGGTGCAAGACGACCCAGATTCTCCAGGAAACTTGGGACTGAAATAAATAGCAAAAACGGGAAATCCTGGCTAATTTTGTTGCTGTTTACCCTTACCAGAGAGAGAGAGAGAGAGAGAGAGGAGAGAGAGAGAGAGAGAGAGTGTGTGTGTGTGAGACATAACAATTTTCTCTATCTTAAGTGGATGCAAAATTAGAAGAAAAAAATTGTGAAAAGGGAACATTTGAACGCGTCAGTGTGTGTTTAGCAGCCGTCAGCAGGTGTGTACAGGTGTGGGGGCAGGTGTGTGGCAGGTGTGTGTCGCGTGGCAGCGTCAGGTACACACACACCGGCCAGTAATTGATACCTTTCACAGTGTGCCTCGTCTCGTGAATTTAATTTGCCGCTCATTATGATTTATTGTAGAGATAAATGCACGGTATAATCATGAGCGACCTCCGATGTAGCGCGACACACGCACACGCACACGCACACGCACACACACACACACACACACACACACACACACACACACACACACACACACACACACACACACACACACACACACACACAGCCATAGTAAAGAGATTATCGGCGCAGCGGCATACAGGAACGTGTGTGTGTGTGTGTGTGTGTGTGTGTGTGTGTGTGTGTGTGTGTGTGTGTGTGTTCAGAGAGGTCAGTGGTGAGGGAAGGTTAGGTCAGGTCATGCCGCGTCAAAGGAATGAATAGCCGGTGATACACTCCAATTGGTCAAACAAAAGGAGAAAAAGAAAGAAAGTCAAAACGTTATTAAGAAAGAAAGAAAGAAAGCAAGAAAGAAAGCCAGGTAAGCCAAAGGTCCAGGTAATTAGGGGTTGTTAGAGAACTAGTGTGTTGGTATTACTGTCACCATTACTTGTCATTCAACATCAAAATAGTGAACTGGCAGGCATTCAGGGAAATAAAAAAATAATTAAAGAAAAAAAAAATGAAAAAAAATGATAATGAAAAAAAATAATAAAATGACAAAAGAAAATTTACTGAGAACTAAAACACACTGTTATCTTTACTAGTCACTGATAAGAACACGCCATAGATAGTAGGAAATAAATTAAATACAATATCAGAGGAATGAAAATGTAAGAAAAAAGAAAGAAAAGAAAAGAGGTAACTATAGTATGTGTGTGTGTGTGTGTGTGTGTGTGTGTGTGTGTGTGTGTGTGTGTGTGTGTGTGTGTGTGTGTGTGTGTGTGTGTGAGAGCAAAAAAATAATAAGATAGAACAACTTATTATGAAAGAAAAAAAAAAACAAAAATGTATTTAGTGTATAAAGAAAATTAAAGGAGTGAAAAAACACACCCAAAATAAAATCAATAAAAAAATAATAAAGAAACTAATAAATAAATCGTTAAATTAAAACACAAATCACTATAATATTGAATTTTTTTTTTTATCTCTTTAATCATCGCTCACTTTATATTTTTTTCTTATTATTGTTATTATTTTTTTCTATTTCATTATTTAACAATCTTTTCACGTATTTATTTATTTTTTTTTATATATATTTTCCCCCTTTCACCCTTTCCCTTTTTTCCTTTTCCCTTTTCACGTATTTTATTTCTATATTTTTCCCTTTTTTCCCTTTCCTTATTTTTCCTTTCCTTCCCTTTTTCACGTTTTTTTTTCTTCTATATTTTCCTCTTTTTTCCTTTTTACGTATTTGTCTATATTTTCCCTTCTATTCCTTCCCACTTTTTACGTATTTTTTCTATATTTTCCCCTCTTTTCCTTGGTCATGGTGAGGGTGTGGACTCCGTTTGGCAGCGTGTTGATCTGCGGGGCCCAGTTGACACGAGGGTGGAGGGTGGGCGTGGAGGATGAGGGTAGAGGGTGGTGGGTGGAGGGTGGAGGGTGGGCGTGGAGGGTGGAGGGTGGGCGTAGCAGCTGTTGTTTTTATAGTTATTGTTATTGTTATATATTAAAGTGAGCAAACAGTTGACCCTCGACACACACACACACACGCTCTCTCTCTCTCTCTCTCTCTCTCTCTCTCTCTCTCTCTCTCTCTCTCTCTCTCTCTCTCTCTCTCTCTCTCTCTCTCACCTATTCTTCTGTTTTATATAATATTTTTCCCCCTCTCTGCACTGCCTCTATATTTTCCTTCTCGACAAGCACATAAAACAGGACGAGACAGAATTCACTAAAGAGTTTCCAGAAAAAAAAAATATATGATGATGATTACCCACTTTTCCTCCTCTTTCATTAGCGTGAAATGAGCAACTTATTTTTCTTTCTCCTGTTTCCCTTAAATTGAAGAGGGAAAAGAGCTGCATTATTAAGATTTATTAGTTTGTTCACCTTTATGCTCATATATCTTTTTCTGCTGCATATTATTATTTATTATTATTTTTTTTTTCTTTTCTCTCTCTCTCTCTCTCTCTCTCTCTCTCTCTCTCTCTCTCTCTCTCTCTCTCTCTCTCTCTCTCTCTCTCTCTCTCTCTCTCTCTGTCTCTCTCTCTCTCTTTAAGGTTTTTCGAAAATTGTTGTTTGCTGCTGAAAATTATATATGAAAAAGAAAAGGGTTTGTAATAATACCAGGTAGTCCCGTGTACTTTATGACTTGCAACCTTTGCTCTCTCTCTCTCTCTCTCTCTCTCTCTCTCTCTCTCTCTCTCTCTCTCTCTCTCTCTCTCTCTCTCTCTCTCTCTCTCTCTCTCTCTCTCTCTCTCTCTCTCTCTCTCTCTCTCTCTCTCTCTCTTTTCTGTAGAATTAATCGCTGAGTTATTTTCGCTTTGTTCCACCTCCTCCTCCTCCTCCTCCTCCTCCTCCTCCTCCTCCTCCTCCTCCTCCTCCTCCTCCTCCTTATGTTATATCCGAACCCATGTTTCCCTCACTCTTCGCCCCTCTCCTTATCCCCCAAGAGGCCGCCCCACACCCCTAGAGAGAGAGAAAAAAAATATATACATAACATTCAAATATCAAGGAAAGTTTCATTAAGACTCAGATGAAAGATGATCACGTCTAGCCTTCCTTAATTTCCTTGGAGGCTCTTTGGAGGGGATGGCAAGGGAGAGGTGAGGTATGAGGAGGTATGGGGAGGGAAGGCACAGGCGGAGGAGTCAGTCTCTGAGGCGGAGGTGGAGGAGAAGGAGGTAAGGGAGAGGTGCCAGAGAAGGTGATGGAGGTGGAGGGAGATGAAGGAAAGCTGTGTAGGGTGAAGGGATTGCGTTTCTAGGGTGAGGAAAAAGTATGAGTGAGTGAGTGAGTGAGGGAGGAATGTGAGGGGTGAAGGAGGTGGTGGTATGAAGTGGAAGAGAAGGAATGAGGCAATGCAGGGCGATTTAAGAGAAGCAACGTGAGAGGGAAAGAATGAGAGTGGTGGAGGAGGAAAGAGGAAACAAAGGGAGAGAAGGAGGGAGGTGCCTTATGTAGGGTGGAAATGGAAGTGAAGAATGACGGGGAGAGGACTTGCAAATTGTTGTTGGGGAGAGAGGGAGAGGGTATGAGTGAAGGGGTGAGGAGAGGGGAGAAGTGGGGGGTGAGAGGGGAAAAGTGGGAGGGAGGAGGGAGTGACCTAGACAAGGGGCAGTTAAGGGGAAGAGGTGGGGACGAGAGGGAGGGGATGTGGAGGGAACAGAGTGGAGACATGAAATAGGAAACTGTATTCTCTCTCTCTCTCTCTCTCTCTCTCTCTCTCTCTCTCTCTCTCTCTCTCTCTCTCTCTCTCTCTCTCTCTCTCTCGTTAGCCTCGTTTTCATTATAATCAGAGGAGCTCCAATCTTTGTATACCTCGCTCTATTTTTTCTCTCTCTCTCTCTCTCTCTCTCTTTTTTATTTTTTGAAACTCGAGGCTGTGTGCTGTGTATTTCTATGGCACGTCTTGTAACCTTATTTTCAATGTGTATATTCTACATCCTCACTGCCCTACCGAACTATTTTTTTTTATGTATATATTTTTTTATTAATCGGATTATACACTTCGTTCCTACACGTATTTTTCCTCTCTCTCTTTTTTTTCTCTCGCTATATCTTTCTCTCACTTTCTCTCTCTCTTTCTCTTCGTCACTGCCTTCATCATCGCCTTCGTCAGTAGTCAATACCTACTCAATGATACTCGCGGCAGCTGTCAACACGTCACTATTCAAAGGGTGTCGCTAGTGTCACCTTCCTCTGTCTCCTACATCATCCTCCTCCTCACCCTGTATCTCTATCTCTCTTTTCCCTCTTCTCTCTCTCTCTCTCTCTCCATCTCTTCTTTCTTCCTCTGTGTGTGTCTTTCAGTTTTCTTCACTGTCTTCACCCATTTTTATTTATATCTTTCTATTTTCTGTTTCTGTGATTTTCCTGTCACGTTTATTTTGTTTCCTTTATTCGTTGTCGTCTGTGCGTCTCACATTCTTCTTTGATCCTTGACAGTCTCGAGGCAAGCCATCTATATCTGTCTGTCTGTCTTCCTTCTGTGTATCTATTTGTCTGTATTGCACTCGTAGTACTGCAAGTTTTAACATTGTGTCTGGTGGAGGTGTGAGTGCAAGCCTGATGACACCCACACACACACACACACACACACACACACACACACACACACACATACTACGTAACATGTTCCGCCGCGTTTGTTTCACATTAGTATTTACCAGAGTCCAGTAATTATCTTGGTCGTTATG
The DNA here is from genome assembly GCA_029783475.1 of Metacarcinus magister. Classification (NCBI taxonomy): domain Eukaryota; kingdom Metazoa; phylum Arthropoda; class Malacostraca; order Decapoda; family Cancridae; genus Metacarcinus; species Metacarcinus magister. Next base: position 17,091,569 of record JAPQNM010000048.1, read on the forward strand.
CTTTGGACTTTATCAAGCTGTATTACCCAACTAATGAGGAACGTAAAGGTCAAAATCAAGGTGCACAGAATGGTGGACTGGCAAGCATCGCGTGGGTTGGGGGGCGTTGGGTTGAGGTGGAGCCAGGTGGTAGGTGTAGTAGTGTTGCCTAGTGGGGGGTTGGCGCCTACTAGGGGGGTGTATCATCGGAGTTTCTAAGATGTAAGGTGCAAGGAGTGGACTGTTGTTACTCTTTTATTATCATATTTCGATTTCAGAATATGCACAGTGCGTGAGTGAGACAATTTATTGCTCTGTTTTGTCAATTTCTGTTTTGTTCCGCGGGTCGGTGGGTGGATAGCTGAGCCCAGCAATGCTCTATGCACTCTTTTCCCTCTGCCTCTGTGCAACGCGATATTGCTTCCTCTTGTTGCATACAATTGTTGTTACTGCAACACGGTATTTCTAACGCAGCTAGAAAACAACAAAACAATATTCTGTTCCTTTTATTATGAAATAGTGTTCTTTTCCAACATTAATACGCTACAATCCAGCCTCGGGGGTGTCAAGGAACCTGGAGGAGTCCTGACACCCCCTCACCACCCACCTTGGCAGTGATGACAACGATCAACTCACCACTGGAACAGAGGCTCAGGTTTCAACATGTTTTTTCTATTATACATGCTTGGAGACACATTTTGCTATTTCAGTCATAAAGAAGGTGATCATGTGTACTCATAAGCCATGCATGTGCACGGTACAGAGTGGTACAGTTGTCACCATACAGTGATTAATAATATGAACGGCAGGTAACCCCCCAGATGGCAGGCATGGGCAGGCGTGCCACACACACACACTCGGCTGGTGGTGGTGCCTTGTAAGTGCCACATTAATGGTACCTTTTTTTTTGTTTTGTTTCAGTTGTTAAACATGATTAGTTATTGTTTTTATAAGTACCAGAAAGACTTAAGCACGACATAGGTAATAGCCTACTGATAGCTTAGCGATGACTAGGCTAGCAGGGTTGGTAGGCTTTTATTTGCATTACTTATTCCTAAACTAATATACATATACTGTTATCAATATTGTTTGTTTATTATGAATATTCTAAGTGTTTTTTTGATTCAATTGACAAGAGTTGTTTCCGGTGTGGGTTCACTCGAGGTACCCCTGCACTCAAAGTCCCCTCCTTCTGCGCGTGCGCGGGAGGCGATTTTGCTGCCAGCCGCACGACTCACTCTTCTGAGTGGGACTAAAAATTTGTAAACAATACAGTCGCACTGCTACTCTGATGATGAATTCGGTAGATGATATATTCGGCTCATGGTTACCTGGGATGGTTTGACTACTCAGATACATTATTTTCGTGTCCAATATTAAAATTTGTAAACAACACAGTCGCACTGCTGCTCTGATGATGAATTCGGTAGATGATATATTCGGCTCATGGTTTCCTGGGATGGTTTGACTACTCAAATACATTAATTTCGTGTCCAATATTATTATTCTTACATATTTTGTGATTACCAATCCTCTTCCAGGGCATCGGAGCAGCAGTGCGACTGTGTTGTTTACATTATTTTAGTCCCGCTCAGAAGAATGAGTCGTGCGGCTGGCAGCAAAATCGCCTCCCGCGCACGCGCAGATGGATGGGGACTCTGAGTGCAGAGGGGTGCCTCGAGTGAACCCACACCGGTTAGGAGTGAGGTGATGCCCAGCCTAGTGTTCCAATAATGTTTTGGTTCGTTCCGTGATTAGGAACACAACACATTGCCATAGTTAATCGATTGCATAGTATTTCCTGTGACTGCCAATAATAATGTAGATAAACAAAAACACAACAAATATAACTTATAACCTATGCTATTGTACACTGATATTTTTTTTAAAGCAAAAAATTATTCTTTAGAACTTTTGCGAATCACCGCCTGACGAGCTGATCACCGCCATTCGTAGGCAGTCTTCCGGCGCGTCTCCAGGGAGTGAATAGGCTTTTATTTATAATTTTTTTTATTACATTGTGCGTGACGGAGCTGCGGGTGCCTGACCACTACATCGAACATCAATAAGGTACATAGAAGGTGATTGTGTGTCTAGTGTCCGTGGGATGTCGGGGTGAGGGGAAGAAATACAGGCCGTGTGTGTGTGTCTTGTTGGTTGCTAGTTGATGAGGGTGTCATGGCGGCCGGCTACCTGCTGCCTGCCTGCCTGCCTCACACACCCTCAACACGCGGCTGGTAATGAGTGATCCGTGGCGCCTTATATACGTGTTCTGGCGAGCAAACGGATATAAAAAGGATTTCTTCTATCTTTATTCATGCTAGGAGGTCGGGATGAAACTTTATTAGCTAATAAGGGAGGAGTGTTTGAAGATGGCGCAACGTGTTACTCTGAGTGCCGTCTGTAAGCACGCTCCTCCCGCATTAGGTGGTAATATTCCACCATAGATACTCAACAATTATGACTTTGCAGTAAATAATGTGGTATTATTTTACATTTTCACCTGAAATGCTCGAGAGATTTGAAGTTTATATTTTTACGTTACCTGATGCATTCTGAGAAGGTTTTCTGAATTACATTTCTGTCGCAAATTTTAGTTTCTGAGATACGCAATGTTTTCTATGAGACAATCTCTTCGAAAAGTAAAGTTTAGTTTGGTTTGAACAATGTTCTGTTATTTATCAATATAGTTTGAACAATGTTTACTGGGTTTGAGATCTTTGCTAACAGTTCATTGTAAATCTGTTTAATGGCTAATCTTGTAAAGTTCAGAACTGTTTATTGTATATGTGTATGTATGTGTAAGTGTATGTGTATGTGTATGTGTATGTGTAAGTGTATAAGGGACAGGTGGGAAGGGAAAGGAAAACAGGTGATTGATGTGGTAGTTCTGGTAATGATGGTAATAGAATCACACTCAGACTCAAAATCAGAATCCTTTATTCATCAATAAGTATTAAACATATAAGACAGTTATAAAAATGGCGTCAACAAACCACTCAATACTATAAACTAAGATACATATTATTATGTTAATCAAAAGAATGACACATAATGCAATACTAAATGCTAGACAACTGTATTTAGAAGACAGCCTCCATGTGCAGCTGCTCAAGCACCTCGATCAGTGCCGCCAGGCTGGGCCGCCTAGAAGGTTCCGCACAGCGAGCTTCACGCACCCAGGTGAGGAGGGAAGCCATGGAAGGACACTGGCTTTGTGTCTTCGTAAGACCTACTGTTTGGATCAAATAGGCCAAGCCAAACACGTCGCTGGCCTCACCACATGGGAAGGTGTTCATCAGAAGTTCCGGGGCTATATGTGGGAAGCGATCTGTGCCGGAGTCGTCATCAAACGTACCCATGGTGCCCACTGGCCTGGTCACCCCTACGTCAATCATGGTGGCTACAGGAGCACCTCCATTAGTGGAGATGCAAACGTTGTCTCTCTTGATATCGTTGTGGGTGTATCCGTGTTGGTTGATACGCTGCAGTGTGCGTGACACCTGCAAACAAACACTGACAACGTCTGCAAGGGATGCGCCATTGTTGGTGTACTGCCTGGCTGTCACGCCGGCAAACCCTGTGACTAACAGTCGGGGTTTGAGGCACACACCAACCAGACGTTGAACACCCTCAACCTGAAGCTTACTGAGTGTGATGGCTTCATCCACGAGTGACTCCCATGCACCACTACCACCGCTAAACTTTTTGATCACGACCACTTCTTTGGTGCGTGGATCAACACTCTTATAGCACGAGCCGTACGAACCTTCACCAAGCTTTTTACGTGTCAAGTTGACTTCACTCTTCTGCAAGATGGGGACACCTTGCATCAGGAGGCGTCGCTCAATGCGACTTTCCTTGCTTTCCTTTACTTTCAATGGTTTCAACACACGCCTTTTCACTTTCACTTGAACTGGTGACTCCCGCTTCTGCCTCTTAGGCGGAGAAGCATATACTACAGATGGCGAGGCTGGCCGCTTCACGGTCTCCTTGCACTGGTTTGCGGCGTTGGCCCAGAAGGCCATGTACTCCATAAACCCAATGTTTTGGTTCGCCATGCTTGTAGCTGGTTTACCAAATATGACATCTGACTTTACCAGTAGACGTTTTTAGACCCAAAATATTGAACTAGATTAAGACTAGATTAAGACCAACACTAAAGAGCTTAGATCTAAACTAGAGGCGTCCGTGCCCTCAGCTTGGATCTAAACTAGAGGCGTCCCTCTCTCCACATGTATATAATAATTCCCGTATAGTAGTAGTGTAATAGCAGTGTGTGTGTGTGTGTGTGTGTGTGTGTGTGTGTGTGTGTGTGTGTGTGTGTGGAGGGGGGGGGAGGGGGCAGGACCTAGGCTGCATCAACGCCCTCACAGTAATGTTGCACACGCCGGGTCGGACAACGGCGATGCAGCAGCTGATATAATATTGTAGTTTGCAGTGTTATGGTTTATTATTATATCACGTGTTTCCTGACATGTTCCGTGAAATATTTGGAAATTGATATTTTATGGGAATTTATTATGTTGTACAAATATGAATGTGATTAGTGTCAGTCATGCAAGCAGTCTTTATAGAAATTGACATTCATTGTTTCAAACGTGATTTACGTCTCATTCTCCGGCGCAGTATGAGTTGTGTGATTTATTTTGTCGAATGGTCATGGGATGAAATCGGTGATGGAAATAGATTACGAAAAGAAAAAAAAATGCAAGTTAGGGATTTGACTCGTTAAAAATAATAGATAATCCAGTATATACGTTTTTTTAATGCTAGGCTACATAAGACTGAACATGGATTACACACACACACACACACACACACACACACACACACACACACACACACACACACACACACACACACACACACACACACACATACCCTGCTTAGTACCTACATTTCCATTCCTTGTCCACACTCGTCCCTTCCATCTTCATTATCATCATCATCAATTACACATTAGTTTCCTGGAGTACAAAAGCCTTTCCTGACTTCCTCCAATCATATCCGCTGTTTGTCTCTACCAGTTCATCACCAATCATTAAATCTAACCTAACCTAACCTAACCTAACCTAACCTAACCTAACCTAACCTCGCTCTACCTTGCCTTACCTTGCCTTTGTTTTCCTCCCGCTAGGTTCAGTGTGTGTGGCTATTTGTTCACGTATTGATGCCAGTGTTACCTTTACCTACCCTTCCCTTCCCTTCCCTTCCCGCAGACCTGATTAAAACGCGTTGAATTAAGCGTGATGCCCTGCCCTGCCATGCCATCCACCATTCATCATTCACGTTTGATAATTGCTTGCCGTTATTATATGTATTTCCTGCCGCATAAGCTGTTTGACCGCGGTGAGGTGATGGTGGTGATGGTGGTGGTGGTAGTGGTGGTGGTGTTTATGATGGTTCAATTAAAGTAATGGGGCTGATGGTGTTAATGATGGTGAGGCAGAGGATGGGAATATGTACTCTAATAAGCTGTGTAACCCCAACCAGTGTGTTAATTGAGTTGTGTAATGAGTGGCAAGTGTTTCTCAAGGTTAGTGTTCCCTGCAGCAGCTCAGCAGATTGAGGGCCACACACGGGAAGGAATCAGGGTGAACGTACGACCAGAATGTATTAAAGCATGATGAAGACGGGCACCGGGTGAGCAAACACACACACACACACACACACACACACACACACACACACACACACACACACACACACACACACACACACACACACACACACATACATATGACTCTAGGGCCGCGCTAAGCTAACTGTGAAGCCAATCTTTTCAGTGTAAGTTAGGTTTGGGGGATGACCTTCCAGCTGTCCATGTTTGTAGTACAGTTTACAGATTGTAGTAATGTGGACCTTGTAAGTGTTAGGCCAGCTGCTCCCTTCCTCCACTCCCCTGCCCCCCTACCCCCCCTACACACTGCTTTCCCCTCTGTAATGGGACGCTTAGCTCAGTGCCGCCCGCCGCTAGAAACACTTCCCGCCGCCAGATACACACTTTAACGCTTAATTACTCCCGGCCCGACGACGCCCCTGACTGGAAAGGCACGGCACCACAGGGGTCAGTTTCCTTAGCCAGTGCGTTGCCTCCTCACCCTCATGGCTTCCCCGCGAGACCCGTGACGCCTCGGGAGGGTCAGCTATCAAGTGACCGCAGGCGAGGCAGACACGTGTTACTTATTGTTCTAGTTGGCAGGTCACACGACCCTCGCAGTGATGGACGAGGGGCGCGCCGGGGGGGAAGGGGGGCAGGGGTAGGCCTTGAGGCAGGGTAGAGGTAGGGGACGAGTGTGTGTCTTGGAGGAATGCATGCAGGGCTGGGGGAGGGAAGGGAAGAGAAGAGAAGAGAAGGGAAGGGAAGAGAAGAGAAGGGAATGGAATAGGACAGAATGAGCCAACATTCTCCTCGTTTGCAATGTGTATGTGTGTGTGTGTGTGTGTGTGTGTGTGCAGTAATTTCAATCCCCCCCAACACCCACACACACACACACACACACACACACACACACACACACACACACACACACACACACACACACACACACACACACACACACACACACACACACACACACAGACAGGATACAAAAATAATGTCTTGGATAGTTTGTGTGTCATGCTAACACACAAACAATTCCTCTCGCTGGCCTGGACTTCACGTTGCTCTTGTGAATTGTTTGTTGGCTAAGTTTTGGGAATGTGAGGGGAGGAGGAGGAGGAGGAGGAGGAGGAGGAGGAGGAGGAGGAGGATGTCCCGCCTGTCTTCTGGGGCTGGAAACTGATTTGGCTCCTTCCATGGTTTTTGTTTTGCATGTGTATGTGAGATAAATAGATAGAAAGATAGATAGATAAATATATAGATAGAGAGGAGAGAAAGAAAATTGTATACTTTTCAGCTATATTATATTTGTTTGTTAGTTTTTATTCGTGTGAGAGTCAGTTCGTAAGCAGAGGAAACATAAACCTGTGGAAAAAAGATGCATTTATGAAACTTGAAACCTGAGGACGAAAAAGAAAATATTATTTACAGGATGAATATAACACGTGGCGTTAGTTGAGGAATGTTATAATATTATTGCTATTGTTGTTATTGTTATTATTATTATTATTATTATTATTATTATTATTAGAGTGCAAGTGTATATAACGTGCACAGTACGAGGTATTGATACAGATATCTGATGGTCAAGAGACAGGGGGACACCCAGTGTGTTCCATGAGGTGTTGCCGAGCGGTGCCAGGGTGGGAAGCAGCTGGCAGAGGATAGGTTGTCTAGCGGGGAGGAGGCAGGAGGACTCACCTAGCGTCAGGGGGCCCTACCTCTCAGGGTGTGATGTATCTTGCCTTCACTGAGGGAGGAGGGTGGCGGGGCATGGCTGGTGTTGTCAACTTTATATCACCGTTCGTAACATCGATGCCACCGTCACCTTTACAAGCGCCACCGATTGAAACAGGATCCAAATTTTGTGACAAAAAATGAAAAAAAAAAATTCAGTTATACTCGAATATACGCCATTGACTCCCACAAGGGAAATTATTTGAAAATACGATTGAGAAACGGTGCGCAGGGACACGTGCATTGAATTTTGGACACCTGGCGGGCGGGATTGGACTGGAAGGGACTGGACTGGAAGGGACTGGACTGGACTGGACTGAATTGGACTGGACTGAATTGGACTGGACTGGACTGGACTGGAATGGTTGAATGCGGTGCCCTGTAATGTAGTGTTTGTGGCAGTACGGGGACTGGGAATTGTTCACATGAAACAGGAGTATATAGAAAACATGTGTAACACAATTCCAGTCAATATCCAGATAAATGGCATGTTAGGCCGCGAATCTAACGAGGAAATTGTTAGGAATTTTTAAAAGGGCTTAACATTTTCTTTAAGCCCTGATCTTTTTAACGGCAAGGAGAGCTGGCTGCACGGTGAGCTTTTCAAGTTTACTGTGGTACACGCAGAAGCACAGCAGCAGTGAAAACAAAAACATCAACAATAACAATATCAACAAATACAACAAATGCAGTAGCAGCAGAGACACAAGCATTATGTATCAGTAGTGCAGTGCATTATAATATTCATTTGATTTTGACGTTCATCTACAAGAACACACTCATTGTTTTCGAGCTGCAGCTTCACATTGACTAACCAATCCACGAATTACGTTTTACTGAAAAATAATTGGGGGATTTTAAGTAATTAACAAACTGTTAACCGAATTGAGGACGGAAGTAGAATATTGTTCAGTGTTGTAGAGTGGTGTGTGTGTGTGTGTGTGTGTGTGTGTGTGTGTGTGTGTGTGTGTGTGTGTGTGTGTGTGTGTGTGTGTGTGTGTGTGTGTTAAATTTGCGTATGTGTGCTTGTCTCTGTCTTTATGCATATTATCATTTAAATATATATATATATATATATATATATATATATATATATATATATATATATATATATATATATATATATATCCCGCCTCTGCATGTACACCCACTGATCCACCTAACTACTGAATCAGTTAAAGCAGCAGTGTTACCAACCTGAAAGTGAAAATTGTCACTATCGAACAGTACTTTGAGTGCTGTCACATAACGTTGAATTGGCAATGGAAATATTCTGTCGGAGAAAACGGGTCTCCAATTTTATAACTGCGTCGGGAAAATACAAAACGATGTGGCGTGTGAAATAATGGAGTGCAATGCGAGGGAGAGAAAGGAGAACTGTGGAGAGTGTGCAGGACAGAGTGTCTGGAAGCTTTATTTAATGGCCGCCTGTCCTGTTTAGCGGTGGGCGTGAGTACTAAACACGGTCATCAGTGAAGGAGTAAAACTAATCTTTGTATCAGTAATGAGATATTGAACGGATGACTGAGATGGGATTAAGTGTGCTAAAGATGAGAAGGGAAAGTAAGCATGGAAATAAAGAATATATACGAAGAATAAAAGTGGATAACTATGTGTAAGGGAAAGAATACAGGATTAAAAAGATTGGCAAACAGATAAAAGGGGATAGGATGGATTTGTAGAGGGATGTAAAAGTTAAAACAGAAATGATGAAATAAAAGAATATGGAAAAAGGACGAAAATGAAAAAAATATATAGATGAATGAAGAAAAATAAATGATTAGCTACATATACAAACAAAAATAAAAGACTATAAATATGATGCAATGGACGGTAAATAGAGTAAAATGGAAAATTAAGAAAAATATTATTACCAAAAAGGAGGAGGAGGAGGAGGAGGAGGAGGCTGGGTGAGAGATGAGGCGAATACTGGCGTGTCGATAGGAGGGGCGAGGGTGAAAAATGAGGTGCCATTATTAGGAAGTGAAGAGGGTAAGCCAATGGGAAGGAAGAGGAGGAGGAGGAGGAGGAGGAAGAAAATGTTTTGTTGCATGGGCGTCGTATGGGCGGTAACAACATATGAATTTGATCTTATGGGGATGAAAGGAGAAGAGGGAGTGGATGGGAGTGTGTAAGTATTATTTGAGGTCATGGGAGCGTAACATACATTGATTTATAGTGTCTCTCTCTCTCTCTCTCTCTCTCTCTCTCTCTCTCTCTCTCTCTCTCTCTCTCTCTCTCTCTCTCTCTCTCTCTCTCTCTCTCTCTCTCTCTCTCTATTACCTCCTACAAGTGTGTGGCTTAAGACAAAATCGCGTCTCATCACCGTGAACACCACCAGGTCTGGCTGCAGTATGGACTTGTCACACGCTCCTTGTTAAGTCAGAGCCTCTAATCGAGCTGTACTTGTAGCATTAAGGAAACAGGAACAGAGGGATAAAGAAAGGGAAGGTCACTGCAGCTTATTAATGATCAATGTAGCTGAGAGTTGAGTGAATGGTTGGATGTCATATACCAGCTTGAGACTGTTGGGAGCTTCCTTGAGGGTACTCTTTCGTTCTGGGAGTGTGCAGGTGGGATACACGACATGATTTGACCTGACCCTACGGCAGGTAATCTCCGTTGCTGGGGATGTGACAAGCATAGGTGATTAACGTATTTGAATGAAGTGATCAATTAAGTCTTCTAATCATAGGGGTTGAAAGGATTAGGATAGTTTAAGCTCATGCTAGACTGTGTGTGTGTGTGTGTGTGTGTGTCCTCGTCGGGATCGCAGAAGGGGAGACTCATGAGAATATTATAGTATCATTTCAAGGCTTTATAGATACACAGCTACGTCTAAATATACGAGGGAAGGAAATAAAGAAAAGGAGGAGGGAGGTGAGGCTGGAGAAGGAAACTAGCGAGACGGGGAAATAGTTTGTGAGCCACGATTTGTACCGGATGGAAATACCCAGCAAAGAGCCAAATTCAGGTGCGCCTCTACTGGACCAGCATTTTCTCGGTTCCTAATTGCCTGGCTACCTGTGCGAATATTCAGTCGTGTCCAGCTCTTACCTGAACCCCCCCCCCCCACTCACCCCCACCCCTCAACCTAGCCCTCTCAGTCCCCCTCTCAGTCCCTCCTCTCCCCTAAACCCTACCGTCTGATTTCTACCTCTTCTTTCGCTTTCTGCTGCTCCTCGGTTTTTTTTTGTGTGTGTGTGTGGGGGGGGGGATATGTGTGTGTGTGTTTGTGTGTGTGTGTGTGTGTGTGTGTGTCTGTTTATGTCTGTCTGTCTCTCACACGCACACACACACACACACGCGCACACACACACACACACACACACACACACACACACACACACACACACACACATTCTCTCTCTCTCTCTCTCTCTCTCTCTCCTCTCTCTCTCTCTCTCTCTCTCTCTCTCTCTCTCTCTCTCTCTCTCTCTCTCTTGCCTGAGGGTCTGTATGTCTTTTCTTCCTAAATAAACACACACACACACACACACACACACACACACACACACACACACACACACACACACACACACACACACACATACACACAGGTACACACGCACATTCGACTTTGTTCCCTGCAAAGAATTCCGGTGCAGGAGAGAGAGAGAGAGAGAGAGAGAGAGAGAGAGAGAGAGAGAGAGAGAGAGAGAGAGAGAGAGAGAGAGAGAGAGAGAGAGAGAGAGAGAGAGAGAGAGAGAGTAATTTTTGTTTCCTTAGAGTCGCGACATTTAATTTACTGTGAGTTTGTTTATTTTCTGCTGTTTTTGCTAGGCGTGTCTTGCTGCTTTGTGTGTCTGTCTGTCTGTCTGTCTGTCTGTCTGTCTGTCTGTCTGTCTGTCTGCTTGTCTGTCTGTTTGTTTGTCTGTCTGCCTGTCTGTTTGTTGTTGTTATTGTTATTGTTGTTATTGATGGTATTGGTAATGTTATTGTGTCATTAATGAAGTTGATGATGTCGTTGGTAATTATGTTTAAAGAAATTATTAATGTCATTGTTATCCATTATAATATTCCTTTACACTATTACTATTATTATCATCATTGTTTTTTTTTTCTTTAGCCAGTGAACGATTAGATAAGGCTACGTTGTTTTTTTTATTCTTATTTTTCTCTCTCACGATTTCTTTTCTTACTCAAAACCCAGCAAATTTTTTTTCCTTCATTTCTTTTTGGCTTGGGCTGATCTGTTTTTCTTTTTTTCCTTCCTTCTTTTTTTTTCCTTCCATGTTGATGTGGCTCGTACGTAAAGTGTTCGTCTGGCTCTTTGTTCTGGGCGGCTCTTGTTCCATCCAACCTGTACCCTCACCCCCCTCCCCTCACCCCTTACTCTCTGTACTCTTGCCTATCGTAATTCTTATTTTTAACCTTTTCTCCTCCAACGCTGTATAATTCTTCCCTGCACTGCCCTGTTTTTTCTCTCTTCTTTTCTCTCTCTCCTGTGTATGTGTGTGTGTGTGATTTCTTTTACTGTTATATTTTTTGGTCTCATTTATTTCGTGTATTTCGTGTATTTCAATTTTCCGATATTGTGGTTATATTTGCTTGGTTTGGTTTGGTTTTGTGCGCATCACCTGTTTCTTTTGTTACTCTTGAATCTGGTTGCTTTTTTTTACCTACCTGACTGTCTGGTTGTCCGTTAGCACACCTGTCTACTACTACTACTACTACTACTACTACTACTACTACCACTCACTCCTCGCCCTTCCACTCTCCCTGTATTCCTCCACACACCACAGATACAACCATTTAGAAGAAAAAAAACCCAGTGAAGGGAAGCAAAATTGCATCCCTTCACCAGTCATTCATCCATTCATTCCTAACTTTTCCCTTCCTATGTTTTTCCTTTTCCTGCTAACTCTCCTTTTACCTCCCTCCCCCATCTTTCTCACTCTTTTTTTTCTTCTCTCTCTCATGCCCTCACTTTCTCCCTCATTCCCTGGGCAGGCAGGCAGTCTCGCTTGTATGAGGTCGTGAATAAACATGAGTAGGAATGAATAATCGGCTGAACTGACCATTTATCCATTCAGCTCTCTGCTTCACCTTTTAGACAGGCTGGGAGTCGGTTCTCTCTACTACCGATTTACGAGCCTTCATTTATGGACCCGATTTACGTGATGCAGTTTACATACTTAATACACCGTGACGCGGCAGCTGTGATGAGGCCGCGGCTGAGGGGTGAAAGTGGGGGGGGGGGGGGGCAGAGAGAGAGAGAGAGAGAGAGAGAGAGAGAGAGAGAGAGAGAGAGAGAGAGAGAGAGAGAGAGTGAGAGAGAGAGAGAGAGTCGGATGTCAAAGGTGAAGGCCATGTGGGGAAGAGGTGTGTGTGTGTGTGTGTGTGTGTGTGTGTGTGTGTGTGTGTGTGTGTGTGTGTGTGTGTGTGTGTGTGTTGGGGAAAGCTGTCATAGAGGGAGGAAGAATAAGTGGAAGAGGGAGAGAATGTATGTCAAAAGGGGAATAAAGGGAAGGGGTAGAGCTACATGTCAAGAGGGGAGAGAATAGTGAGGGGAGAGAGCAGGAGGGGAGGGTGAGAGGGCGGGGAAGGAGTAAATGGGAGAGGGGGATGAGGGAAAGGAGAGAAAAAATGGAGAGGGTGAAATTTGTGTACAATTATCTTTTTTTTTTTTCTCTCTCTCTCTCTCTTTTTTTTAATTTGCTTTCACTTTCATAACCATTTAGAGTGGTATCAAACATTATTTTCTTTATCTTTTTTTATTTTTATTTCTTGTAGTTATATGTTTTCTTGACCAAATTTACAAAGCTATAGACAGGTGTATCTCAATGTCTTTTTATTTTATTTTTTTATTTATTTTTTTTTTTACATATATATATTTTTTTTGTTTACCTGGCGTGTTCTCTCATTAGCTGTTACTCTTACATTACCTGAGGGAGGATGCCGCGTGGGATTATTGGCTTTCATTATTACAGGTAGTTTGCATTGTAATTACACGCGCTCCTGACCTTTGGAATGCTTTTTTATGACAACTATATATATATATGTATTTTTTTCTATTTTATTTCTATTTATGGTTAGTTTTATTTTTTGAGTGCTGTAATTAACTTGATTTGTGATGTAATTTAGAGAAGTGTTTTTGGTTTGACTTTTTTTATTTCATCGTATTTATTTTAATGTTTTTTGAGAAAGTGTTGTAAGATTGTTAGAGTTGTTTGGTATAGATTTCAGTATTTATTTATTTTTTTATTTTTTTTCTCTCTCTCTCTCTCTCTCTCTCTCTCTCTCTCTCTCTCTCTCTCTCTCTCTCTCTCTCTCTCTCTCTCTCTCTCTCTCTCTCTCTCTCTCTCTCAGAACCCTTTACCTCCTTCCTACCACGCTATAACCTTCCATTCCTCCTTTCCTCTCCTCTCCTCTCCTCTCCTCTCCTCTCCTGTTCTCTCCTCTCCTCTCCTGTTCTCTCCTCTCCTGTCCTTTCATCTCCTCTCCTCTCCTCTCCTCTCCTTTCCTCTCCTGTTCTCTCCTCTCCTCTCCTCTCCTCTCCTTGTCTCCTTTCCTCCCTCATCGCCTCCTCCTGTGAGCCATTTGTATTAAGCTGGAACAAACAGGATGTGAATTACAGTCTGATTCTGCAGGGAGACTGAGCCCTAGTGTTACGTTACAAGCGATGTCACCTCAGCCTTCCCCGTGCAGGCGTGGGAGGCGTGCACAGGGATGGAAGAAGACAGGGGATACATGGTTCAGATGGGAAGGGAAAGGAAGGAGTGAGAAAGAGAATGAGAGAGAGAGAGAAAGTGAATGAATGAATGAGGAATGAGTGAAAGAGGGTAGGAACGAGTGAGTGAGTGAGGCAGCCAGTGAGAGTGAGTGAGTGAGTGAGTGAGTGAGTGAGAGTGAGAGTGAGGAGGGGCCAGGTGATTTAATTTAGAGCAAGTCGTTAGAGTAAATCCGGCCACAATCAGAGAGTCATTACAGCATCCTTAGCTTCATCGAGTCTCGTTTGTCCTCCTCCTCCTCCTCCTCCTCCTCCTCCTCCTCCTCCTCCTCCTCCTTCTCCTTCTCCTCCTTCTCCTCCTCCTCCTCCTCCTCCTTGGTATTCAATTCCTTCCCTCTTCCACCTTCTCTTTCATTTCCTCCTCCTCCTCTTCCTTTACTGTTCATGCCCAGGAGGAGCTGAAGACGATGGGGAAGATGAGACGGAGAGTGTAAGAAGTTTAGGATTTAGAAGCAAATCATTATCCTTCTTCCTCCTCCTCCTCCTCCTCCTCCTCCTCCTCCTCCTCCTCCTCCTCCTCCTCCTCTCTTCCCTCTCCTCTTCCTTCTACATTTTTTCCTCCCAGTCATCTCTGATTATCACCACCACCACCATCATCACCACCACCATCATCACCACCACCATCATCACCACCACCATCACCGTCACCATCATCACCACCACCACCACCACCACCACCACCACCACCGTGCTGTTAATAAAGAGGACTCACGCTATCAGTGCCGCGCCGGGCCCGCCTGCCGCCCGTAACTCACCCTTGATAACACGAGGTGGAGGCTGTGTGTCAAGCCCCAACTGTCACCCCCCCCCCTCACTCCCCTCACATCCACAACCATAACTACCACTACCATAACTACCACCACTGCATCCACCACCACCACCAACATAACTAGCACCACAACTACCACTGCAACAATAATTACCTCAATCACCACTAGCACTACCACTACCTACCATAACTACCACCACCACCACCACCAGTGCTGCCTACACTACCACCACTCTCATTCATCCACCTACTTGCACACACACACACACACACACACACACACACACTGCTGCTGCATCGGTCTTTTAGTGGAATTGGATAAAGGCTTTTTTATTTGTGTTTTTTTTCTCATTGTAATTACGTTAACAAATGCTTTTGGGCATTGTGGAATGAAATGGGCGGCGGCTGTATTGCCTGACGGTGTTGTGTTGCAGTGTGTGGTGGTGCGTTCAGGGACGGTGTTGCGTTTTTGTTTCTATTTGCAGGTGTGGTGTTGGGTTTTAACGTGGCGTTGGTGTGGTTTGTGTGGAGGTGGTGGTGGTGGTGGTGGTGGTGGTGGAAACAGATAACCTTTTAGCCTACAACAAGGTTACGCCCATCAATTGACTAGTACTCTATAGTCCTTCAATACTACGATGTGTGAAGGCAGGATAGAAAAGTGTGAAGGCTCCTCCTCACCTACCCCTTCCTCCCTCCCTCCTTCTCTCCCTCCCTAAACGCAACCTAGAGAATAAAGAAAGCCAGCCATATCAGTAGAACAGATAACATATTAGAATTTTCACATGATAGATAAGAAAGAAAAAAAAATACACACATGATATCTAAATTCAGTGATAAAATAATAATGATAATGTGATAAGTATAATGATTAAGAACAAAATAGTTACGGTCCTAAGCAAAGCGAAGAATTCCAGCTGTACGTACCCAGCGAGGAACGGAACGGAACGGAACAATGGAGTGTGTAGCGGGGAGAGAAAAAATACAGTTAATGAGGAACGGAACAGTCGATACTCCCATGACTAAGAATGTAACACTAGCCCTAATGTGAACTGCCAGGCATGGGTAGCAAGGCACTTTTCCCCTATTGTCACGGAAACAATGAGTAGAACCATAGTGACTTGAATTACTTACTCGTATTGAGGCAAAATATTTACTTAATGGATATCTGAGTGTATTGATTAGTGGCGGCCTCTCTCTCTCTCTCTCTCTCTCTCTCTCTCTCTCTCTCTCTCTCTCTCTCTCTCTCTCTCTCTCTCTCTCTCTCTCTCTCGCTCTTTCTTTCTTTCTCTCGTGAATAGAAGCCAAGAAGCCTCACTCGCTTTTCATTAAGTTTTTTCCATATTTTCAAGACTAAGTTTTATTTCCCCGTCACTGTACACTCAATTAACTCAACACAAGCAACTCAAGCAATTCAATACATCCTCGTACCCAAATGACCTGACCTGACCTGACCTGACCTGAAGTATTGTATTGCATGTAATCAAAATGAGCTGTGTCTGTATGGCGGTTGTATTGAATGATTTCCGGCGTCTTGGGTCACATTCCTATTTTATTTAATTATTTATATATTTATCAATCTATCTAAGAACTTATGAATAGTGTTATTATTATATATTTGAATTCCTTATCTATATCGATTTTTTCTTGCTCATAGACGAATTTTTTTTACATATATTATTTATTATTTATTTGTTTTGTGTTCTATCAAATTTTTTTTTATATTAGTCACAAAGACGGATTTTCTGTTTTTTGTTTTATTGTTTCACTGTATAGTTTTATGTTCATTGGTGTTGCGTGGTAGTGTGTGATAGTTTTTTTTTTTGTGTGTGTGTTTTTGTGTGTGTGTTTTCCTCTGCCGGTGTTGCCTTCCAGGAAAGTGTTCTGTATCCTCCTTTACTCTTCTTCGTATTCGTAGTATTGTTCGTGATTGTATTGCAGAAATCCTATATCAATCCATTTCTTTTTCTTTCCTTTCCATTTCACTGAGTTGGAGGAGGAGGAGGAGGAGGAGGAAAGATGGAAAGGAAAGGGAGTGAGGTGAGGGAGGGGAGGTAGGGGAGGCAACGTGTGATGGAGTAATGGAATGGAGGAAGGGAGAGTGAGGGGAGAGGGGTGCTGGGTGAAGGAGAGGGAAGGGTGGGGTGAGGGGAAGGGACAGGGAGTGAGGGGAGAGGTAAGTGTACATAGGTAATTCCGTCCCTCACCTGCCTCACTCATTACCTAATTATCGTCAGGAGGGTGACAGGTAGGGGGCCAATATTCCCTCGCTAATTAACCCTGACAGGACCGCATTCCCATGAATAATAATGATAATAATAACAATAATAATAATAATAATAATAATGATAATAATAATAACAACAATACTAATCTATCGTCACTTTATTTATGGTTATGAGGTAAACATGATTAATTACAGGTAACTTCTTTCTGTCTGTCTGTCTGTCTGTATGCAGGTGTGAATGAGAGTATGGGTAAGGGTAGGTAATGGGAGAGGAAGGGGGTTGTGTGATGGGGAAGAGTGGGTGAGGTGGAGGAATGGATGGAGGAAGGGTGGAGGAAGCGAGGGAGAGGATGATGAGAGGGGTGGAAGGATGGAGTGAATTGATGGAGGGAAAGAGGGGAAAAGAAAGAGAGAAAAAAAAGAGGGAAAAAGAGAGATTATGGATGCGTTACTATCTCTTTCTTTCCTCTCGTTTCCCCTTTCTTCCATTTTTTTCCTTTTTTATCCCATTTCCTGTCCTTTATTCATGTTGCATTATTCTTTTTCCTATTTACGTCTTTCCTTCTATCCCATGTCTCGGTTCCCCTTTATTCCCCTCTTTATCTACCGTTTACCCCTTAACCCTCCATCTCCCTCCTCTCTTTTCTTAGTCCTCTTTGATCACATAGACCATTTCCTTCCCTTTGTCCCCTTTCCTAACCTTTCTCTTCTATTTCCTTCCCCTTTTTTTCCCCTCTCCTTTCCCTTCCACACATTCTCCTTAAACTTACACTCCTCGTCCTT
>JAPQNM010000048.1:17116901-17141901 GCA_029783475.1 Metacarcinus magister
CTAACACTCTATATCTGTATCTCTATATCTACCCCTCTATGTGTATCTATCTGTATATTAATTTTGTGTATATATCAGTATATTCAACAGTCACTCAGTAAGTCAGTCAGTCTGGCTGTATATGTGGCAATCTTTTCTTTTCATATGCAGAGAGAGAGAGAGAGAGAGAGAGAGAGAGAGAGAGAGAGAGAGAGAGAGAGAGAGAGAGAGAGAGAGAGAGAGAGAGAGAGAGAGAGAGAGACAGAGTAATAATAATAATAATAATAATAATAATAATAATAATAATAATAATAATAATAATAATAATAATAAGAGATGAGAAAGAAAAAATAAATGATGCTAAGAAAATTAAAAATCATTTTAATTAAATTTGTCAAGGAGACCTTGGACGCAGCGGGTTTGTGGCAAAAATGAGAAAAAAAATTGGTTTGCAGTATTACATTTAAATTGCATTCACTTCTTTGACTGATGCCATTCTCTGCCCTGTCCTCTGTGTCTTGTATACATTTTTATCTCTGCAATATGAGTTTCTTTTCTTTTTATTTGGGTGCAGGTCATTCGGTACTCAAGTTATTTTCATTCAGTTATTTTGGTCAAGTTATTTCTCGTGATCGTCAGCCATTACCCTGAAAGAGCTCAGAGCTTATAGAGACGGATCTATGAGTAAGGCTAAGACCACCTTCACATTGCTAAGGGGACAGTAACCACTCCTTGTCAGTGAAAAATCCTTAGCGACTTGAGCGGATTCGAACCCACGCCTTGCCGGGTGGAAGGCAGGGACGTTAACTACTGACCCATGTGTGTGTGTGTGTGTGGGTGTGTGTGTGTGTGTGTGTGTGTGTGTGTGTGTGTGTGTGTGTGTGTGTGTGTGTGTGTGTGTGATGGTTTCAGAAACTCGCGATAAATTAACTTTAGTGGTTTGGGGATGAAATGTTTCAGTACAAAATTAACAGGTGCCAAAAAGTACTGAGGACCAAATGGCTTGGTGCTGAAATGACTTGAGTACCAAACACTTCAGAACCAAATGACATGTAACCTTTTTATTCTATTCAACATGTTTATACTATTTTTTCCACCTTCTCTCTACCTTTTCCCTTCCCTTCCTTTCCCCTTCCCCTCTTTTCCTCTCTCCTACCCTTCCCCTCCCTTCCTCCCCTTCCTCCCCTTCCCATTTCCGTGCACGACAACATGTTGAAATTGTAGTAAAAAAGCATTATTTTGGCAAATATTCAAATGAGTTTTACCTGTGCGTGTGTTTTGTATCGGCGGCTCGTTTCTCTTTTTTTATGTCGATCAGAGTAGCCTGATTAAAAAGAAAATGGGGAACGGGGCGTGAAATACGGCTACCATTCCTGTGTGTGCGTGTGTGTGTGTGCGTGTGTGTGTGTGCGAGAGAGAGAGAGAGAGAGAGAGAGAGAGAGAGAGAGAGAGAGAGAGAGAGAGACAGCAAGGACACCACGTATTTATGATGAAAGACCTGTAAGATTCCGTGGTTTGCATTAACGTTTTTCTTTAAGCGAACCGAGCCATGTAATGATATAAAAAAAAGGGATAATACATGAAAACCCTTTAGAGTAAGCTGCACGGGGCCGCTGATGAAGAAAGGCTGTCTGGGTAATGAAAAGGCTTCAAAGGCATCGAGTACAGGCAGCTGCAGGAGCCTCGGGTACAGACGACAGCGTAGACAGGCCAGCGGTGCCCAGCCAGGCGGACGAGAGGTGGTGGTGGTGGTGGTAGGAGGTGTGTGTATGTGTGTGTATGTGTGTATGTATATGTGGGGAGCAGGGTGGGGAAGGGGCGCCACTCCCCAGGTTGTCAGTGCTAGTGGGCAGCAGCTGGGGTAGAACACTGGGGGTCTGTAGTGGCTTTGATCTCACGCATCTATCGGTGGGGACTTTAGTGTCTGGTAGCGGGGACGTGCTGGGGAGGAAGGAGGTGGTTGGGTGGCCACAGGAAAAAGAGGGAAGGTGGGTGGTGTAAGGGAGGGAAGGATAGGAGATAGGTGGTACATGGAAAGGGATAGCGTGTGGGTTATCCAAGGGGAGGGTAAGGGAGGGGGCGTTGGGGGCGTTGGGGGCGTTGGGTGGTTATGGTGAGGACGTGTGGATGCCGCCCATGCACTGGTGAGGCGGTGGTAGTAGTAGTGGAGTGGGCAGATGTATAGCTTTTGGCATGCACAGAGCTAGCTAGGTATGTACAGGAGGGTGGGAGTTGTGTGGAGTACAGAACAATGTGTGTGTGTGTGTGTGTGTGTGTGTGTGTGTGTGTGTGTGTGTGTGTGTGTGTGTGTATGTGTGTATGTGGATAGAGGATAGGAGGTTAGGGTACAGAGAGATAAAGTGAGGACAAAGCAAGGGAGGTAGGAAGGGAGGGAGGGAGGTAGTATGAATAGGGGAGAATGGAGAGAGGTAGCTATGGATAACAGAAAGAAAGGGAGGGAGTGAGGAAGCGTGATAAGGAATAGGTAAGAGGTAAGACGCTCTTCATGTCTAGGAAGGAACATACAATACCTTATCTGCCTTTTTATCCTCCTTTCCTTTATCATTACCTAACACTACATTCTCGGACTTCCTGTATCCTCTTCCCCTCTTCCTACATTTCCCTCTTCATTCTTCTCCTCCTCCTCCTCCCTCTTGGATTGCTTCTCTACCTCATGCATTCATTTGTGTTTTTTCTTCTCTTTTTTCTCTCATTTTCTCGACAACTCAGCAAGCTCTCTCTCATTCCTGGTCATTCCTCTCCTTCCTTTGTCGGTTTCATGTCCTCCCTCAACACTTGCTTTCCCTTCTATTTCTTCTTTTATACTACTCTCTCTATTTCTATCTCTCTCTCCCTCTCTCTCTCTCTCTCTCTTACTTAAACATCCGCCTTCCTCGCTTTCTCCACACTTTTCCTCGTGTCCTTTCTACGCACTCCCTTTCAAGTGTTCCTACGCCCCTCTGCTGCCACCCTCTCGCGCTCACACCTCCTCCCCGCACTCAAACACACCTGCCCACCTGGATTCTTATCAGGCGTACTGTAGAGCTGCAAGGAAGAGGAGGCAGGTATAGAATCTCTCTCTCTCTCTCTCTCTCTCTCTCTCTCTCTCTCTCTCTCTCTCTCTCTCTCTCTCTCTCTCTCTCTCACCTTACTTTCACCAGCTAGTTGACTCCCATCTCCTCCCATTCTCCTTTTACACCCATCCACCCCACCCACCCACCCATCCCTTCCTTCCTCCTTGCCTCCATTTCTCACCCACACTGAGCGCGCACCTCCCCGCTGTCTTTAAAAAAAGCCAGCAATCTCTACACCTTGGTGGACCATCTGTTTATAGGACACTCAAGCTTATTAGGCAAACACGCCCTCCGAGTATAAACAGCCGCCAAGCAAACAATCTGTGAATACAAACACACACGGAGCTCAATATGTGGTGGGACGAGGGTTGTGTTGATCCTGCACTCGACTCTTGATCGCCCGTGATACACCAGCCCCAAGACGCCGCTGCCATCACCACGCCCTTTGAATTTTTCACTCGAGGAGGAGGAGAAGGAGGAGGAGGAGGAGGAGGCGCAGTAGAAGGAAAAGAAGGAGAGTAGTAGTTGGTACAGATGAAGGGCATAGTAGTAGAAGGAGGAGGAGGGTAGTGGTAGGAGGGAATGTAGGGCGTGGAAAGGTAAAGGTAATATAGAGAAAGAGTTGGAAGAACAAGAGGGGATTGACAGGTGTAAAAAGGAGGGGAAACGGATGAGTGAAAGGAGAAGGGAAAGGTAAAACAAGAAGAGAAAAAGCAGGTATATTTTGGTGTGTCAAGGGATGGTTTTTTATTATTTACATTGTCATTTTTTTTTCTTACTTCCTGTGGTGTCAATATCAATGATTCCTGAGTGTTTTTTTTTGGTTTTCTTTGATCAAATTATTTTTTTTCATATTGGAAACTTTATTTATTTATTATTTTTTTTACAGTAGAATTATAATGTGAAGCACCTAACCTAACCTAACCTGAATACGTAACTCTTTTTTGTATTTTTATATGACGATCTGCAACGGGGAAAATAATAAGTTAAAGTCGTATTGTGTTGAAGTAATGTTTCTTTTTTTTCATGTGTGTGTGTGTGTGTGTCTGTGTGTGTGTGTGTGTGTGTGTGTGTGTGTGTGTGTGTGTGACGTATATGAAACCAACCAACAGTATGTCCTTCCCGACCTACCATTGTTGCCTTGCTTGCCTTCCCTACACTCATCGATCACCCCCTTCACTGCCTTTCATCCTTCCCCTTCACACCTACTTAACCTGCTGCCCTACATGCTTTCTCTCTTGCCCTACTTTTTCCTACTCAGTTGCTCGATTTTCCCCTCTCTCCCTCCCTCCCTCCCTCCCTCCCTCACTCTCTCACTCTCTCCCTCTCTCTCTCACTCACTCACATTTCCCTATCTAACTTTACGCTCTATAACTCTCCAACCTTTTGTTCTACCTGGCTGTCCGTTTCCTCACCTGCTTCTGTATTGATTGGAGTTTTGACACAGTTTCTACCTGTGTCTGTTTGTTTGTATGTTTGTGTGTGTGTGTATTTGTGTGTTGTGTTCTCTCTTCCCTTCTGTTCTTTCTTCATGTTTCCTTCCGTTTAATTTTATTCCTCACTTTCCTTTCTCCTTTTTTCTTTCTTCTTCCATCAATTATTTTTCTTTTTTATGTTTATTTATTATTTCTATCTCATTTGCTTTTGTGTATAATTTTTAAAGTTTTCTGCAAATGTCTTTTTTTATTGTTACCGTTTGTCATTTGTACGCTCTCTCTCTCTCTCTCTCTTTCTTTCATTCTTTCTTTCTATTTTTATTTATTTATTTATTCATTTTCTTTCTCTATCTCTCACTTTTTTATATTCCAACCTTTATCCTCTTATTATATACCTCCTCCTTTCGCTTTTCCTTTTTCCCTATCCACTTGCTTTCTAAATCCTTCTTTCTACTTATCTATTTTCATTTTTATATCCACTTTTTATCCACCCCAACATGTATCATACCGTGTAATCTGCCCTTCCATCCTTTTTACCCCCGACTCATTATTATATAGTTCCACATTCTGTCTACCTGCCACCATCACCTGTCAACTTACCTGTCCAATCACCACTCCCACTCACCTGTCTCATTTTCACACGCCTATTTTCTTTCCCTCGACGCACACAGGTTAATTGGATGCACGAATTACCTGTCTGTTACCTGATGTTAACTCTACCTCGTCATCTCCCTCTTCCCCCCCCTTTGTACCTGCCTCCCTATCCTCCCTGTCTCTCCCTCTCTTCTTTATTTTCTGTGTGTGTCTATTCCCCTTTCCTACCCTCATTTTACTCCACCTTTCCCCTTCCTCTGTGTCTTCCCACGCCTCCACGCCCTGTCCCACGCCTGCTCCACCTCAGTATCGGCCCGACAGAAGTGTGAAAGAGACTCGGGCAATTTTTCTCAACTTCCCAAATGAGATTTTCCAACTTGTCAACTTCTGTTTTTCGCATCTTGGGAGCTGTGAAGACTGTATCGCCTTACCCCGCCCCCCCTTTCTTCCTTCTTTTTCTTCTCTCTCTCTCTCTCTCTCTCTCTCTCTCTCTCTCTCTCTCTCTCTCTCTCTCTCTCTCTC
Organism: Metacarcinus magister; assembly: GCA_029783475.1. NCBI lineage: Eukaryota > Metazoa > Arthropoda > Malacostraca > Decapoda > Cancridae > Metacarcinus > Metacarcinus magister. The sequence goes on from JAPQNM010000048.1 coordinate 17,122,507, forward strand.
TCTCTCTCTCTTCCTCATTCAACTTCACGGTTTCACTATTCTCTATTTTTCTTTACCGTTTTAGCACTGTAGGTATTTCTTCCTCCTCCTTTCCTCTTCCTCCTCTTCCTCTTCCTCCTCTTCCTCTTCCTCTTCTTCCTTCTCCTCCTCCTCCTCCTCCTCCTCCTTTCCTGTTTCGTAACTTTTCATTGCACAAACATTTCGTCTTTCTCATTTGTCTTTCTTGCAAACGTTTACTGTGAGCTTGTCTTTTAAATACACTCGCTCTCTCTCTCTCTCTCTCTCTCTCTCTCTCTCTCTCTCTCTCTCTCTCTCTCTCTCTCTCTCTCTCTCTCTCTCTCTCTCTCTCTCTCTCTCTCTCTCTCTCTCTCTCTCTCTCTCTTTTCCTTTCTAATATTTCGTCTCCTATGTCGTTCCGTATTTATGCATCTGTTAAGTTTTTTTTATTAATTTTTGTTTTTATTAATTTTTGTTTGTTGTTTTTAACTCGGATGTTTTTTTTTATTTCAGTGTTTTTTTTCTTTTTGTTTTGTTTCAGTAGAATGTACCTTTATGAGAGAAAAAATATTGTGGCTTTTTTCCTTCTGTTTTTTATTTTTTTCTCTTTCAAAGTTTTCATAACGTTTAATTTTTTTTAATAGTGAGCGTTTTTATTTTTCATCCAATTTTTTTTCTTATATGTTTATTCTTTTATAACATTCACGGTTTGTATTTTTGGTTTCATTTAATTTTCTCTTTGTTTTCGTTTTTTTATCAAATTATTACTTTAACCTTTACGATCTTGCTAACACATTATTCCCTTATACTTCTTTCCTTTATTCTGCTTTCATCCTCTTTATTTATTTATTTATTTATTCTTTTTATTGTCTTCTTTTCGTACTTGTTTATGTTTATATTTTTGTTATTCTAGTTCCTTTCCTTTTCCTTTCTTTTCATTCTGCTTTCCCTTTCTTCTTTTTCCATCTCCTCTTCCTCCTCCTACTAAACTTCCATCTCTTTTCCCCAACCTCCCAATCCCATCGCTTTCCTCCAGCCTTCATCCTCCTCCTCCTCCTCCTCCTCCTCCTCCTCCTCCTCCTCCTCCTCCTCCTCCTCCTCCTCCTCCTCCTCCTCCTCCTCCTCCATCCCTCTATCCCTCCCTCCATCCCTCCCAGGAGACAAATGCACTGCCGACTACAGCTTATTTTTCGGAGTTTAAGAGGATTTACCAGAGCGAGGCTGTATTTTTCCGGGAGATTTCTTAATAAAACATAATTTGCTCGGATTTATCAAGAAGTTTGTCAGAGTCGGGAAGGATGGAGGGAAGGGGGAGAGGGAAGGGGTTGGTGGGTTGGGGAGGGGGTTAGAGGGGATTAGGAGAAGGAAAGGAAGGAAGGGGAGGGAGGGAGGGATAGAAAGAGGTGAGAGAAAGGAAATGACGAGTGACAAGTAAAGAGTTGTGGGAGGGAGGCAGAGAGAGATAGAGAGAGAGGGAGGGAAGTAGGGATAGAGGGAGTGATAGAGAGAGGGAGGGAGGGAGGGAGGGAGGGAGGGACTACGTGGCGTGTGTTTAGCGGGAAATACAACAAAGTTAGGTCGTAGAGAGACGGAAATGAAAGAGAGAGAGAGAGAGAGAGAGAGAGAGAGAGAGAGAGAGAGAGAGAGAGAGAGAGAGAGAGAGAGAGAGAGAGAGAGAGAGAGAGAGAGAGAGAGAGAGAGAGAGAGAGAATATCACGACCTGACCTTTTGGTGTGGTCCTGTAACGCGTCGTGGCTGGGAAAAGGTCGTTTGAAGGGTCGTTGGGGAGGTTAGGGGGGTGGGGAGAGAAAGGGGGGGAGGGGAGGGAAAGGGGGGTGGGGAGGGAAAGGGGTGATGGGGTGGAATGTAGAGGGGAGAAGGGAGATGATGGGATGAGGGTAGGGTGGAGGGAGAGAAGTGTGTGAGAGAGAGAGAGAGAGAGAGAGAGAGAGAGAGAGAGAGAGAGAGAGAGAGAGAGAGAGAGAGAGAGAGAGAGAGAGAGAGAGAGAGAGAGAGAGAGAGAGAGAGTGCAAGTAACAAATTAAATCACTTCACTCTTTCTCCACATCATTATCTATGCAAATCTTTCTCTTCTTGCTCAAACTTTTTTCTTTTTCTTTCATTTTTCATTCACACTAATTCTTCCTTCCTTGATCTTGTCTGTATAAACTTTTTGTGGTATTTTCAATTATTTTCTGATTTTATTTTCTATTTGTATTGTAACTTTATATATATTTTTTTATTATATTCTGTTCTCTGATTTGCTTTCTTTTTCCACGTAGTATTTTTGCTCTCCTCTTTAGAAGGTCATTGGCGCATGCTTGTGTGTCTTTAGGAGAGAGAGAGAGAGAGAGAGAGAGAGAGAGAGAGAGAGAGAGAGAGAGAGAGAGAGAGAGAGAGAGAGAGAGAGAGAGAGAGATTGATTTATTTAAGGAAATGATTTGGCGCAGAGAGGGGGAGGGGAGGAAGGGTTGGCGGAATAAGGTGGGGGCGGAGGGGGAAGGAGGGGAAGGTGGAGGAGGGAGGGAGAGGTGGAGGAGGGAGGGAGGGAGGGAGGGAGAGGCGGAGGAGGAAGGGAGGGAGGGAGGGAGAGTCAAAGGTTGTGCGTGATAAGATTGATGTATAAATAGTGAACTTGATTGTTGTTGCTAAATGTGGCACGAGAGAGAGAGAGAGAGAGAGAGAGAGAGAGAGAGAGAGAGAGAGAGAGAGAGAGAGAGAGAGAGAGAGAGAGAGAGAGAGAGAGAGAGAGAGACTAGTGGGAAGGGATAACTTGCTTGTGTAGGAAGAGATAATTAATTTTTTCTTCTTTTTCTCTTATTTCTTGCTTTCTCTATACAGTTTTTTTCTTTCGATTTTTTCTTTACTCTTTTTTTCTTTCTCACTCTCTTTCTCTCACTCTCCACGCTTCATCTCCCCTCTGTCTCTCCCTTTTCACTGTGCCCTTTCACTCCCTCTCTGATCTTTTCTCTCCCTTTCTTTTTCTTCCTCCTCCTTTATTCCCTCTCCTTCATTTTGCGGCTTTACTTTTTATTTGTGTTGCACCCTCATCTCTCTCTCTCTCTCTCTCTCTCTCTCTCTCTCTCTCTCTCTCTCTCTCTCTCTCTCTCTCTCTCTCTCTCTCTCTCTCTCTCTCTCTCTCTCTCTCTCTCTCTCTCTCTCTCTCTCTCTCTCTCTCTCTCTCTCCACTTTCCCCTTTTTTTTGTTTACCTGAATTCCCTCTCTTCCCCTTTATCAACATCATTGCCTTTTCCCTTCACTCTGCTTATCTCTCACTAACTTCCTTTACCTTCATCTCTCCTTCCACCCATTCCCCTTTACCCCTCAATGCCACCTCTTCCCTTTACCTACCCTTTACCCATTCCCTTTTGCATCTTCCCCTCACTTCCCGTCACTTACCTTAACCTTCCCTTTACCTTAACTTCCCATCACTCCTCTCGCTTCCAATCACTTCCCCTCATTTTCCCTTCACCTTCCCATTTTCCCTTTAGTTTTTCCCCCTCAGGTAAGGACTGGCATGCTCCTTTTCCTCCCTCATAAACTCCAGAAGACAGCCCTCATAAACCTTGGTCTGTGCTCGTTACAAATTAGCTGCATACATTAGGTGTGTGTACGGGAGGAAGATGTGGTAGTGGGTCAGAGAGAGAGAGAGAGAGAGAGAGAGAGAGAGAGAGAGAGAGAGAGAGAGAGAGAGAGAGAGAGAAGAGAGAAGAGAGAGAGAATAGGATTGGTCAAGAATGAGTTTATGAAGTTTAAGAATGAGGGAGTGAGGGAAAGTAGTGGATGATGAGTGAGATAAAACGTTTGAAAGAGGGATGAGGACATTGTGAGGAAGAATGAGGAGAGAAGTGGAGAGAAATTTTGAGAGATGGCAAAAAGGAGAAGGATATGGTAGGTTTTTTTTCTCTCTCTCATCTACTTTCTCTCATTTCTGCCTCATCTTTCTTTCCCATTTCTCTTCCTTTTCCTCTCCCTTTTTCTCATTCCCTTGCCGCCACTACCCTTAATATATATATCCTTCCCTTTATTTCCCTTTCCACATCACTACATTGCCTTGCCCTTCCCTTTGAGAGGATGGCTGGGGTGGGGCTGGTTGGGGCGGGGTGGGGCGGGGCAGGGGTGGGACGGGGCGGGGCGGGGCGGGGCGGGGCGGAGAGCCATTGGGTGATGCAGAATATTTTCCTCTTTGTGTTTGCATTGCCTTGCCTTTTTCCTGGCCATTTTTAAGATGGACGGGTCATTGCACTTACCTCCTCTCTCTACTTTTACCTTATTTTCAATTCTTTTTTTCCTTTCCTCCTACTCCTGCTCCTCTTCCTCTTTCTCTTCTTCCTCCTCTTCCTCTTCTTCTTCTTCCTCCTCTTTGCTTTGAATGTTTTTTTCTACTTTTCTTTGACTTATTTGTTTGCTCTCTGGATGTGTGGTTGTCTGACTGCCTGCTTTCTTTTTTTTTCTTCTCTCTCTCTCTCTCTCTCTCTCTCTCTCTCTCTCTCTCTCTCTCTCTCTCTCTCTCTCTCTCTCTCTCTCTCTCTCTCTCTCCCTCCTATTAGGTTTATTATTTCTTTATTATCTACTTGTCTCTCTTTATCATGAACAGTATCATTATCTTAATTTTTTCTTCAATTTACGTTTTTTTTTATAATTTTCTTCCCTCTGTTTTTTCCCGTTTATCATCGTTCATATAATTACTATGATTACTATGTCTCAGTTTATGTGTATATGAGAGAGAGAGAGAGAGAGAGAGAGAGAGAGAGAGAGAGAGAGAGAGAGAGAGAGAGAGAGAGAGAGAGAGAGAGAGAGAGAGAGAGAGAGAGAGATGGGGACAACGTTATAAATGAAGGAGTGTCAGCTAGAAATCAAGGCTATAATTAATAACAAAAGCCAGACAGACTGAGCCATATAAATAGTCCCCAAACAGCCCCTTCCCCCCTTGTCATTAGAGGCTTGAGCAAACACACAAACACACACACGCACAGAGAGAGAGAGAGAGAGAGAGAGAGAGAGAGAGAGAGAGAGAGAGAGAGAGAGAGAGAGAGAGAGAGAGAGAGAGCAGAGAGAGCAGGGAGCAGCATTTCTTGTGTGTACAGAGATTTGATGCCTGGCTGCACTTCCTCATATTTGGCTTATGATTGAAAACAAAAACTGGGATGCAATTTACCGTCCACGTCGCTGCCATAAGCCGGGAAATCTTAACTTTTACGTTTCCTCTTCTTCCACTTCCTCGACCCGACCTGGAACCTTCAACTGCCCCGCCCCGCCCTGCCCTGTCCTGTCCTGTCCTGGCCTGCACTGCCTACCCTTACTCTGTCTGCCCCGGTTATAGTTCTGTTCCGTCCCGTTGCAGCCACTCACTCACTCACTCACTCACCCGTCTCTTTGTTTGTTCTGCCACCCGTTCGTTCGTCCGTCAGCCCGTCCTTCCGCCCGCTCGCCCGCCCGCCCGCTTGACTGTCAGAAGCGATATATAGGAGAAGGGATGGTGATTTCTTTCCTCCTCCGTTTTTATATCTTCTCAGTCCGCGTTTTGATAAGAATGTGTGTGTGTGTGTGTGTGTGTGTGTGTGTGTGTGTGTGTGTGTGTGTGTGTGTGTGTGTGTGTGTGTGTGTGTGTGTGTGTTTGTTTGTTATTTTCAGGAGAATGCTCACAGTTCCAAAAGAGGAGGAGGAGGAAGAGGAAGAGGAAGAATAAGAGGAGAAAGAGGAAGAGGACGAGGAAAAAGAGGAGGAAGAATAGGAAGAAGAAATAGAAAAAGAAGAAAAAAAACAAGAAGACGAAGACGAAGAAGGAAGAAGGAAAATAAAGAAAATAAGAAGAGCCAGTTTGGAGTATTACTTGAAGGAATGAAAGAAAGTGTGTGAGGATGATATGAGTGAAGGGAGGAACTATGGAGGAAGAAAGGGAGGAGAGAGAGGTAGAGACTGAGGGGAGGGACACCTTGATAGGGTTGGGGACGGCTGTGACGAAAATATTAAGATGAGAGAGAAAGAGAGAGAGAGAGAGAGAGAGAGAGAGAGAGAGAGAGAGAGAGAGAGAGAGAGAGAGAGAGAGAGAGAGAGAGAGTTAGCTTGAAAGTTAATCAAATTGGTTGGGAAGCCGCAGCCAGCACCACAAAATGTTACTAATTTAATCATTCACGGTGCTCCCTTTGGCCTAGAGGGAGGGGCAGGCAGGAAGGGAGAGAAGGAGGGAGGGAGGGAGGCAAGTTTTTGAGGGAGGTGAGAGGGAGTTACTGCATGGGGAGAGATGGAGGAAAGAAAAACTGTGGCAGGCTTGTGAGAGAAATTTGAAGTGGGACGTTGATTGAAAGTTTTACAAGGACGGAAGAAGTAGAGATGCTGGAAGGGGGAAGATATGCATTAGGAGATACAATAAAGTGGGAGGTGATGGTGGAAGAAGGTGAAGGAGGGTATTAAATAGTAGTTACTGGAGTGGGTATGGGAGTGGAAGGTACAGAAGGAGTGGAAGGTGTGGAGTGAGTGAAGGAATAAGTTGGTGATATTCTTTAATACATTCCTAAAGTCTACGGTGCTAAGATACCGCTTTTCACTATGAGATGCGGGCCAGGTGAAAGGGGGGGAGGTGAGGGTAAGGGGAAGGAAGGGGTGAGGATACTGGTGGAGAGGAAATAAAGAGAGTACCAGGAAAGAAGGAAGAAGATAATTGGGAGGAAAGGATGTGAGGAAAATATTGGAGGAAGAAATATGTTGTTTTTTATTGTTGTTGTTGTTGTTTGGTCTTATCGTCTTTATCTCTGTCTGTTTGTTTCAATGTTTCTATCTTTCTTTCTCTCACTATCTTGTTTTCTCTCTCTCTCTCTCTCTCTCTCTCTCTCTCTCTCTCTCTGTCTCTCTCTCTCTCTCTCACCCAATCCTCGTAAACCCTTGGTAATCCCACTTCCCATTCCCTTCTCTCTCTCTCTCTCTCTCTCTCTCTCTCTCTCTCTCTCTCTCTCTCTCTCTCTCTCTCTCTCTCTCTCTCTCTCTCTCTCTCTCTCTCTCACTTTGCACAATTCTTACTTCTTCCCATGCATTGTTCTCTTTACCTCCATCTCTTTCTCTTCCTTTATCTTCCTTCCTCCTCCTGTCTCCTTTGTCTTCCTTCCTCTTTGCTATGTTCCTTATGTTCTTCTTCCTCCTCTTCCCTCCCTTCCTTCCTTCCTTCCCTCACCCCTCCCTCCCTCCCTCCCTCCCTACCCCCCTCTGAGGTCATTTGATCGTATCATTAAATAGGGCGACAGTAAGAACGGCCAGAGGGGAGAGGTAGGGAAGGGAGGGGAAAGGGAGGGAGAAGACGGAGGGGAGACAGAAACGGCCCTTTGTGTGGGGATGGGAGAGCCTTCCTTCCTTATATTTTATCGGGTGACAGATGGGGAAATGGGGAGGAAGAGCAGGCTGGAGGAGATATAAGATTGGGGAGGGAGGAGGGGAGGGGAGGGGAGGGAGGGAGGGAAGGAGGGAGGGATATTGCCTTGGAGACATGCTCGTAGTTGGTGCCGCAAATGGGTAGGATAAGGAGAGGGAGGAAATAATAGAAACAGTAAGATAGGGAGGATAAGGAATGGAGGAAATAATGGAAGGAGAAGATCAGACGACAAGGCTGGATTAATTGCACGACTTGAATTTGTAGCTGAGAGAGAGAGAGAGAGAGAGAGAGAGAGAGAGAGAGAGAGAGAGAGAGAGAGAGAGAGAGAGAGAGAGAGAGAGAGAGAGAGGTTGCTGAGAATCATAATATATAAATCTCATGTAATTTTTCTGTAGAGTCGGAGAAAATAGATCAATGAATCACTTTGTGGGAATGATAAAAGGTCTCGTCTGTTATCTATCGTGTGGCGCTAAGGTGGCGCTAAGGTGGCACTTCAGAGGTAGGCGGCGTTGTGAGTGCCAGGCTGGGTATATCTTATTTATGTGGGAAAGGAGGGGAAAGAAGGAAAGTGAAAATTAGTGAGTGAGTGTGTGAGTGAGTGAGTGAGTGTGAGAAGTAAGCCCGTATCATTTACCTGTCTACACCTGTCTCTAAGTTTGTCATCTACCTGTCAGTCCGCCTCACCATCGATCCTTGAGTCTATCTAGTTCTGTTGCAGTTTTTAAATTCTTCAAAAAGGTTAAAGAGAAAGAGAGAGAGAGAAAAAAAAACTTGCTAAAACAACTTCTTCAACTTGACAAAGAGAGAAAGACAGAAATAAAATAAAAAAAACTTAAAACGATAGACGAAGAATGAAGAATAAGTAGAAAACGAAGAAGAAATAGAGGAACAGAAGAGAAAATATACGAGCAAGTGGAGGAGGAATAAGAAGAGGAAGAAGAAAAGCAGAAAAGAGAGAAATGAAATAAGAACATGCTGGTTAGTGAGGAAGAGAGAGTGGAAGGATGGTGGAGAGAGGGAGGATGGGTGGAGAGAAGGAGGATGGGTGGAGGAAAGGAGGGAGGATGGCGCGGTTCTAGTGGTAGGACAGCCGTGAAAATACATAGCATACAAGAATGGCTTTTGAGTATTCCAAGGATGGCGTACCAGTCTCGTGTCTAATTTAATGGTTTGTGAGCTGGAACTTAATATGCATGAGGCAGATCCAAGGGGGGGAGGCGGGGGGGCGGGGCTGGGGGATGGGTGTTAAGGGGGAGGGGGGCTGGGGGATGGGTGTGAAGGGGGTAGTGGTAAGAAGGAGAAGGGGAGGTGGGAGGGGGGAGTTGAGGGGTAAGGGTGTGTGTGTGTGTGTGTGTGTGTGTGTGTGTGTGTGTGTGTGTGTGTTTTCGGTATTACATCAGTTGATCTTTGAGAGAGAAAAAATAAAAGAGAGAGAGAGAAAGAGAGAAAGGGGGGGCTAGGAAGGCAGTAAACTTTAATGTTATGCATGATGTTTGTGTGTTACTTTTGATGTGTTAGTTGTGGATGTTATTGTTGTTATTATCATTGTTATTATGTTTATTATTGTTATTATTATCATCGTTATATTATTTTTTGTTAGTATAGTTTTTTTTCTACATTACTTTTTTGTTCTTTTCTTGTCAAGGTTTTATGTTTGTATTGTAATGTAATGTATATATTTTGTGTATGTATATAACCTGGTTCTGTTTTTCTTTCTTTCAGGTACAGTGTTAAGGAATCTGTGTGAAGCTTGCGTTACCCTTTACTGCATCCACGTCTATCCAACCTAGTCTTGAAATGGATGGTATTAACTTTCTTCACCACCACCACCACCACCACCACCACCACCACCACCACCACCACCACCACCACCACCACCACCACCACCACCACCACTAAAGGTATTCCAAGTATCAGTCAGCCTTTCTCTCGTGTGTGTGTCAGGGAGGCTCATTGATCAGGCGTGTAGGTGCATTATTAAGGTATGGTTAGCCAGCCTGTGTAGACCGCTAGTGATTTCCTGACCTTACCTTACCTCTCGACTCTTCCACTCCATCGTTGACATTCCTTGAGACCTTTACTCCTTCCTCCTTCATCCTCTATCTCCTGTACTCCTTCCTTCACTTCCTATTACTTTTTCTTTTTTACTTCCTTCTTCTTCTCCCTTCATCTGCAATCTTTCTATTCCCACTTTTTTTCCCACTTTTCCTCCCTTCTCCTTTATTTCCTATTACCTTTTTTCTCTTCTCTTCCACCATTTATCCCATCCTATCATCTCTCTTCCTTCCTCCACCAATCTCTTCTTGTTTCTCTCCTTCCTCCTCTTTGCTGTCCTTTAGTCTCTATCAAGTAGATATTATAGTAGTAGTGTAGCCACATGGACAGCCTCGTTAGGTCCAGTAGGACTGTTGCTGTCTGTTCTTCTTTTGTACTCCTTTGTACTCCTCCTCCTCCTTCTCTTCCTCCTCCTCCTCCTCCTCCTCCTCCTCCTCCTCCTTCAATTATAATACTCTCTTTTCCTCTCTCCTTTTACCTCATTCCTCATATTTCTCTTCCATTTCCTCCATTCTCCTGGCCTCCCACTCCTCCCTTCTCTCTCTCTCTCTCCTCAACCTGCATGCTTCTCCCCTCTTCCCTCTCTCTCCTTCCCACTCCAACGTCCCCTTCCCGCCACCCTTCCCGCCCCCGCCCCCGCCACAACCTTTTCTGTAGTAAAGTTTTGGGTCGGAAATAATTTATTCACGTGGAGCGACACCTTGTTTTGTGTTTGCTTTTTTCTTATTAACTTGGTGATTTGGTGCTGTTTTCTTGAGAGAGAGAGAGAGAGAGAGAGAGAGAGAGAGAGAGAGAGAGAGAGAGAGAGAGAGAGAGAGAGAGAGAGAGAGAGAGAGAGAGAGAGAGAGAGAGAGAGAGAGAGATAATAGTGGATGAAGGAAGAGGGGTAAGGAATAATGCAGCGTGCGTTGGGGGAGGGTTGGAGATGCCAGGGATGAGGGGAAGAGGAAGGAGGAAGAGAGAGAGAGAGAGAGAGAGAGAGAGAGAGAGAGAGAGAGAGAGAGAGAGAGAGAGAGAGAGAGAGAGAGAGAGAGAGAGAGGGAGAAGGAAGGGGTAAGGGGGTGATACGCGTGACAAAGTGACCCCCTCCCTTCCGTTTGACCTCAGCCATAGGCAATCACAAGGGCGGGAAATTAATGTGGCGAGTTATAATTGGGTAATTAAATCGAGGCCTGAATCAGCGGCCTTTTGGTCTCTGGATCATTAATAAGCCGGCTGCTGCAGGTGGCGGGGCTCGGGTGGCTTCGGCGGGACACCATCTCGGCTCCTCACCTCACGAACCTTACAGTAGATACACTAATACGACCATAGCACACTTTAGGGATGGTTAAAGGATGTGTGGAAGTACCTGGATGTTTTGCGTTGAATTGGTGATGTAGTGGTGATGAAGGAAGGCTGTTTAGGTGTGGTGAGCCGAAGTGTGCCGCCGCCCGGAGTCTCCTGAAGGCGCCGCACAAGAGTGTTGGGATGTCTCTCGCCTATTTGCCGCCTCACTGAGTCTGCTCCTCTCCTCCCTCCCCCTCCCTTCTTCTCCCATCCCTCCCTCCCCCTCCCTCACTCTTTCCGGCGCCCCATCCTGCTCTCCATCCTCCACCACTCTCCTCTTCACCATAGGAATTGTGCACTGTTGTTTGGCTGTCATAATCCTATCTTCCTTTCCTTCCACCTTTCATCCTTTCATCCTCTTATCTTCCCTTCCTTTCATCCTTATTTCCCTCCATTCTCCACCTCTGTCTCTCTCATACACACCTTCCCTCCTCCTTTTCCTCCTTTCTGTACTCCTATCCCTTCCCTTCTTCACCTCCACCACCTTCACCACCCACAGGAGGGAGTATCTGTGTCTGTCTGCATTGATCACCTTAAGTATTTGCCTCAAGGGCCTCCCAAAGGTCTTGATGTGCCCTTGTTGTTTGTCTTGCGTAAGGGCTTCCATCTGCTTTCCTCCTGCTGCTGCTGCTGATGATGATGATGTTGATGATTTTTTTTGGGGGGAGGGGTGATAAGAGATAGTGTGTTTGTATCTCTGTATTCTGTATCTGCATATTGGTATTTTCTTTTTAAGTGTGTATCTCTCTCTCTCTCTCTCTCTCTCTCTCTCTCTCTCTCTCTCTCTCTCTCTCTCTCTCTCTCTCTCTCTCTCTCTCTCTCTCTCTCTCTCTCTCTCTCCCAGCATCCCCTTCCACGCCCATGCACGCCTCCTAATACTGTTATGTAGATTGGTAAACAAACTCGACTAAGGAAAATTGGTCAATGATTGGAATAGTGGCATTTTTTTTACGTGCATTGCGATTGTCCAGTGTGTGTGTGTGTGTGTGTGTGTGTGTGTGTGTGTGTGTGTGTGTGTGTGTGTGTGTGTGTGTGTGTGTGTGTGTGTGTGTGTGTGTGTGTGTGTGTGTGTGTGTGTGTGTGCAAAGAAGAAATTTTGAGTGAGTGAGTGAGGAAGAAGGAAGACTGGAGGTGAGATGAATGGGTGGAGGAAGGAGAGGAAGGAAGGAAGGAAGGAAGGAAGGAAGGAAGGAAGGAAGGAAGGAAGGAAAAGAAGAAGGAAGGGAGGAGGAAAAACATGCAGCATCCTCTAACAACTAGGAGATAGAGTGGACTGATAAATGGAGAGATAGATAGATAGATAGATAGATAGATAGATAGATAGATAGATAGATAGATAGATAAACAGAGAGAGGGCATTGAGAGAGATAGATAAAGCGATTAATAACCATAATGAAACCAATTAATCACCACGGGACATAATAAGAGTCAACACACACACACACACACACACACACACACACACACACACACACACACACACACACACACACACACACACACACACGTCATTAATAACCCCGTGAGATAATAATATGGTTCAGTCAGGTGTTCCCGTCTGCCACACCCGCCGCGGGACCATGAGTTGGATTAATGGTCCCTGGAGTCAACACGAGCACCACTGATGAGCTCATTCACCTGCTCGCTCACCTACTCAACTCACCTGCCCACTCAATTAACCACTGTATCACCCCCTTTCCCCTTTTCCCCCCTTTCCCTTTATTTAAGTCACCCCTCTCTCTCTCTCTCCTCCCCTCTCTCCTCCTATGTCTTTGTAGTTAGTTTTCCATCACCACCTCCTTTCCCTCTCTTCTTTCATGTGTCTCCTTTTATTACCTCCTGTTTGTTTCCTCCTCCTCCTCCTCCTTCTCCTCCTCCTCCTTCTCCTCCTCCTCCTCATCCTCCTCCTCCTCCTCCTCCTCCTCTTCCTGCCGCCGCCATAAGTTAGTAAGATGGATTACCTGTGCATTGAGTGATTTGCTAACCTCACCTGTTTGATGAGACCCGCGGCAGGTGGTGTGTGGGAACGATACTTGATCTCTCCCTCTCCATCCCTCTACCTTTACTCCCTTCCTTCCTATCCTCCTGTCTTCCTTTCTTCCTTCCTTCCTGCCTTCCTTCCTTCCTTTCTTTCTTCTTTTCTTCCTATCTTCATTGACAATTATTTTTCGCTCATCTCTTACTTTTCTCACTTAAAAATTACTCTTACTCCCTTTTCCTTGCCCTGATTGCACTTAATTTTGTTGTATGGCCTTTCATTCACTCCACCTTCCTTTCTCTCACCACCACCACCACCACCACCACCACCACCACCACCACACCACCACCACCACCACCACCTCACCACAACCAATTGCATTCTCATCCCTGCAACAGCCTTTTTAAAGTTGCTCCATCATGACCACTATTAACACACACACACACACACACACACACACACACACACACCACACACACACACACACACACACACACACACACACACACACACCTTATCAGCTGACTTTACTAAACAATCGATCAGCTGACGCGACAGTTCCGTCAAAATGAGGAGGAAGATCAGGATGAGGAGGAGGAAGGAGGATGGAGAGGTGAAAACTTTGACTATGACTCAGGAAAGAGTTACAAGGAGGAGGAGGAGGAGGAGGACGAGGAGGAGGAGGAGGAGGAGGAAGAGAAGAAGAAGAAATGAGAAGAATGACGATGACTAAGGAAGGAATTGCAAGGAGGATACGAAGGAATATAAATACCATGTGCAAGAGGAAGAGGAGGAGGAGGAAGAAGAAGAAAAAAAAGAAAAAGAAGAAAAAGAAGAAGAAGAAGAAGAAGAGAAAAAAAAGAATAAGAGGAAGAGGAGTAAGGGAGGGAGGGACTCGGGGTAGGGAGGATGTATATGAAAGAGGCAAGTGAGGGGAGGAATGAGGGAGGTAAAGGGGAGATAGTGATGGGTTGACGGTGGTCGTTTTGGTGTTGATGAATATGCATCACGGGAAGAATGTGTTGTATTGTGTTGTAGTGTGTTGTAGTGTTGTAGTTGTAGTGGTGGAATATACTTAAGTTGACTAAGATGATACTACTACTACTACTACTACTACTACTATTACTACTATCTTACTACCACCATTACCACCATTATCACCGCTGGTTATTAGCATGACGCGTGCCTTAATTAGAGGAGTCAGGCAGGGTTCCGCATGCCACGTGTCGAGAGTGTTGTAGTGGGGGGAAAACTATGTTAATGTGACCTCATTAACCAGGGCGAGGCAGGCGTGTGGAAGGCGAGGCGATCAGGTGAATACTGAGGGAGGAATGTTAAAAAAGTGGGACAGAATGAAGATGGAAGAGGAGAAACAGGAAGATGAGGAGGAGAAAGAGGAAGAGGAGAAGGAAGAAGAAGAGAAAGAAGATGGGGAAGAGGAGGAGGAGGAGGAGGAGAGAAGGAGAGGTAAACATATGGTAGGGTTTTATATATTTTTTAATGATGATGGTAATTATTACTTAATTTTTTCGTAAAACCAGATATGTTTGAGTTTTTAATTTCTTCAGTTATATAGTTTATTTATTGATTGATTTGCTTACATATTTATTTATTTATTTATTAGTTTATTTATCTTTTTATTTGTCTATTCATTCGTTTATTTAATTTTGAATATTGACAAAGTTTGGAACCAAGTTGTTTCAAGTTACGCCGTTTTCTCTTCTCTCTTCTACACTTGATGGTGATCCTTTAACTTAAGCTTACGTTCATTTTCGGAAACTTGGCACATTTTCACCTCATAGTTTTATCCGTTTTCGTAAACTTTAGAACATTAACATTCAACTTGACCTTTTTATTATTCTTTTTTTTTTTTGTTGGTTCCCTGGCTTAGGAATATCCCTTCTTTCATGTTGTTTTTCTTTATTTTCTTTTTTTCTTTTTCCTTAATCCTTACCTTCGTGGCAAGAATTACGTGCAGGACTGAACCAACACAGCCACAGCCAAGCACACGGCACCTGACCCTCGATACACACACACACACACACACACACACACACACACACACACACACACACACACACACACACACACACACACACACACACACACACACACACACACACACTTTCCTCTGCTTCCCCTCCTACACCTTCCTTATCACCTTTCGCCTCTCCTTCCTTCAACCCTTCATCCACTCACACCCACCTCACTCCCATCACCACCCTCTCCACCCACCCTCACCACCCACACACTCTCTTTCCACCTCATCAAGCCACTCAAAGCAACTTAGTGTGAATTACTTGGAGGAGTGACCTAAAGGGGGAGGAACCACTTGCAGAGACCACCTTACCACCTCCTCCTCCTCCTCCTCCTCCTCCTCGTCCTCCTTGTGGTGGTTCATCAAGGCGACCTGACCGGGATAATTTTCAGTGGCGTTGGCGGGGTCATTGGAGATCACCCGAGCTCATAATCAGATAAATTCCTCGAGATGGCTAAAGTTAGAGCAACTCTGTAAAATGAAGGAACTTTCTCGCTTGTGGGAGCACACTGTGGGAGGGCACAGAGGAGGAGGAGAAGGTGGTGGTGGTGGTGGTGGTGGTAAGGAGGTAAGGAGGAAGAGGAGATCATGGTAGTTGTAGTGGTGGTGGTGGTGGTGGTGGTGGTGGTGGTGGTGGTGGTAGTGGAGAGGAAAATGAGAAATAGGAAGAGTTACATAGTTAATTAGAACATACGCATTTTGGGGCAGTCTTTGGGTGAATGAGAGAGAGAGAGAGAGAGAGAGAGAGAGAGAGAGAGAGAGAGAGAGAGAGAGAGAGAGAGAGAGAGAGAGAGAGAGAGAGAGAGAGAGAGACCATTAGCATTGTAGCTCCTTTCTCGCATCTTTTCTCTTCAAGTAAAAATAATGAGCAGCTGAGGCCGGAAATTACTGACCTAAAGCTGTGTAATCTAAAGCCTAGCAGTGGTCTCACGGTCCGAGGGGGTAAGGGGGGAGGGAGGGGGAGGAGGGGGTAAGGGGGAGGGGGAGGAGGGGGGGTCATGGTACCTCTGCAGCATCACCTAGGGTTGTAATCGTACATGTATCTGTGCGTTGTTTTCCTTGTACGTACCTATGTAGATACGATTATAGTGGTACTCATATACATACAAGTTATAGGTCACAGAAGTACTACTAAACCTGTGCACTCCTACCACACTATCCTTACCTGATACCTACTACATGTACTATGATTATACAGGCACTACATACAGGCACGGCATTCCTGTACTCCCATAGCTGTACTGGCTTACTCATGTACCTGTGTGGGACGCGTTGTATTGACTGCTATGGTGTGTGTGCAGAGTTATGGCACAACGTATTCATAACTTAGGAAGTGGAACACACGATAGGGCGGGACGGGGCGGGACGGGGCGGGGCGGGGCTGGGTGGAGAGTGGAGGGAGGCGGGGAGGCGGGGAGGCGGGGCGTCACCTTGCACACGGTCAACAAAGGATTAGTTAAGGCAAGACAGAGTAATTTAGGAAGTGTCAGCGGCCCTGGACACCATAAACCTACCTTTGGTGTGGCCCTCATGGTGCCTACCTACAACAACAACACTGGCACTCCCGCTCATTTGTCGGGTTTGTGTCATCGTCGTAGTGTGTCTTGCTTCTGTCTCGCTGTGAGGGTCCTGCGGCGCCTCTTTTGGTGGTGGTGTGTGGCTCGTGTGTGTGTGTGTGTGTGTGTGTGTGTGTGTGTGTGTGTGTGTGTGTGTGTGTGTGTGTGTGTGTGTGGGATGAGTTACGGGTTTTGGTGTTGAGTTTACGGCGTGAGTTTCCGGAGTGGTGTTTGTGTCTTTATTTTTTATGAAAGGAGCGTTGAGGTGGTGTGTGTGTGTGTGTGTGTGTGTGTGTGTGTGTATCCTCCTTTCTTGAGCAACAACAGGGGGTTGGGTGTCACTCTTGAAGAAGCTCAGCTCCTCCCTCAATGTGGTCTCAGCCGCACGCACGTCCGCTCCTATAAAGATAACTTCACTTACCTTTATTATCATCGTAAAAACTTAAGGACGATGAAGTGGCCTCGGGTGTGTGAAGCGCTGGACGAGACTTGTTGCCTCTACTCAGGGTGCAGAAAATGACACTTGGGCGGCGCGTTCCTCGTCACCTAGCAGTGCCTTGTGATCCTGCATAATGGTAGCCTTGTGAGACCTTGATCCCCATGCTTAAGGCTGCGCGACCACGGATAAACTTGCTTAGGATCTTCCCACACGATAACCACTACACGTTAATTCAAGTTTGTCTTCCCTGCCCCTTCATTACCAGGGGAAGACGATGGTGCCCCAGGGGAGGGTGTCCACATACCAGGCAGCAGCCAAGGTATCTCCTCTATAAGGGTAATGTAACGTCGGCGCTTTGCTTCAGGAGACTCTTGATAACAGTGCGCGTGGCTCTTTGTTAGGCAGGGTGTGGACGCCCTCCGGTCAGCGGCGTGAGGCAGCGTCACTCCCTCACACATTCGCCGTCGCCGCTGTGGTTGTCGTGACATAAAGTGAGGCCAGGCAGTGATTGCATGACGCTGGCTTGGTGGTCCGAGGCGGAAGCACCCACTGAACTCTGCTGCTGCTGCTGTTAGGAGGGTGAAGGTTTTGTTGCTGTTGTTTTAGCACTGCTGGTGTTGTTAGTGTGTTGTGAGGGTGACTGGGTATGGTGCTGCTGTCTGCTTGGTGTGTGTGTGTGTGTGTGTGTGTGTGTGGTGTGCGGGGGGGCGGGGGTGACAGCAGGCCAGCAGCTCCCAGACAGGTTTAATTAAAAGGCGACACCTCGTGCCCTCATTTAAGTTTTCAGCCCCCGCCATCTTGACTCAGCGGTGAATTATCTGGAGCAATTTATATGCATGTAATTTGCATACACTTTAGATATTTATCCGGGCGATTTCATTTCCGTGCTAAAGCGGACGCTCACACACACACACACACACACACACACACACACACACACACACACACACACACACACACACACACACACACACACACACACACACACACGAAAATAGTGAGAGTATTGGGTGATTATGTACACACGAAGCAACGCACACAACGACAGAGACAGTCATAAACACCTTGGCAAAGTTTGTAACACTCCACTCCACTCCACTCCACACACACACTTGCCTCACCACTAACTTCACGTCTTCATTCACAACAACAACAAAAACAAAACCAGAAAACAGAAAATGACAGTGAAGTTTTTTTTCTTTCTATCATCCTTCTTTAATCACAGGAGGAATTACCAAAAAAACATAACTAATTTCACCATCACCACCTACCTTGTGCACCACTTAGCCTGTGTTAGCGTGGACAGGTGGTAGGGTTATAGAGGTGCACCTGTCCAACGCGTGTCACCTGGGGTCTGTCGGTCACCTGGTCTGCCTTTTTCCCTAGTGTATACGCTTGTTAGGGTCACGCCATCTCCCACTCACACCACGACACAGGGTCACGCAAGGGAGGCTAACAACAAGGTCACAGGAACGATCTGAACCAAGAGCAGGTCACAGCTAACACACACACACACACACACACGCACACACACGCCTTTGCCTTATACATCATCATAACACTCATACAATACATTTTCCTGTATTCTGTGTTTGCTTTTCCTTTATTTAGGTTGATGTAGGAAGCAAGGACATGTATATTTTTAACCTACTTCCACACACTTGAAGATGGAGGTGATGGCGCACTGGTTCAAACTTACCCACTACTCACGAGACCTGGGTTCGAAGACTACCCTTGACGTGGGGGTGTAAATAAGTGGGTGTCGACTGTGTATTTTTTTTTTTTTTTTTTTGAGAGAGAGAGAGAGAGAAGAAAAAAAGCGAAAGAGAGATCACCACCACCACACTACATTACACCATAACACACCATACCACCACCACCACCATCCCCACCACCACCACCACCACCACCACCACCACCACCACCACCACCATACCATACCATACCATCTGAGTGTGTTAGTAATTTAGCGAATTGGAAACCGTGCTGGTGGCTGTGAGCTGTGGATTAAAGGCTTAAACCGCACTCTAACTGATTACCCGACAAGTGCAGGGCTGCCTAGATCACCCTAGCTCCCCTCACCCTTTCCCCTCACCCCTCCATCACCCTCACTGCCATTACCCGCCTTCCCTCATGCCTCTCACACTCACCTCACCGTCACCTAATTCCAATCCTCGTATTTTTTCCCCTTACTCCTTGTTCTTGTTACCTGGAATCCACTCCCCTCACTTCCATACCTATTTCCCTCCTCACTTGTCTCCCCTCACTTGTCTCCCCTCACTTGTCTCCCCTCACTTCCCTCGATCATTTAGAAACTCCTCTCATCTTCCTCTTCTCACTTGCTTCGTCTTATGGTTTTGTCAGTCATTTTCCCCTTCCTCTTCTCCCTCTTTCCCTTCCCCATTTCACTTGCTCATATTATTTATTCCTATTATTTTCCCCTCTTTTACCTCCTCTTGTCACCATCCCCACCATCCCCATCACCCCATTTCATCTTCTGTCCTTCCCCTTACCTTCCCCATCACTTTACCATTACTTGATTCCCAGTTTCCTTTCCCCCCCCCCCCTTGCACCTCCCTTTCTTCATCGAATTTCACTTCTTCCTTCCTATAAATCGTTCTGTCTCTTTCGTTTCCTTGGCGT
>JAPQNM010000048.1:17146901-17189401 GCA_029783475.1 Metacarcinus magister
CACACACACACACACACACACACACACACACACACACACACACACACACACACACACACACTTGCAATACACAACTACTATGAAAGACACAGGATGGAGGAGGAGGAAACAGACGAAGAGGGAGGAAGGGAGAGAGAAAGAGAGAGAGCAAGACAAGGAAGAAGAGGAAGAGGGTGAAGGGAATGGAAGAGACGGGTGGAGGGAGAGGGGGAGGGAGTGAGGGAGGGAGTGAGGGAGGGAGTGAGTGAGAGCCTTCTGGAAGTGGAGTTTGCAAGAACAGTTAAGTCCGTTGGTGCTCGCTGCGTATTCTAATCTCATCTTCTTAGACGACTTTGGGGCGATAAGTGGATAAAGGGCGAGCAGGAGGAAAACGGGGCAGCGGAGGATTAATTTGGAGGAAAGGCGGCGAAGGGAGGACTGTGATGATAAAAGAGAGAGAGAGAGAGAGAGAGAGAGAGAGAGAGAGAGAGAGAGAGAGAGAGAGAGAGAGAGAGAGAGAGAGAGAGGGAGAGAGGGGAGTGGGTAAGGGTGGGTGCACAGCGATATAATCTTCGTAAAAATGGCAACAATTTCATTAGACTAAAATGGGTAAATATCAGATATAATCTTTTTTAATGTTAAACCTCCGGCCGTGCACACACACACACACACGCACGCACACACGCACACGCACGCACGCACGCACGCACACACACACACACACACACACACACACACACACACACACACACACACACACACACACACACACACACACACACACACACACACACACACTGGAAGGAATGTTTCGGAGCTACGTATACATGTATTTGAAATGAAAACACAAAAAAATAATACAGTTTACGAAAAAAAATGTGAAATACTTGGCCGTTACATGAAAAAAGGAAAAAACAACATAAACGCATATATTTCCCCACTTGATTACTATGTATTTACATGTGAGAACCTGCCTGTGTGTGTGTGTGTGTGTGTGTGTGTGTGTGTGTGTGTGTGTGTGTGTGTGTGTGTGTGTGTGTGTGTGTGTGTGTGTGTGTGTGTGTGTGTGTTTAGCTTTTCATCAGCACGGTTTGTTTGTGAGTGTTTTTTTCCCTGAAATTTCCTTTTTTAAAAACTGGTTGTTAGTTCTGTTTAATCTTTGTGGGAGTGAGTGCGTCAGTGTGTGTGCGTGTGTGTGTGTGTGTGTGTGTGTGTGTGTGTGTGTGTGTGTGTGTGTGTGTGTGTGTGTGTGGTGTGTGTGTGTGTGAATTTTTCCTTCAAGAGCTTTTTGAGTTTTAAAGAGAGAGAGAGAGAGAGAGAGAGAGAGAGAGAGAGAGAGAGAGAGAGAGAGAGAGAGAGAGAGAGAGAGAGAGAGAGAGAGAGAGAGAGAGAGAGAGAGAGAGCCACAACCATTACCATTACAGCTGTTAGATACTGAACTCCCCTCTTCCACCCTTGTACATTCCCCTCTCCTCCCTCCCCTCATTTCCCTCTCCCTACCTCGTGACATCTCCCTTGGCCCTTTCCTCCCCATCCTCCCCAAGCCTGACTCACCCTCTCACCCTAACCTAATCCCCCTCATTATTCACCCCTCCATCCTACATACATTCCCCCACTCCACTTAAAAGGAACTCACCACCCCAGACTGACTCACGCTGACTCCACCTAAAACTGATCCACTAATTTTTCTTCCACTCATTCCACTCGAGTCTCCTCCTGCGGGCGGTTTTCCAGTTAAGAGTGCAACGAGGTGGTCTGTCACAGTAGGCGTAGGCGTGTGGGGTTGAGTGTGGCGGGACGTGAGGTGGTAGGTGGTAGAGGTAAGAATGGACCAATGTTTTTGACTGAGGTAGGGGTGGAGGCAGGGTGAGATGAGGCCTTGGTGGAAGGTGGAGGAAGGGTAGGTGGAGCTGCAGGTGAGTTGTATGGAAGTTATAGCATCAGGTGGAGTGGTGGAGTTAGTTGGTTGGTGGGGATTAAGAAATGTTAAGGTAGAGGGAGTACGTGTTGAGAGAGAGACAGGCGTAGAGTGGGCTGTAACGGGATAAGGAGGTGGAAGGGAGTGGAAAGACGCGTGAGAGAGAGAGAGAGAGAGAGAGAGAGAGAGAGAGAGAGAGAGAGAGAGAGAGAGAGAGAGAGAGAGAGAGAGAGAGAGAGAGAGATGAGAGAGAGAGAGAGAGAGAGAGAGAGAGAGAGAGAGAGAGAGAGAGAGAGAGAGAATATTCCAAATATGTGAAAATCATTTGGTAGATTAAGATAGAAGTAATCTGAGAGGGGGAAGAATAGAACGAGAGAGAGAGAGAGAGAGAGAGAGAGAGAGAGAGAGAGAGAGAGAGAGAGAGAGAGAGAGAGAGAGAGAGAGAGAGAGAGAGAGAGAGAGAGAGAGAGAGAGCTGTTGAGATGGATTGATGAGAGAAGGGGAGAGTTGATAAGGGAGGCAAGGACTTGTATAGATGTAAATCATGGACTGACGGAGACACACACACACACACACACACACACACACACACACACACACACACACACACACACACACACACACACACACACACACACACAGAACGCGAAGTAGAGCTGCGTGCATAAGTAGATTAAATGCTATTATAATATTCTTCCACCCTACTCTCCTTTTCCCTAACTTTAAATAATCCCAGCTTGTCATCCCATTCTCTCTCTCTCTCTCTCTCTCTCTCTCTCTCTCTCTCTCTCTCTCTCTCTCTCTCTCTCTCTCTCTCTCTCTCTCTCTCGTACATTAGTTTAGTAGATTCCATGTGTGTGACAGTCTATCCTTCCTCCACTCCTTATATTTTCATTCTATCATCTATCTTAGGTCTGTGTGTGGCTGGGAGGAATGTTCATTTTATTTATTATTATTATTATTATTATTATTATTATTATTATTATTATTTTTATTATTTCTTTTTTATTGCCAAGACATCACTTTTTTTTTATGATGTTTAGTTGTGTTCATATAGTTAATAGTGTTCCTGGTCTTGTATGGTCGTGTGTACTTGCTTCTAGGTCCTATTGTGTATGTATGTATGTATGTATGTATGTATGTATGTATGTATGTATGTATGCACTCAACCTCATTGCCTCATGCCTTTTTATCTTCAATTTAGTGTCTTAAATTTTGTATCCACGAGTTATACTTTTTCTTTATTTCCTTCTCATTCACAAGGACTCACTTTCAAGGTTTCACTATTTTCTTGGCCACACTCTCCTTCCCTTTCTTCATCCTTGTACAAAATGTTTACTCAACTTCAAACATTTCCTTGTCCACCGCTCTTCACAATGTCATTTCCTTCAATCTTGTCACCATCTCACCCTTCCTTCCGTGCTTCCCTCCTTCATTCCCACCGTCTCCTTTCTTCCCTTCATTCTCTCCCTCTTTCTCTTCCCTCCTTCATTCCCATCCTCTCCTTTTTTCCCTCCTTTCCCTCTCTTTCTTCCCTCCTTTATTCCCACCGTCTCCTTTCATCCCTCTCTTCCTATCTCTCTTCAATCCTTCATTTCTCTCCTTCATTCCCACCTCCTTTCTTCCCTCTCTTCCTATCTCTCTTTCCTTCTTCATTCCCACCCTCTCCTTGCTTCCCTCTTTCCCTCTCACTCACCCTTCATTTCCACTCTTTAATTTCTTTCCTCTTTCCCTCTCTCTTCCCTCATTCTCACTCTCTAATTTCTTCCCTCTTTCTCTTCCCTCATTCCCACCCTCTCCTTTCTTCCCTCTCTCTCCTCCTTTCCCCTCCTCTCCCTCCCAGCACCGCCTACCCTTGAAGCCGCTCCTCCGCCCAACTGAAAGATAAACGCCTTAATCACAAACGAAAAACCTTTGTGTCAACTGTAAAACATCACCCGCACAAAGACGCGCCACGCCAGGATAAAACACACTTCCCCTTCATAATCCGACAGAGCACGTCACTATCTATCAGGCGACCATTTTTCCCCGGCGGTGTGGCACGTGCAGCCGCGGGAGGGTGGGCACGTGGCGGCGGCGGAGACGGCGGCAGCACCATTCAGCCTAGAATCAATTACTTCTGCATTAACACTCCGGGGAATGTTTGGGGGAAGAGTTAGACGTGGGTGAAGGAGGGATGGAAGGGATGAAGGAAGTGAGGGTGAGTGAGGAATGGGTTAGAACTGAGGCATTGAATGGGGATGCTTAGGATGGGGTGAAGTGAGGGAAGGATGGGGTGAAGGGAGATGATATGGATGTAAGTGAAGACAGGATGGATTGGGGTGAGGGGAGGCTAGCTAGGGTGGTGAAATTAGTTTGTTGGGGTGAGTGAAGGGGAGAGTGAGGGGAAGGTGACGTGGGTTGGCTTGGGTAGGGGTGCAGGGTTATTTGGGGTTGAGGGCGTGGCATGTGTTTCCCCATTAAGTGATTCATGGTGGAGGTGATGGTAGTGTATTTCATGAGTACTTTATATATTACGTGCCTCTTTTTATTATTTGAACAAGTATTTTTTTCTCAGCTATTTTCCGAAACCCCTTCCCTCCCCCCTTCCCTCCCTCCTTCCCTCCCTCCTCCCTCCCTCCTTCCCTCCTCTCTCTCCTTCCTAAAGAAAAATCCGATTACATCTTAACAAGTAAAAAAATAAAGAGCCTTATCTTATCTAGTTGGCTTAAGAATACCTAAGCCATTTTTTTATGTATAATTATGAGGGTATACATAAATATTTACTCTTCTTTGTTGAAGTGAAGTGAAGGGAAGTATAAGTTTTCCCTTCACTTCAGATGGCAGGCAACCCTCACTCACTTCACACTCTTGTAGCACATCTGAGGCGAAGAATAACTGTGAAATCAGGCTTGGAAATGTAAAAGGAAAGTCTGTTTTAACGCCTGCTTATTTACTGGAAGCCTCCCCTCCTCTTCCTCCTCCTCCTCCTCCTCCTCCTCCTCCTCCTCCTCCTCCTCCTCCTCCTGTTTTATCCCATAGCCCACTTCCCTTTTATTTTCCAGACATCATATTCCCTCCTTCCCTGCCGGCATTAGCGCCATAAGCTCCTTTCCCC
The DNA here is from genome assembly GCA_029783475.1 of Metacarcinus magister. NCBI lineage: Eukaryota > Metazoa > Arthropoda > Malacostraca > Decapoda > Cancridae > Metacarcinus > Metacarcinus magister. The sequence goes on from JAPQNM010000048.1 coordinate 17,151,896, forward strand.
CATATGAAGGTGGTTCCGTAAGCTTCCCGTCCTCGCTCACAGCCCCATCTCCCTCCTGAAAAAACAATGCTGGAGACTCTATGAAGCCCCAGGAAGTAATAGGACATGGGTAGGACGGCGTGACAAAGCTAGGAATCTTTGAGAGGACTTGTGTGCTTCGTGTCGCCTCGCCGTCAGTGCCTCCGTCAGTATGTGGTGAGGTGGCTGTTGGGTGTGCCGGGTTAGATGTGTCACTTGTCTGGCTGGCTGGCTCTGAGCGTGGAGTCAGTTTGTGTTGTGTTATGCTTTCTTTTGTGTTTTTTTTTCCGTCTCTCTCTCGTCATGTTGAACGATGGAAGGGTGACTGAATTTTTTTTTCTTTTTTACTGTTATTATTATTTTTTTCATATCTGTTAATTCAGTCAAGAGGATGTACACGCTATCTCTCTCTCTCTCTCTCTCTCTCTCTCTCTCTCTCTCTCTCTCTCTCTCTCTCTCTCTCTCTCTCTCTCTCTCTCTCTCTCTCTCTCTCTCTCTCTCTCTCTCTTCATATCTCTCTTTCTTTCTCTCATACACACACACACACACACACACACACACACACACACACACACACACACACACACACACACACACACACACACACGTACATATATGCATATCTCTGTCTTTCTTCTTTTCCTTTTTTCCTTTCCCCTCCCTCTCCCTATCCCTCCCTCCATCCTACCCTCCATCCTTCCCTCTCCCCTTCCCTCTCCCTCCGTCCTTCCCGCTTCCTTCCTGCAGCAGACGTGGACGAAGCTGGACCCAGTGATGTTAATGGGAAAATATTTTGTTTTTCCATCATCCTCCCTCTCCCCTTCCCTCCTTACCCCTCTCCCTCACCCCTCTCTTCCCCCTCGCCTCCCATCGCCTTTCTCCCACTCTCACCCTTCATCCCCCCTCCCCCCCTTTGCTACTCCATCGGGAAGGCACGTGATGGATGGAGAGACTTAAAAGAGGAATGGAGGGAGGGAGGGAAGGGAAGGAGGGAGGAAGGGAGGGATGGAGGGAGGGAGGGAGTTGAGTGTTGTTTGTAGAGATTGTGTTTAATGCCCAAGGGAAAGGAAGAGTGGAAGAAGAATGAGATGATGGTAATGATGATGATGATGATGATGATGATGATGATGATGATGGTGATGGTGATGATGATTGAACATGAAGAAAAAGAAAAGTAGTGTTAGTTGTAGTAGTAATAGTAGTAGTAGTAGTAGTAGTAGTAGTAGTAGTAGTAGTAGTAGTAGTGGTAGTAGTAGTAGTAGTAGTAGTAGTAGTAGTAGTAGTAGTAGTAGTAGTAGTAGTAGTAGTGGTAGTGGTGGTGATGGTAGTAGCAGTTACAGTAGGAGAAAGGGATGACAATAAATAGGAAGAAGAGGAGGAGGAGGAGGAGGAGGAGGAGGAGGAGGAGGAGGAAGAGGAAGAGAAAAAGGAGGAGGAGGAGGAGGAGGAGGAGGAGGAAGAGGAAGAGGAGAAAAATACAACAATGCAGCCATGTTTCAATCTGATGAAGCTTTGAGTATTACCTTAACAATTACACGTTTTTCCTAACCTGTCCACCAGAACTTCAACTTGTCAATGTCTTGCCTCGACCCTTTCCCTCATCGTCTTGTAAGTCCTTTAATCCTGCCTTGCTACACACACACACACACACACACACACACACACACACACACACACACACACACACACACACACACACACACACACACACACACACACACACACACACACACACACACACGTCACCCTCCTATCCCTTCTCCCTTCCCTACCTCTTCCCTTCACTCCACTTCCCTTCTTTTCTCTTCCCTCCCAGAAACTGTTTATTTTCGTCATCATTCGTAAACCCTTTTAGTCCCATCCTCTTCTCATAATACATATCAATGGAGGTAGTAGATAAATACCATCTGTCTCGTCCGAATAATTGTGTATAATATGACACCAGTACTTGTGACAACCTTACAAGTCTAAGTACCTATAATTCTATCGTACAACCTTGTGTCTGGGCAGTGAGTGTGTGAGTGAGTAGTCTACGCGTCCCGCCCGCCGCTCTTCACTTCCTCCAACACACTCGCCGCGCATCAAAGCCTGAACTCAACTAATACGTGATTAAAAGTAAATACGACGAGGGTGCGAATTTTTACTCTATAATAAAAAATAAACATTAAGGGTGATGAAGGGATGAGAGGCGGCTATGCGGGTAGGGAGGGAGGGAGGGAGGGTGGTGGGGATAGAGGTGGAGACAGGGAGTGGTGAAGGAAGGGTGGTGGAGTATGATAGGTAGTAACGGATGAGAGAGAGAAAGAGAGAGAGAAAAAAAAACAATGGCAATGGTGTATAATTCCATCTATCACCTAAGACTGTGTTACTCCTTCATCTTACTGTCCTCTTTCCTCTTTCCTCTTAGCCATGAATCCTGTAACATTTTCATTCACTTGTCTTGTCCTCGTCATCGTCATCCTCGCCTTTACCCTCCTCCTCCTCCTCTTCCTCCTCCTCATATAACAAGAAGACGTCATTCTTTTAAGATTACTGGTAAAAGATTCACATCAAACGAAGCCAAGCACTTCTTTTTCAATCGGATCGTTAACGTTTGGAACTCCCTGCCCGCCAATGTTGTCGACAGTAAAACAATTACTACGTTCAAAAATAGACTTGACAAATATTTAGAAGCCAATCCACAACTAAAATACTATCCGTTAACGTAGCAAACTTTGAGTAAGTTCATCCTGATGTACCTAACTTACGAAATGTCGATTCAAAAGACGTCGCTAGTGGCCTGACATCGCTTGCCAGGAAGTAGTGGTAGCAGTAGTGGTAGTGACAGTCTGGTCTTGGTTGGCCTTCCTTTCCCTGCCAGCCATGGCTGGGGAGAGAAGCCTTTACCCTTACTATCCTGTATCCTTCACTCTAGAGTAGATAGTGTAGTCTCACAAACAGCCTCGTAAGGGCCAGCAGGCCTGTTGTTGTTTGTTCTTCCTATGTGTTCCTATGTGTTCCTCCTCCTTACTTTACCTCAGACTTGTAGAGAATATAGAAGTAGAGTAGCTACACAGGCAACCTTGTAAGGCCCACCAGGGCTGTTGTTGCCTGTTATTCCTTTGTATTCCTTTGTATTCCTCCTCCTCCTTGTCTTCCTCCTCCTCTACAGTCGCGTCTAGCTGTCGCCTCAAATTCCTCCTCCTCCTCCTCTTATAGATTCGTGTTCAGCATGCCCGTGAACACCTTTCAACGAAGTTTCATGAGATTCGGAGGTGTTGAAATTTTCACGAAATTTCCAAGGGTACACCCTTACTTTTTTTTCAAGAAATAATTATTTCTAAATAACTCGAAAAGTATGAGGTTTACGTAAAAGACTTATGGAATAGTAAAGATAGAGCAGGGAACGCCCGTTCTTTTGGGCTATAGGGCAATGCAATTGGAATTTTTTAAAATTGGGAAAATGACATTTAAGTTTTTATAAAAAGTTTTATTAACTCTTATTTTTCTTTAAAACGATGACAGCTATTGGAAAACAGATGGCACCATCAGAAAGAATTTATCAAGCTCAATGAATGTATATATATGCATTTTTACCGTAGAAGTAATACTTTCGTAGTAAAATGGCAAAAACCAGTTCTACCAAAATTCTGATGGAAATTTTCTGGCCACAAAATCGAAAATCTATTTCCATCACGGAAGCGTGTACTTATTATGTGTATCAAGTAGATATTACAGTAGTAGAATGTAACCACACGGACAGCCTCGTTAGGTCCAGTACGACTGTCGCTGTCTGTTCTTCCTTTGTACTACTACTACTCCTCCTCCTCCTCCTTGCCAGGAAGTAGTGGTAGCAGTAGTGGTAGTGACTAGTGATAGTCTGGTCTTGATTGGCCTTCCTTTCCTGCCGGCCATGGCTGGTATCCTGTATCCTTCACTCTAGATTAGATAGTGTAGTCTCACAAACAGCCTCGTAAGGGCCAGCAGGCCTGTTGCTGTTTGTTCTTCTTATGTGTCCTATGTGTTCCTCCTTGTCTATGTTCTCCTCGTCAAAACTCTATCTCCTCCTAATCTATCTCTTCCTCGCGTTTGTCATTGTCTCCGTTTTCGTTCTCAATCTTCTCGTCTACCTCCTTCCTGTCCTTGTCGTTGTCGTCCTCGTCCTCTTCGTCGTCCTCCTCATTTTCCTCCTCCTCCTCCTCCTCTTCTTCCTCCTCCTCCTCTTCCTCTTCCTCCTCTTCCTCCTCTTCCTCCTCTTCCTCCTTCGCGGCCATCACCATGAATATCGATAGGTCAGCGTGAGTACCTTGCTGGCTGGGTTGGACTGGGATCGTCTCTGAGGCAAATTGTCTTCAGCACAGAGAGAGAGAGAGAGAGAGAGAGAGAGAGAGAGAGAGAGAGAGAGAGAGAGAGAGAGAGAGAGAGAGAGAGAGAGAGAGAGAGAGAAGAGAGAAGAGATAGATAGATAGATAGATAGTGAGAAATAGAATTAGAGATAGAGAGATGAAATTGTCCAAAATGAGGGTAGGGAAGGATGTTGGGTGGGACAAAGGAGGTAAAGACAAAGGAGGCTGCTGAGGGAAGGATGGCCTTGAGGATGCTGGGAATGAGGGGAGAATAAAAAGAATAGAGACTGTGTGAAATATATAGGAACCAAGACTAGGATTTATTATCTTATCTGTATTTACTAATCTACTTGTATGTATTTTATCTATGTATTGTAAGTATGTTTTTAGTCTTGATCATCTTATCCATTTTTTATTTCACTCGTTCTCCTCATAGCAACAGCCCAGCACACACTCCTTCCTTACGTCTTAACTTTACCGTACAACAACAATAATAACCATCACAGTACTGCCAGACTTCAAACACATATCTGATAAATCACTGCACGGGACACTGATTTAAACGGTAGTGTCTCCGCTTCATCGCTATCTTCATAACCTCGCCCAGTAGGAAGACGCATCACTCTTAATTAAAAAGTTTCAAGCATCAATAATTTCATCTTACTGTCCCGATTTTAAGGCCCTGATTCTCTATTCATATGGTTTTGTTATACAGTTGTGCTTCTTAACTTTTTTACTTTGTGTTGCTGTACTGAATAAACTGTGAATGTGAGGCTGTGTTGATGCTGTGCTAATGCTGTGCTGTGTTGCTGTGTTATCTGTCTGTATGGTGCACGTGGCTGGCTGTGTATTTGTAACAGCAGTAACGCCATCCATTCACTTCGCTGTTACCATTCCACTTCAAATTCAATTACTGTTTAGTGCATTGATGTTACTGTTTCCGATACTAGAGATGCTGCACACACACACACACACACACACACACACACACACACACACACACACACACACACACACACACACACACACACACACACACACACACACACACACACACACACACACACACACACACACACACACACACACACACACACACACACACACACACACACACAAAGGAGGAGATGCACACGCCAATCGACCGCGCCGCGATGTGCACTCGTCTACGGCTTCCTCCGAACTTGGTGATAGAAAGGAGGCGACGAGACTTAAGCGGGGCGGCGCGTCGAAGCCAAAGCCACGTGGTCACCTTCGGACACAGTGGACACGATGAGACGCGTGCTGAGGGGCTGCAGCTTCTTTGATCTAAATAAGGAAATGCTTTAGAAATCTGTGGGTTTTACGGTGGTAAGAGGATGGATGGAAGGAAGAGGGAGGGAGGGAGGGACTGAGGGAGGGAGGGACTGAGGGGAGGGATAGAAGAGGGGAGGAGGGAGAGGAGGAGGGAGAGGCTGGAAAAATAGTGAAAGAGAAGGAAGTAGGTTGAAAAGTAATAAAAAAATTGGTGAAAAAAGTGAGATAATTGAGGAAGAGGAAGAAGGGATTGCGAAAGGGAATCAAAGAAGGAAAAGGAAGGAAGGAAGGAAGGAGGGAAGGAGGGAATTATTAGAAAGCTATAAATGGTAAGTGGAGGAATGGTTCACGATAAGGACGTAAGTGTAGTCCTTTACACACACACACACACACACACACACACACACACACACACACACACACACACACACACACACACACACACACACACACACACACACACACACACATTAAAGTTATCACTCACTCTTTTGTCGGAGTGGGGGAAAAAAAAATCCAATTTGTTTAAGAAGTTTTGGACAGGATTTTCACTCGTCTCCTTTTGTGCATTAAAAAGACGTGTGGGTCCTTAGACAGCCCGTCCAAAGTACTTATAGCGAATTGAAATAGTTACTTGGCTTGTGTATATGGCTGTGTATGGCTTATTTGTATTGAGAGAGAGAGAGAGAGAGAGAGAGAGAGAGAGAAAAAAAAGAGAAAATACGAGAGCTTAGGAGACAGATGAAAAATGAGATAAACGTTATAATAATGATAAATGAATAACAAGTTAGGAAGAAAATATGATCACTATTCATTTCAAAACCACACGCAGGAAGAAAAAATAAATAAATAAAACAAAAAAACATTCTGTGCAGCTCAAGTGACAGACACACACATTGAAAAACAGGTAAATAGATAGATAAGTAAAAGCAAATAAAGACAAGGAGATGAATGAATATATAAATGTAATAACAGATTCATGGATTGATTGAGTGAGGTGAGTAAGAGTGAGTGAGTGAGTGAGTGGATGAGTGAGTCAGTGCTTGAGTGTGTGAGTATGTAAATGAGTGAGTGAGTGCGGGAGTGAATGATTAAATGAATGAGTGAGTGAGTGAGCGATTACATGAATGAGTGAGTGAGTGAGTGAATGATACAGAGTTGAATACACAAACACAAACAGGAAAGTCAAACACACACACAACTGTACAAATGTAATAAACGCAATGCCACTGATATACAAGCTTCCAGGGTTGTGATGTTGATGTGAAAGCTTTAATATGTAATGCCAATGCACTACCAGCCTGGCATTGGGTAGTGGGTTGTGCACTGTAACTTAATGCCCCTCATTTACTGTTGTGTTCACGATAATACCTACTCTGTTTGCATGCACATCCACACCCATGCACACACACACACGTACACACACTCTCTTTCTCTCTCTCTCTCTTCCCTTCCCTTCCCTTCCCTTCCCTTCCCTTCCCTTCCCTTCCCTTCCCTTCCCTTCCCTTCCCTTCCCTTCCCTTCCCTTCCCTTCCCTTCCCTTCCCTCCTGATGGTACTGTACTAAGGATGGAATGACCTTGGAGCGTGAAATGAAGAATGAATCGGTAGCATTTTTTTCTTCTTCACTTTTCCTTTTTGTATCAATCAGGGAGAGGAATGAAAGACAACGATTTATTCATCTCTTTAATGTATTGTTGTTGTTGATGTTGTTCAGTGACACCCACACACACACACACACACACACACACACACACACACACACACACACACACACACACACACACACACACACACACACACACACACACACCTAACGACAAATTTCCACTTAACTATGTAGCGCTTCCTCCTCCTCTCCTCCTCCTCCTCCTCCTCCTCCTTTCCTCCTCCTCCTTTCCTCCTCCTCCCGTTAGGCACCATCACTTGCTTATTATAGAGGCCTGAGAAGGGGGAAGGGGACGGGAAGCGTGGATTGTCTGGAGTAATGACGCATTATATAAATACCGTGTGTGTGTGTGTGTGTGTGTGTGTGTGTGTGTGTGTGTGTGTGTGTGTGTGTGTGTGTGTTTGGAGAGAGAGAGAGAGAGAGAGAGAGAGAGAGAGAGAGAGAGAGAGAGAGAGAGAGAGAGAGAGAGAGAGAGAGAGGAGAGAGAGAGAGAGAGAGAGAGAGAGAGAGAGAGAGAGAGAGAGAGAGAGAGAGAGATTGGCAGTCGAGTGGCCTGAAAAGCCTACCATATACACACAATCACCGAGAGAAGGAGGAGGCAGAGAGGGAAGGAGAGAAGAGAGGAAGGAAGGAGGGGAGAGAGAAGATCTTCTAGGTGGAGGGGAAGAGTGGAGTAAAGAGGAAGAAAGTAGAGTGTAGATCAAGGAAGGAAAGAGATTGGGTTATCAGGGAGAGAAAGAGGGAGGGAGGGAGGGAGGGAGGGAGAGAAACGTTGAAGGAAGTGAGGAAAGGTAAGATTGTTTGAAGAAAGGAGGTGATGTTAGGGAGGTGTTTATGGTAAAGGGAAAGAAGGAATGGAAGAGAACAAGAGGAAGGAGATGTCAAAGGAGGGTGGTATCGGAGGGTGTGTGTGGAAGACGAGAGAAGAAAGTGGAAGAAGTGTCAAGTGGAGTAGTGGAAGTGGAAGAGTCACAGGAGGGGAGTGTTGGAGGGATTAGTGGGAGTGGAGGAGTGTGGAACTTTTTAGCATGTGGGTGAGGGGAGTTGAAGGGGATATGAAATGTGAAGGAAAGTCAAGAGGGATGGAGGTGGAGTCAAGACGTTTGAGAGGAGTGAAGGGGAATGGAGGGGAGACAAAGAGGGGGGAAGGGGGGGGAGGCATTGTAGGGGCTGCTGAGAAAAGGTCAGAATAATCATAAATATTCAGCAGGAGTGGAGTCAACAGGAGGAGCGAGGGAACACGAGGACAAGGAGGCGCCTCTCAACTCTCATTCATCTTTAATCGTAATTTTTCTGTCACTTCTTACCAACGGTCCTCAGGCGGTCAGGAGGATGTAGCAGGGGAAGGGCGTGAGTGAGTCTAAGTGGATGTACAAGGGAGTTATAAGTGGAGGCAGCGGGAGGATGAGGCGGGAGGAGTTAGACTTGTTTGCTTTATCCTTTGTATTCCTTTGTATAGAAAGAATGTGAGGGTACGGGCGGCACGGGGCGGGGCGGAGCGAAGGGTCAAGTTCCCGGGTCATTGTGCCGGGATATTGTGAGGTGACGGAGCAAGGCAAGGCTCCAGGAGGGTCACGTTATTGCCCTTCTTAAAGCCGGGTCACACAACGGTGCCACTAACTCATCCCTCCAACACAGTCCTACGCCTCTTGCCCCGTGTAACAGTCGTGGGTCAGTTACACATTCCTCGGACACGTGTTGTGGGAAGGACAGAAGAGAAAGAGAAAGAGAGAGGAAGTCAAAATGTTAGTCTTTAATTCGCGGGATTAAATCTTTTAATATTCCCAATACCTAAGAAAGTGGCAGCTCTATGGGGTGGTACTTGGTCCCTAGACGGTGTACCTCGTGTTTTTTTTTCCGTAACGAGAGAAGGAATCCAGCACCTGTTCGCCTCCTGCTGGAAACTCACTGTCAGCATCCGATCGTTCTGACCACACACTCTTTTTGCCTCGAATTTCTGGCACATAGGAGATGCGGATCACATGAACCTCCACTGCTTCGTTTAAACGCCGTGCAAACTTACTTTTAACACAGCTTCCTTGGGAGACCTTTGGATCCGGGCGGAGGCTGTAGCGGCCTCTTGGTTGGTGCTGGTGCCTCATAAAAGGGTTCCTGAGGCTGTTAAAGGAAGTCATTGAGTTGGCTGAGCAGCGGTTCATCCCCACACAAATATCTTTATCTCGTAGAAAATGAAATCATCATGAGGTCACGGGAGGACGGGCGGCAGTAAACCCAGCGAGGGAGGATCACCAGCACCTCACCTGTACTTCACCTGTACTTCACCTGTACTTCACCTGTACTTCACCTGTACTTCACCTATACTTCACCTGTACTTCACCTGCATTTCACCTGCACCTCACCTACATTTCACCTGCACCTCACCTCTTCACCACCATCAGCAGTACCACCACGTCCCGCCCGCCCTCAGCCCAACCCACTTTTTGACCACCACCACCACCACCACCACCACCACCACCACCGTCACGTCCCGTCCCCACCCAGTCCCCAGGCCCAGGCAGGTCGCTGCGTCCCGAGGCGGCCGTGATAATAGTAAAAATGTTAACCGTGAACGAGCGTGAGGAACGAAAACGAGATTGTTCCCTTGTAATTGCGTTTAAGAGATTAAGACTCAGTGGATGTGATTTGCCTCCAAACGGCGTCCATCCTGCCTTTTTAGTATGTTATTTTTTCCCTCTCATTTCTGGTATTTTTTGTTTGGTTGCACTTTATGAGAGTCGTGTATTTAGGGTGAAAAGCGGGCGAGTGCACGCGGCCGGATATTACCTCATCGTTTATTATGCCATGGCGTCACAACCACTGTTTTTAATGAGGGCATAAACCTAGCGGGTCCAGCGGCGGGCCAGGGCGGTCGGGGTGGGCCGGGGCAGGTCGGGTGTCGGGCTGTCGGTGGGTCTTATATATTGTTTGTCGGTTCGGGATGTTTCCTCAGAGTCACGGTGGTTCTCTCTGTCTCTTTCTTTCCTCTTGCATTCCCTTTCCCTGTCCTTGCCTTCTTTACCTTCCTGTTCCTGTTAGTATTCTTTTTCATTCCCTTCCTCTTCTTACTTTTTTTCTACCTTCTCTTCTCTTTCCATTCTGCGGGGTTGCAGGGCTGCATGGCTGCTGGGTTGCAGGACTGCGAGGCTGAAGGGCTGCAGGGATGCGGGATTGCAGGGTTGCGGGGCTGCGGGGCAACGGGTCTGCAGGGTTGCAGGGCTGTGGTGTTGCAGGGCTGCGGGTGTCTGCGGGTCTGCAGGGCTGAAGGGCTGCGGGGCTGCAGGGCTGAAGGGCTGCGGGGCTGCAGGGTTGCAGGGTTGCGGGGCTGCAGGGTTACGGGGCTGCATGACTGCGGGGCTGCGGAGTTGCAGGGCTGCATGGCTGCGGAGTTGCAGGGCTGCAAGGCTGCAGGGCTGCGGGTCTGCATGGCTGCGGGGCTGCGGGGCTGCGAGGCTGCTGGGTTGCAGGGCTGCGGGGCTACGGGGTTGCAGGACTGCAGGGATGCGGGGCTGCGGGGCTGCAGGGATGTATAGCTGTGAGGTTGCGGGTCTGCATGGCTGCAGGGCTGTGGGGCTGTGGGGGCTGCGGGGCTGCGGGGCTGCGGGGCTGCAGGGCTGCAGGGCTGCGGGGGTGCAGGGGTGCTGGGCTGCTTATTTTTATTGAGTGTCTGAAAAGTCACCGCTCTTCAAATCAAGAAATTTTTTCTTCCTTCTTTTATGCATGAATCCATTTTCGAATGCCTCCCTCACCTCCCCTCCCCTCATGTACAGGTACTTTCACCGGGCTACTCCTGTCAATTAGTGTGAAATGACATACATGCTTTTTTCGAGGTAAATGTAGCATGACAAATTTCGAAGAGAAAACTTGATTAGGGGACCAGCCACCCACATCGCCGGCAGTGTACTGGGATCTCTCTTTTTAGACTCAAACGTAAAGTTAGGTAGTGGTGGTTATCTATGTGGTAATTGATGATTTTTTTCCCCTCCGTAAAAGTAGCCGCAGTAATTTCTGACGAATTTAGAGGTTAATGAACGGTGGGGCTAGTGGATGTGGGGGGGTGGAAGTGTGGAGTAATGAGGGTGTGGCTCAGTTGGAAAATGGAAGGGAAATAGAAAATGAAGAGACCTATGAATAACAGAATTGGAACATGAGTGGATGAACATGACACTGGATGAGAGGAAACAGGAATGAAAGAATACAAGAATGGAAGAGGAAGAAGAGAAGGCGTGAAAACGAACGATGGACAAGTGGGAAAAGGACAGTGGATAGGGACGGGGACGAGGTGGAGGCACGAGTGGGGCACGTGACAGGGAGGGTAGGGGAGGGCAAGGGGTATGGGTACGCTCCTAGGTTGTGACGGTGCGATGAATAAACAAGTAAAAAGTAGTAGCCAGTTAATGAAGGCTTGATGAGGTTGCAGTGGTGTGGCGGCGACAAGCAGCAAGGACAGTCCACCCAAATTGGAAATGAGATGAACTTTTCCATTATCTCTGAACCTGCTGGGAACTTATTTACATACTAAATTATGGCCGCAGAGAGAGAGAGAGAGAGAGAGAGAGAGAGAGAGAGAGAGAGAGAGAGAGAGAGAGAGAGAGAGAGAGAGAGAGAGAGAGAGAGAGAGAGAGAGAGAGAGAGAGAGAATTTTTATTTATCTAATGGTCATTAACCTTTTTTCTGTCCATAATTCCGTCTGAAATAGATGATTCTAATGTTACTCAGCATCATTAGCTGCGTGCTCTTTTTTTTCTTCTTTTCTCTCTCTCTCTCTCTCTCTCTCTCTCTCTCTCTCTCTCTCTCTCTCTCTCTCTCTCTCTCTCTCACATGCTTCGTTAATTATCTATTGCTTATATATCTGGATAGGGAGGTGGATGTGTAAATAAAAATAACGATAGATGGATGAAGGGATAGGTGAAGGAGAGGATGGATAGGTGGAAAAAAGTTGGTAGTGTTGCTCGTATTGTTGTTGTTGTTGTTGTTGTTGTTGTTGTTGTTGTTGTTGTTTGGAAAGTTTGGTTAGTGTTGAGCGTCAGTAATTACAGCAGAAAAAAAACCACTTCAGTAAAATATGGTCACAGATTAAACACATTATAGGTACACACACACACACACACACACACACACACACACACACACACACACACACACACACACACACACACACACACACACACACACACACACGCACCAAGCATATCCTCCTCCCTTCGTATTAAAAAGAAATTTGCCTTTTCCTCCAAATAAATTAGTCTAGTCTTATGTAGGAAGAAAGGAAGGAAAAAAGTCGTTAATTCCTATTAGCGAAGAGTAATCAGGAGGTGTGTGTTGGGAGGATCACGTCTTTGTGGGAGAGCAAAATATGAGAGGAGGAGGAGGAGGAGGAGGAGGAAGAAGAGGAAGAAAAAGAAGAAGAGGAAGAGGAAGAGGAGGCCCCTGGTGAAATCTTTGCGAACATTTTAAAGTCAGGTCTAATTGCTGAGGTCAAATATTGGAATTGTCTGTGTTAGTTGAAGCAATGTCTTTCTTCTTCTTCTTCCTCCTTCTCCTCCTCCTCCTCCTCTTGGTACAGGTCCTCGGGGGTAAGATGAGGGAGGACGCGGAGTACAAGGTAGGTGGAAGGGAAAGAGGAAGAATGAAATTAGTCAGTCAGTCAGTCAGTAGGTCAGTCATTCAGTCAGTCAGTCAGTCAGTTAGTCAGTCAGTCAGGTCTTCATGTAGTCATTTTGTCATCCTATCAGTGAATCAGTTAGTCAGTCATTCAGTCAATCAGTCAAGTCTTTCAATTTGACATTCCTTAAGTCGATGAATCATTCCTTGAGTGAGTGAGCCAATAATTGAATGAGGTGGATTAGGGCGTGACAGTGGCTTAGTGGGAGAGCGGGAAGACAAGACTCCGTTCCAAGCTGGGGTGGGCGGGAGGAGAGGCTGACGTGACGTGACGATGGGCGGGAGGAGGAGGAGGAGGAGGAGTTGAGATGACGATGGCAGAGACTGATGTGATGATAGATGAGAGGTGTTCAAAATGACGATGAGCGAGAGGGAAAGACGTGACATTGGACATATAAAAAAGGAAACTTAAATGAAATAAAGCGAAGATATTGAAGTATAAAGTAAATAAAAGTAAATTCTTGTACGATATACAATAAAAGTGTATATGAACTGCCACTGATACACCGTGATGAAGTAAGTGGCTGGTGACAAAGACGAGGAGGAGAGCTGAGTGGGTCATTCTAAAGTGGTGGTGGTGGTGGTGGTGATGGTGATGGTGGTGGTGGTGGTGGTGGTGGTGGTGGTGGTGGTGCCGCCCTAGTGACCCCCTCTGTGGTAAAGAGTCCACCGCCTGTGCGATAAAAAAAAAGAAAAGGGTTGAGTTGATCGTTAAGGGAAGCTGTCGCGGATGACTTGCAGACACCATTTCATACTTGGAAAGGTGGTGGTGGTGGTGGTGGTGGTGGTGGTGGTGGTGGTGGTATCGTCTTAGTTTGTCTTGCCTATATGAGCGGTAAACCAAGAAACGACTACAGTTTATTGGCAACTGAGAACACGCTGGCACCTCACTCATGTCTGGTGGCCGCGGGGACCACCACTACCACCACCACCACCACCACCACTACCACTACCACCTCCACCACCACCACCACCTCCGCCGCAGCCAGCCTGAGGACGGACCAGGAAACAGAATGAACCAATCTGACTCGAAGCTGCTCGGAACAAAATTACTCCCGGGTTCATATCTAGGTTTAACGAAGCAAAGCCGGAGCTCCGAGCCCTCAAAGCACCACGGGGCACACCTGAGACACGGAAATCCAATAAGACCTCACACTTGTATGCAGAGCAATTTCATATTTATGTAGTCTGGAAGATCACAAAACCTTGGGCTTCGTGGCTGTTTTTTTCCAGGAAACTGTAGAGAGGGTACGACGGGAGGGAGGAGGGAGGGAGGGAGGGAGGTAGCCTGGGGAAGGGAAACAAGGGAACGGGGAAAGGAGAGGACGGGAAATAGTTTGTGGGAGGAAAATTAAGGAACGGAGGAGAGACACAAGTGGATGGTAAAGGTAGTTTTGAGGAAGAACGTAAGGAAAGTAAGGAGACGGGAAAACAGTTTACGAAGGTAACTTAATAAGAGGAAGGTGGAGAGGAGGGAGGAATGAGGGTGAGGAAACATTGGAGGTAGGCATGAGGGGGAATGTATAAGGAAGAATGAGGAAAGGGAGCATGGAAGGAGGAGGAAGAGGGAACAAGGCGGGTATATCCATGGAAGGATTTAAGGAATAGGAAAGGTGGTCAAGGGTAAAGTAAGGGACGGAACAGAGGCAGGGAGACAGGGAAAGTAAGAAAAAGGAAGTGTAGGAACATAACCATTTGTTAGAGAGAGAGAGAGGAGAGAGAGAGAGAGAGAGAGAGAGAGAGAGAGAGAGAGAGAGAGAGAGAGAGAGAGAGAGAGAGAGAGAGAGAGAGAGAGAGAGAGAGAGAGCAGCCACCCACGCATACACTTGCCTGTCCTTAGTGCTTTTATAAATATTCCCTGGGACATACATACATACATAGGTTGGTGCAGGAGGCTATGGGGGCGGCAGACGGTGGACGTGAGGATGATGAATACAGATGGCGGCAGGATTTTGCGGCTCGCCCTTAGTGAAGATATAAAGTCTCAAATGGGAGGTGGAAGCTTGGCGTGAAAGTTAAGGAACACGTAGACAGAATTTTAACCGACGTTCTTAACTCTTCATCACTTTCTTCAAAAATCTGCTGCCACCACCACCACCACCACCACCACCACCACCACCACCACCACCACCACTGCCACCCTCGACACTTCCCAAGTTCCTGCGTTGAAGAAAAGTTCGTGTAAAGATGATGTGCTGTCCGTGGGAAAAAATTACAGTTTATTGCTTTTTATTATTTAATCCTCATATTTTTATTATTCATGCAGGTGAGCGTAAAAGTTTTTGGGTATTATTAGTCGTGGTGGCGTGGGCGGGAGGGAGGAGGGAGCGGGGGGGGGTGGGTGGGAGGGGGGGCGCGTACCCTGCCTAACTGTGCCCCATAAAAGTGAAACGGTTAGCGCGTTACACATTTACTTGGAAAAATTGTACCGGTGACAGAAGGACCGACCAGCCCACCGTAGCTGTGATGGGGCGGCGCTTGACCCTTCACGCAGCAGGTGACTCAACACTGGCACAGCAGGGGAGGGAAGCACAGCAGGGGAAGGAAGCTAAACAGGAGGGAGACTACAAACACATCATATGACCTCACCTTTCCCTCCTTACTCACCTCTCTCCTAACTCTCCTTTCGTGACATGAACAAAACACTTACACGTCACCTGCCGCTCAAGTGTTCACGGCAGCACGTTCACGCATGACTCACAGGGGAGAAAGGGGGTGATGGCTCTGTGTTTAGTCCTAACCCTCCTGCCCTCACCTGGCCTTTCCACTGAGGGAGTGAACTGGCATTGCACCATCACCTTCATAAATACATCCTGCGCTGGGTGTGTCTGGCCGTGGTAATCCGTCTCGTGTTCAGTCTTCTTGTTATTGTATTCTGTGTGAGTTTTGTCCAAAAATTAGCATCCAGAACACACACACACACACGCCCATGAGTAGTGTGTGTGTATCTGTTTGTGTTTTACCTTCCTTCAGTTACAATGCACTTCACTCTGCCTGCCTGCCTCACTGTGTTCTTAACCCTTACACTGCCGTCTACAGCAATTGCTGTAAACCAAATTATTAATTGTAGCGAACAATTGGCAACTACCGGGCATGCAAGCATTAACCACGCCCCTTTTCAAATCAGTCACACCCCATCTGTATATATATATATATATATATATATATATATATATATATATATATATATATTTAAAATATATTTTTTTATATTAGTTATATATATATATATATATATATATATATATATATATATATTATATAAATATATTATATTAGATATATATATATATATATATATATATATATATATATATATATATATATATTTATCATTTTTATCATCAATGTTTATTTTTATCATCAATGTTTATTTTTATCATCAATGTTTATTTTTATCATCAATTTTATTTTTATCATCAATGTTTATTTTTATCATCAATGTTTATTTTTATCATCAATGTTTATTTTTATCATCAATGTTTATTTTTATCATCATTATTTATTTGTATCATCAATATTTATTTGTATCATCAATATTTATTTTTATCATCATTATTTATTTTATCATCATTATTTATTTTTATCATTAATATTTATTTTTATCATTATTATTTATTTTTATCATTAATATTTATTTTTATCATTATTATTTATTTTTATCATTAATATTTATTTTTATCATTAATATTTATTTTTATCATTAATATTTATTTTTATCATTAATATTTATTTTTATCATTAATATTTATTTTTATCATTAATATTTATTTTTATCATTAATATTTATTTTATCATTAATATTTATTTTTATCATTAATATTTATTTTTATCATTAATATTTATTTTTATCATTAATATTTATTTTTATCATAATATTTATTTTTATCATTAATATTTATTTTTATCATTAATATTTATTTTTATCATATATTTATTTTTATCATTAATTTATTTTTATCATTAATTTATTTTTATCATTAATATTTATTTTTATCATTATATTTATTTTTATCATTAATATTTATTTTTATCATTATTTATTTTTATCATTATATTTTTTATCATTAATATTTATTTTTATCATTATTATTTATTTTTTATCATTAATATTTATTTTTATCATTAATATTTATTTTTATCATTAATATTTATTTTTATCATTAATATTTATTTTTATCATTAATATTTATTTTTATCATTAATATTTATTTTATCATTAATATTTATTTTTATCATTAATATTTATTTTATCATTAATATTATTTTTATCATTAATATTTATTTTTATCATTAATATTTATTTTTATCATTATATTTATTTTTATCATATATTTATTTTTATCATTATATTTATTTTTATCATTAATATTTATTTTTATCATTAATATTTATTTTTATCATTAATATTTATTTTTATCATTAATATTTATTTTTATCATTAATATTTATTTTTATCATTAATATTTATTTTATCATTAATATTTATTTTTATCATTAATATTTATTTTTATCATTAATATTTATTTTTATCATTAATATTTATTTTTATCATTAATATTTATTTTTATCATTAATATTTATTTTTATCATTAATATTTATTTTTATCATTATTATTTATTTTTATCATTAATATTTATTTTTATCATTAATATTTATTTTTATCATTAATATTTATTTTTATCATATTTATTTTTATCATTAATATTTATTTTTATCATTATTTAATTTTATCATTATATTTATTTTTATCATTAATATTTATTTTTATCATTATTATTTATTTTTATCATTAATATTTATTTTTATCATTAATATTTATTTTTATCATTAATATTTATTTTTATCATTAATATTTATTTTTATCATTAATATTTATTTTTATCATTAATATTTATTTTTATCATTAATATTTATTTTTATCATTATTTATTTTATCATTAATATTATTTTTATCATTAATATTTATTTTTATCATTATATTTATTTTTATCATTATATTTATTTTTATCATAATATTTATTTTTATCATTAATATTTATTTTTATCATTAATATTTATTTTTATCATTATTATTTATTTTTATCATTAATATTTATTTTTATCATTAATATTTATTTTTATCATTAATATTTATTTTTATCATTAATATTTATTTTTATCATTAATATTTATTTTTATCATTAATATTTATTTTTATCATTATATTTATTTTTATCATTATATTTATTTTTATCATTAATATTTATTTTTATCATTAATATTTATTTTTATCATTAATATTTATTTTTATCATTAATATTTATTTTTATCATTAATATTTATTTTTATCATTAATATTTATTTTATCATTAATATTTATTTTTATCATTAATATTTATTTTTATCATTAATATTTATTTTTATCATTAATATTTATTTTTATCATTAATATTTATTTTTATCATTAATATTTATTTTTATCATTAATATTTATTTTTATCATTATATTTATTTTTATCATTAATATTTATTTTTATCATTAATATTTATTTTTATCATTAATATTTATTTTTATCATTAATATTTATTTTTATCATTAATATTTATTTTTATCATTAATATTTATTTTTATCATTAATATTTATTTTTATCATTAATATTTATTTTTATCATTATATTTATTTTTATCATTAATATTTATTTTTATCATTATTATTTATTTTTATCATTAATATTTATTTTTATCATTAATATTTATTTTTATCATTAATATTTATTTTTATCATTAATATTTATTTTTATCATTAATATTTATTTTTATCATATATTTATTTTTATCATTAATATTTATTTTTATCATTAATATTTATTTTTATCATTAATATTTATTTTTATCATTAATATTTATTTTATCATTAATATTTATTTTTATCATTAATATTTATTTTTATCATAATATTATTTTTATCATTATTATTTTTATCATTATTTATTTTTATCATTAATATTTATTTTTATCATTAATATTTATTTTTATCATTAATATTTATTTTTATCATTAATATTTATTTTTATCATTAATATTTATTTTTATCATTAATATTTATTTTTATCATTATATTTATTTTTATCATTAATATTTATTTTTATCATTAATATTTATTTTTATCATTAATATTTATTTTTATCATTAATATTTATTTTTATCATTAATATTTATTTTTATCATTATATTTATTTTTATCATTAATATTTATTTTTATCATTAATATTTATTTTTATCATTAATATTTATTTTTATCATTAATATTTATTTTTATCATTAATATTTATTTTTATCATTAATATTATTTTTATCATTAATATTTATTTTTATCATTAATATTTATTTTTATCATTAATATTTATTTTTATCATTAATATTTATTTTTATCATTAATATTTATTTTTATCATTATTATTTATTTTTATCATTAATATTTATTTTTATCATTATATTTATTTTTATCATTAATATTTATTTTTATCATTAATATTTATTTTTATCATTAATATTTATTTTTATCATTAATATTTATTTTTATCATTATTTATTTTATCATTAATATTTATTTTTATCATTAATATTTATTTTTATCATTAATATTTATTTTTATCATTAATATTTATTTTTATCATTAATATTTATTTTTATCATTATATTTATTTTTATCATTAATATTTATTTTTATCATTAATATTTATTTTTATCATTAATATTTATTTTTATCATTAATATTTATTTTTATCATTAATATTTATTTTTATCATTAATATTTATTTTATCATTAATATTTATTTTTATCATCATATTTATTTTTATCATTATATTTATTTTTATCATTAATATTTATTTTTATCATTATATTTATTTTTATCATTAATATTTATTTTTATCATTAATATTTATTTTTATCATTATATATTATATTTATTTTTATCTAATTTATTTTTATCATTAATATTTATTTTTATCATTATATTTATTTTTATCATTAATATTTATTTTTATCATTATTATTTATTTTTATCATTATTTATTTTTTATCATTATTATTTATTTTTATCATTAATATTTATTTTTATCATTATATTATTTTTATCATTATTATTATTTTTATCATTAATATTTATTTTTATCATTATATTTATTTTTATCATTAATATTTATTTTTATCATTAATATTTATTTTTATCATTAATATTTATTTTTATCATCAATATATATTTTTATCATTAATATTTATTTTTATCATCATTATTTATTTTTATCATTAATATATATTTTTATCATTAATATTTATTTTTATCATTAATATTTATTTTTATCATTATTTATATTTAATATTTATTTTATCTAATTTATTTTTATCATTAATATTTATTTTTATCATTATTATTTATTTTTATCATTAATATTTATTTTTATCATTAATATTTATTTTTATCATTAATATTTATTTTTATCATTAATATTTATTTTTATCATTAATATTTATTTTTATCATTAATATTTATTTTTATCATTAATATTTATTTTTATCATTAATATTTATTTTTATCATTAATATTTATTTTTATCATTAATATTTATTTTTATCATTAATATATATTTTATCATTAATATATATTTTTATCATTAATATTTATTTTTATCATTATTATTTATTTTTATCATTAATATTTATTTTTATCATTAATATTTATTTTTATCATTAATATTTATTTTTATCATTAATATTTATTTTTATCATCATTATTTATTTTTATCATCATTATTTATTTTTATCATTAATATTTATTTTTATCATTAATATTTATTTTTATCATTAATATTTATTTTTATCATTATATTTATTTTTATCATTAATATTTATTTTTATCATTAATATTTATTTTTATCATTAATATTTATTTTTATCATATTATTTATTTTCATCATTATTATTTATTTTTATCATTAATATTTATTTTTATCATTAATATTTTTTTTTATCATTAATATTTATTTTTATCATTATTATTTATTTTTATCATTATTATTTATTTTTATCATTAATATTTATTTTTATCATTAATATTTATTTTTATCATTAATATTTATTTTTATCATTAATATTTATTTTTATCATTAATATTTATTTTATCATTAATATATATTTTTATCATCATTATTTATTTTTATCATCATTATTTATTTTTATCATCATTATTTATTTTTATCATCATTATTTATTTTTATCATTAATATTTATTTTTATCATTAATATTTATTTTTATCATTAATATTTATTTTTATCATTAATATATATTTTTATCATTAATATTTATTTTTATCATTAATATTTATTTTTATCATTATTATTTATTTTTATCATTATATTTATTTTTATCATTAATATTTATTTTTATCATTATTATTTATTTTTATCATTAATATTTATTTTTATCATTAATTTTTATCATTAATATTTATTTTTATCATTAATATTTATTTTTATCATTAATATTTATTTTTATCATTAATATTTATTTTTATCATTAATATTTATTTTTATCTAATATTTATTTTTATCATTAATATTTATTTTTATCATTATTATTTATTTTTATCATTATTTATTATATCATTATATTTATTTTTATCATTATTATTTATTTTTATCATTATTATTTATTTTTATCATTATTATTTATTTTTATCATTAATATTTATTTGTGTCATTATTATTTATTTTTATCATTAATATTTATTTTTATCATTAATATTTATTTTTATCATTATTTATATTTAATATTTATTTTTATCTAATTTATTTTTATCATTAATATTTATTTTTATCATTATTTATTTTTATCATTATTATTTATTTTTATCATTATATTTATTTTTATTATTATTTATTTTTATCATTATTATTTATTTTTATCATTAATATTTATTTTTATCATTATTATTATTTTTATCATTATTACTTTATTTTTATCATTATTATTTATTTTTATCATTATATTTATTTTTATCATTAATATTTATTTTTATCATTAATATTTATTTTTATCATTAATATTTATTTTTATCATTAATATTTATTTTTATCATTAATATTTAGTTTTTATCATTAATATTTATTTTTATCATCAATATTTATTTTTATCATCAATATTTATTTTTATCATCAATATTTATTTTATCATCAATATTATTTTTATCATTAATATTTATTTTTATCATCATTATTTATTTTTATCATTAATATATATTTTTATCATTAATATTTATTTTTATCATTAATATTTATTTTTATCATTAATATTTATTTTTATCATTAATTTATTTTTATCATTAATATTTATTTTTATCATTATTTATTTTTATCATTAATATTTATTTTTATCATTAATATTTATTTTTATCATTAATTTATTTTTATCATTATATTTATTTTTATCATTAATATTTATTTTTATCATTAATATTTATTTTTATCATTATATTTATTTTTATCATTAATATTTATTTTTATCATTATATTTATTTTTATCATTAATATTTATTTTTATCATTAATATTTATTTTTATCATTAATATTTATTTTTATCATTAATATTTATTTTTATCATTAATATTTATTTTTATCATTAATATTTATTTTTATCATCAATATTTATTTTTATCATCAATATTTATTTTATCATCAATATTTATTTTTATCATCAATATATATTTTTATCATTAATATTTATTTTTATCATCATTATTTATTTTTATCATTAATATTATTTTTATCATTAATATTTATTTTTATCATTAATATTTATTTTTATCATTAATATTTATTTTTATCATTAATATTTATTTTTATCATTAATATTTATTTTTATCATTAATATTTATTTTTATCATTAATATTTATTTTTATCATTATTATTTATTTTTATCATTAATATTTATTTTTATCATTAATATTTATTTTTATCATTAATATTTATTTTTATCATTAATATTTATTTTTATCATTATATTTATTTTTATCATTAATATTTATTTTATCATTAATATTTATTTTTATCATAATATTTATTTTTATCATTAATATTTATTTTTATCATTAATATTTATTTTTATCATTAATATTTATTTTTATCATCAATATTTATTTTTATCATCAATATTTATTTTTATCATTAATATTTATTTTTATCATTAATATTTATTTTTATCATTAATATTTATTTTTATCATTATATTTATTTTTATCATTATATTTATTTTTATCATTAATTTATTTTTATCATTATTATTTATTTTTATCATTAATATTTATTTTTATCATTATATTTATTTTTATCATTAATATTTATTTTTATCATTAATATTTATTTTTATCATTAATATTTATTTTTATCATCAATATTTATTTTTATCATTAATATTTATTTTTATCATTAATATTTATTTTTATCATTAATATTTATTTTTATCATTAATATTTATTTTTATCATCAATATTTATTTTTATCATTAATATTTATTTTTATCATCAATATTTATTTTATCATTAATATTTATTTTTATCATTAATATTTATTTTTATCATTAATATTTATTTTTATCATTAATATTTATTTTTATCATTAATATTTATTTTTATCATTAATATTTATTTTTATCATTATTATTTATTTTTATCATTAATATTTATTTTTATCATTAATATTTATTTTTATCATTAATATTTATTTTTATCATTATTATTTATTTTTATCATTATTATTTATTTTTATCATTAATATTTATTTTTATCATTAATATTTATTTTTTATCATTAATATTTATTTTTATCATTAATATTTATTTTTATCATTAATATTTATTTTTATCATTAATATATATTTTATCATTAATATTTA
This sequence comes from Metacarcinus magister, assembly GCA_029783475.1. Taxonomy (NCBI): domain Eukaryota; kingdom Metazoa; phylum Arthropoda; class Malacostraca; order Decapoda; family Cancridae; genus Metacarcinus; species Metacarcinus magister. The sequence goes on from JAPQNM010000048.1 coordinate 17,175,800, forward strand.
TTTTTATCATTAATATTTATTTTTATCATCAAAATTTATTTTTATCATTAATATTATTTTATCATCAATATTATTTTTATCATTAATATTTATTTTTATCATCATTATTTATTTTTATCATTAATATTTAGTTTTATCATTAATATTTATTTTTATCATTAATATTTAGTTTTTATCATCAATATTTATTTTTATCATCATTATTTATTTTTATCATCATTATTTATTTTTATCATTAATATTTATTTTTATCATTAATATTTATTTTTATCATTATTATTTATTTTTATCATTAATATTTATTTTTATCATTAATATTTATTTTTATCATTAATATTTATTTTTATCATCAATATTTATTTTTATCATCAATATTTATATTTATCATCAATATATATTTTTATCATCAATATTTATTTTTTATCATTATTTATTTTTATCATCATTATTTATTTTTATCATTATTTATTTTTATCATTATTTATTTTATCATTATCTATTTTTATCATTATTTATTTTTATCATTAATATTTATTTTTATCATTATTATTTATTTTCATCATTATTATTTATTTTTATTATTAATATTTATTTTTATCATTAATATTTATTTTTATCATTAATATTTATTTTTATCATTAATATTTACCCTTATTATTATTATTATCATTATTATTATTATTGCTATTATTATTGTTATTATCATTATTATTATCATTATTATCATCATTATTATTAGTAGTAGTCGTATCATTATTATTATTATTATTATATTTATCATTAGTATTATTAGTATGTGTATTATTATTATCATTATTATTTTTATTATTGTCATTATCATTTGTGGTATAATTTTTACTAACAAAACGAACAGAAACACAAAAGGACTGCCACGTTTGTAAACACACCACCCAGCGACCCAAGAAAAGATAAATAACTTATCACTGTAAGGAGTGGGTGGGTGGGTAGGATGGGTGTGTGGGTGGGTGGATGGGTGGGTGGATGGGTGGGTGGGTGGATGGATGGATGGATGGGTGGGTGGATGTATAGGTGGGTGGATGAATGAATGATGTCAGGCAGGCAGGCTGTACATTCAAAATGTTGGTGCTGTGTTCAGTGTGGATAACGACGCTAGCCTATCCGATGAGCTGCGTCAAGTTGCCAATGGCACATTTTTACAGAATATTTGCATCCATGATATATTGTGTATAGAAAGAAAAATATTTTTCCTCTATTCTTCAGATCGTTGTGAGTCGATAAAGAAAAATTTAAATAAAATCATAATTTTTAAAAAAATCTATAAATCGAACACTTAGAAAAGACCTCGGCAGTGTAAGGGTTAATATGCATACCACTTTCTATTATTATTATTATTATTATCATTATTATTATTATTATTTATATCATGGTTATAACTGTATGTATGAAAATATAGACGTGATACTCGTGACATTTCTATGACTTGTAGTTGTAGTTTATATTCACACTATTTTTATTATAACATTCTTATCAATCACAGAAAAAATACATTCATGACATTCTCGGTGTATTAATTTAGTATGTAAATAAAAGTGTATGTATTTATGTATGTATGATAACGGCAACACTTTTTTTTTATTACCGAGTGTATCATAATAATAACAACACTTATTAACTGTCCACTTGATGCATAACAATCACTACAACATTTCCCTGGCTGCACCATCTGTCTACCTGTCCCGGGCGTCTTACCTGGACCGTGACACAACCTGCCCCGCCCCGACCCCTGCCCCACCTCCCCTTCCCCGCCCCGCCTCCCCCGTGTTTTTGGAGCAAGTCTTCTCCTAAAATATATGCAAGTGACTTGAATTTAGCCCCGAAAGTCCAATCTTCGTTTCAGACAAAAGTTCTTACAAAAGCGTTTCGGGGGGTAAGTGAGGTGGTGGTGGTGGTGGTGGTGGTGGTGGTGGTGGTGGTGGTAGTGGTGGTGAGGGTGGTGGTGGAGGAAGCTAGAGTACTGAATGAAATGGAGGAGGGAAAGGGGATAGAAAGGGGAGAAGAGGGAGAGGGGGAGAGAAAGAGGAAAGGGTGGAGAGTGATGTCATGTAATCCTTCCTACGTAAGTGAATACCAGTTAATTATGCATTTAAATCAGCTTGTCAAGATTATCAGGAGGAGGAGGAGGAGGAGGAGGAGGAGGAGGAGGAGGAGGAGGAGGAGGAGGAGGAGGAGGAGGCAAAAGACAAATATAATTAAGACGAGAGTGAGGTGAGTGTTGTGAGGAGAAGAGGCGGAAAGAGAGAGGAAGGAGGGAAGGAGGAAAGATATGGAGGGCGGAAATGGAAAGAGGAAAGGAGAGAAGGGGAACCGAGGGAGAGAAAGGGATTATTGGGAGGGGAATCAGGATAGAGAAGAAGAGTGTTTACGGAATTGTATTATAACACTAACATTCTTCCCTCCTTCCCTCCTTCCCTCCCTCATTCCTTCCCTCCCACCCTCTCTACATATTGACACAACTGGTAATTATTTCACGCCTGCCTGCCTACCCTGCTCAGCCTACATACCATACCCTACCCCATGTACTCAGCCCCTCCTCCTCCTCCTCCTCCTCCTCCTCCTCCCCTGCCAGACCTCCCTTGCTACGCCTCTCCAGCTGTTCCGTAAATAATTAGTCTCCTCCAACTTTTACAATTACACACGCTATTAATCCGGTAGGTGATTCATTAGCAAGTTGTGTGTAGCGTCCTCTCGCGCTGCTGCTGATCATCCTGTCCAGCTTCCCGTGGTGGAGTGTTTGCGTGTGTGTGTGTGTGTGTGTGTGTGTGTGTGCGTGCGCGTGTGTGTGTGTGTGTGTGTAGGATCGTCACCACCTTCGTCACATCAGTAAATATGTTAGGGTGGGGAGAGGCCTTCTACTGTTCTATCCTTTCTGTGATCATAATAGTTAGTGCAGCTCAGTAGGTTTGTGGGTGTGTGTATTTCTTTGTAATCCTGTGTATGTAGTTATATACATACATACATACATACATACAGGTAATGGTATACAAGGCACGAGTAGGCTGGGTAGAATTTGTAACTCACTCACTCACTCACTCACTCACTCACTCACTCACTCACTCACTCACTCACTCACTCACTCACTCACTCACTCACTCACTCACTCACACACTTTTTCAGTCAATCACTCACTCACCACCATCACCACCATTACTACCATCACCACCACCACCACCACCACCACCACCACCACCACCACCAGAAATGAGACCGAATCCAGTCAGACCTTGCCCTTTAAGACTGCAGCCTAAGACCTTATTAATGTCATGAAGCCGAAACCGAACCCTGGTGAAGATTGCTGAAGCCAGATCCAAACCCTTGATGAGATGGGAAGGAAAGGCAAGTCAGCTAGCTAATAATTACTACGGAGGAGGGATAAGGAATTGAGTTCGTGGCGAGGTATTTGGGAGGTGAAGGGAAAGTGTGTGTGTGTGTGTGTGTGTGTGTGTGTGTGTGTGTGTGTGTGTTTAGGCTTTTTTCTACTTTTTGTTCTTCTTTCTTCTTCATCGTCTTCGTCTTCTTCGTCTTCGTCTTCTTATTTCTTTTTTTCTTCTATCATCTTCCTCTTCTTCTTTCTTCTTCCTTCTTTCTTTTTTCTTCTTCAAACTTGAATTCAAACTCGTTAAAAATCACACGGACGCAGCAGAAGACGCCGTCCCCGCCCCCCCCACCCCCCCTTACGCACCGCCCCCCAAAAAAGAGAAAAAAGAAAAAAGTTAGCTCATCTCATATTCACTCACCATCACTTACCAGTACCCTGTCACCTTCCCCTCCTCATCACCACTCACTCACTCACTCACCACATCACCATCACCACCATTTGAGAGAGGGAAAAAAAGAGAGAGAAAAGAAAGAAAGTTGGGGGCAGTGATTGAAGTTTTAAAAAGGGGGAAAAAAGTGTAGGTATATTAATGAACAAAAGCCTCGGTTGGGAGGTATGTGGTTGTAATGCTGTGAGTTTTTTCCCCCCTTTGATGTCCTGGCCGGGAAAGAAGTCGAGGGAAAAATACTATAGTGGAAGGAATATTGCTGCTTTAGAGTGGAGGATGAAAAGAAAACTGTCCCTCATTCTCTCTCTCTCTCTCTCTCTCTCTCTCTCTCTCTCTCTCTCTCTCTCTCTCTCTCTCTCTCTCTCTCTCTCTCTCTCTCTCTCTCTCTCTCTCTCTCTCTCTCTCTCTTATGTGTGTGTGTGTGTGTGTGTGTGTGTGTGTGTGTGTGCGTGACAAGGCTTTGAGTGTGAGTTGCAGCATTATCTTTGACGCTAATTAAAAGGTGAAGTGAGGTGAGTGGCGTGAATACGAGAAATTAATTATGTATAACGTGTTGCGACTCTAAGTTATTAGTGCTGAGGAGGAGGAGGAGGAGGAGGAGGAGGAGAAGAAGAGGAGGAGGAGGGGGTAACTTAGAAACAGTAGGATTAACAAGTAACAGAAAGCATAGTAACACGTAACAAAACTTCCACCTTCACTACCTTTTCCTCCTTCATCCACATACCTGTACGTGGCAATGACAGAGGACGTACAGGTAATGAGACGCCTTCACCTCCACCGTATCAACATTTTCACAGCTAAGAAACCCTCATTACTACGCCTTACGTGGAGTCTTTATGGTAACTAATGCAGGAGTAGTACACGGCGGGAAGGATAAGATTGAACCAGAAATGTGAGGAAATAGTAGGTGTGACGAGAGACAAGGTTAGCACTCAGGTATCTGTGAGGGTGTGACGTGAGGCATGGAGTAAAGGATGACTTACTCCAAGGGTACACGTCTTGAAGTAAACAGTTGTCTCTAGAAATACTACTACTAATAGATTACTTCAGGGATTGACAGTACTAGATAAAAAGAGACCAGTGTATTCTTGTATATAAAAGAGGAAGTTTAGGTGGAAAAGGGAGGAAGGGAGATGAAGTGGAAGTCAGAATGGAGGTGGAGGAGGAGTAGTGAGTATCGTTCCAGGCACCATTGGAGTCCGGAAGGGTAATTTTTAGCTTCCAGTCCAACACGAGGCTGGTCTGGAAAAGCTAAGAGTACAGACGTGCACGGAAAGATAAAGGAAAGGAAGAAAAAAAATGATAGTGTTCCTTTTAAATATTTTCCATTATGAACATTCCTAAAATAGTACCAGAAAAAAAAAGAGAGAGAGAGAAGAAAGAGTAGAGGATTTTTGAGTGTCAGGTGAGGGTGATCATCTGACTGTACACGTAACATATCACTATACGATTACATCCCTTCATCCACTCCTTTCTTAGCTTCCTCCACTCTCCCTTCACCCCTTCCCTTCACCCCTTCCCTAGATCCCCTCCCCTGCGTCCACTCTCAAATACCTCTGTTCCTCAGCCTCTCGTCCTCCACTCAGGTAGAGGCGCCACTCCTCCAGGTGATATGACCCTCCTTCAGACGAGAGAATGTAGCTTCCCTCCTTCAACCAGACACAGGATAATAATATAAGCCATCACACTGAACATAGCAAAAGGGGAAAAGAGGAAACACTGGGTACTTCCTTCTTCTTCTTTCCCTCAATTCCTCTTTCTTCTTCCCTCTCATTCTCTATCTCTCATTAACTTTGTATTATACTATCTATCTTCCCTATCTCATTTCCAATCATTCTCCGTCTCATTTCTCATTACATCCTTCTCTTTCTTCTCTCCATCTCTCTAAACTAACCCAGCATCTCTCCTCTCATCCCCACCTCCTCTCTCCTTCCGTCTTCACCCTCCTACATCTGGTACCGTCCCTCACCCCTTCCCTGCCTCATCCCCAAGAGAACGCAAAGGGGGAAAAAGGCCCCAAGAACAGAGCGCGGCCGTCAGAACGAGCTGCCAAGAGAGGCTGTGAATCTCCCAGACTTATTTAGGAAGACCCTTAGGCCTCTCAGATTAAATTTCGCTCCGATGGTAATTTGGACAAGAGGAGTGACGGCAGGGAGGGGTGATGGGGAGGAAGGGGAGGGGGGATGGGTGGAGAAGGCAAGGGAGGGAGATACGAAGGGAGGGCAACGCTTCCCTTTCGTGAGGGGAATAAGGAAGCTGAGGAACCTTATTGTTTTTGTTTTAGTTTTATTATTTTTTTATTATTTTTCTTTTCCTTAAGTTATATTGTTCAGTTTTTTTTAGTGTGTGTGTGTGTGTGTGTGTGTGTGTGTGTGTGTGTGTGTGTGTGTGTGTGTGTGTGTGTGTGTGTGTGTGTGTGTGTGTGTGTGTGTGTGTGTGTGTGTGTGTGTGTGTGTGGTGTGTGTGTGTGTGTGTGTGTGTGTGTGTGTGTGTGTGTGTGTGTGTGTGTGTGTGTGTGGTGTGTGTGTGTGTGTGTGTGTGTGTGTGTGTGTGTGTGTGTGTGTGTGTGTGTGTGTGTGTGTGTGTGTGTGTGTGTGTGTGTGTGTGTGTGTGTGTGTGTGTCTCACACACACACACACACACACACACACACACACACACACACACACACCCCTTTCTCACGTCAGTCACTTGCGTTCTAATTCCTCACAAATCCAGTGAACCGTTAATAAGAGAGAGAGAGAGAGAGAGAGAGAGAGAGAGAGAGAGAGAGAGAGAGAGAGAGAGAGAGAGAGAGAGAGAGAGAGAGAGAGACAGAGACAGAGACAGAGACAGAGACAGAGACAGAGACAGAGACAGAGACAGAGACAGAGACAGAGAGAGAGAGAGAGAGAGAGAGGTATTGTTTGTAGGGGGTAAAGGAGGGATAAACAAAGACTCCCGTTGGACACTGGTCACTATTGTTATTGATATTTGTGTGTGAGAGTTTTGTCGAGGGTCGGGTTATGAGACGCCCGAGAGGAGGAGGAGGAGGAGGAGGAGGAGGAGGAGGAGGAGGAGGTAGAGTAGAAGTAGAAGTAGGAGACCAGAAGGAAAGAGATGGAAGTGAAAGACAAGATGAAAGGAAATTGTAAAAGGGAAAGGAGGAGAAGGAGACGAAAAAAATAATAGAAGAGAGGAGAAGGAGTCACAACAAAGAAGAAATAAATGAGATAAAAAGTGGAGAAAGAAAAGAAATATATGAGATGGTAAAGAGTGAGAGTGAACGAAGAAAGAAATAGAAGCCAAAGGAGGAAGGAGAGGAGAGAGGAGAGAGGAGGGAGAGGAGAGAAAAGAGTGGAGGATGGAGAGAGAAGCAGAGAAGTGGGAGGAAAGATAATGAACAAAATAAAGAGAACAGGAGAAGCAAGAAAAATGATGAGAGAAAAGAAATGGAAATGAAAGATGAAAGGGAGAGAGAGAGAGAGAGAGAGAGAGAGAGAGAGAGAGAGAGAGAGAGAGAGAGAGAGAGAGAGAGAGAGAGAGAGAGAGAGAGAGAGAGAGAGAGAGAGAGTTTTGTAAATAGTTTAATGTCATAGTTGCTTATATTATATCTCAATAGAAAAGGAAGTGCTCAGAGGTCGAGAATACTGGTAACCATGGTAACGGCACGACACACACACACACACACACACACACACACACACACACACACACACACACACACACACACACACACACACACACGAGAGAGAGAAAAAAAAGGATGATTAAAATAGACAATTGAAGTTGGTAAATATAAATAGAAAAACTAACTAACTAATCAAATAATAAATGAAGTTCATGCATTGTAAAGGAAGCCAAAAATAACTTATGGAAAATGTATAGAGTCAACGAGTCTCAGTATAATTGTTTTTTTTTAGTTTATTGACTGAAAAAAAAAAAATATATAATAAAAATAGTTTGAAATTGAAGAATGTGGAGATGATTAATAACTTGAGGGAGTGACACTAATATACCTGCAAGCCTTTACCTGTGGAGTGTTGTTACCTGTTATCATGATTAGTGTTGTGTATTGTGCCTTGTGTGCCTTGTCTCCCCCCCCCCTCCCCGCAAGGCCTTCCTCGTTCATCCCATTGAAGTGCGTTTAATAATTATATCAGTTATATAATGTAATTAATATTGTTACCTGTTTATATTATGTTTAATGTAAAAAAAAAATCCACTTGGTATTGTTATCATCATTACTATTATTATTATTATTATTATTATTATTATTATTATTATTATTATTATTATTATTATTATTATTATTATTATTATGACCAACTTAAATAATAAATCAGTCAGTCAAGTCTTGCTTCTCAGACGTGTGTGTTCTGCTTCTACGGTTTTATTTCAATGGTGTTTGCATTCTCTTCTCACCTTCTTTTTTTTATTATCTTTCTCGTCTTTGCCTCCCCTTTTATTTCTGACTTAATTTTCATAGTAATTTTCTATTCCTTCATCTTCTTGTTCTTGATCTTGTTTTTGTTCTTGTCCTTGTTCTTGTTCTTGTTCTTGTTCTTGTTCTTGTTCTTGTTTTTGTTCTTGTCCTTGTTCTTGTTCTTGTTCTTCTTCCTGTGTTGACTTTACAAACATAGATAAAGGATCAGGTTGGGAAGTGAGAGGGATAGAAGGGAAAGAGGGGAGGGAAATAAAGGGGAGAGAAAGAGAGGAAGTTAAAAAGGAGTGAAACGTGAGAAGGAAGAGGAGGAGGAGGAGGAGGAGGAGGAGGAGGAGGAGGAGGAGGAGGAGGAGGAGGAGGAGGAGGAGGAGGAAGGGAAACTGTGAGTGGTGGAAAGAGATGCTTCAAACACATTTACTTGGTAGACTTGATAAAATGAGTTCAGTTTTTTCTTCTTCTTTTCTCTGTCGTCGTCTTGGCGTGAAAAGCTTGAAAGTAGGTGATCAAAGACGCTCAATTGACACCCAAAAGAAAGTGTTCGATCCTATCACAGCGACTGACTCTCTCTCTCTCTCTCTCTCTCTCTCTCTCTCTCTCTCTCTCTCTCTCTCTCTCTCTCTCTCTCTCTCTCTCTCTCTCTCTCTCTCTCTCTCTCATGGAAATAAGAAGAGAACTGGCTAAAAGGGTCCGCAAAGTAAGAGGAGCGAAAAGGGATTTGTACTCTTCCCCTTTCCATCCTCTCCCCTCTCTTCCTCCTCCTCCTCCTCCTCCTCCTCCTCCTCCTCCTCCTCCTCCTCCTCCTCCTCCTCCTCCTCCTCCTCCTCCTCCTCCGTGAAGAAGATTTAGGATCGGGACACGCTTTCAGACTCCCACGAATCTATTGACGTTTGTATTTGCGCGCCAGAATAAGGTTGATCCTGCGTCTGTCTGTGTAATGTTTTCATGTTTCCACCGTCACCGTCGCTGCTGCCGTCACTGTCGCTCTCTAACATAACATAACATAACTTAACCTAACATAACTTAACCTAACTTAACCTAACCTAACTTAACCTAACGTAACTTAACCTAACATAACTTAACCTAACATAACTTAACCTAATCTAACTTAACCTAACCTAACTTAACCTAACCTAACCTAACCTAATCTAACTTTACCTAACCTAACCTTACCTTACCTTACCTTACCTTACCTTACCTTACCTTACCTTACCTTACCTTACCTTACCTTACCTTACCTTACCTTACCTAATCTAAACAACCACCACCATCACCACCACCACCACCACCACCACCACCACCACCACCACCACCACCACCACCACCACCACCACCACCACTACTACTACCATCGCTCACGAAAACAACAACAGCATTAAAATAACAACACCACCGTCCCTTTCCCTTCCTCATTTGCTTACTCCTTCCCTCCTTCCATCCCTTCCTCCCTCCCTTTCCCATTTTTTTCCTTCTCCCCCTTTTCTCTCCCTCTACCCTCCTTCCTCTCCGACCCTCGTGTCAACAATACAGATTGCTAACCTCCCTGTATGTCCCTTCCTTTCTCCACCCTTCCCCTCCACCTTCTCCCCTCACTATTTTTCCACCCTTCCACTCCCCTCACTCTCCCACTCTTAGTTAAGTAGAGCAAGAGGACAAACACGAGGTAGCTTCCTCTTGTAGTGGGAGGAGGAGGAGGAAGAAGAAGAAGAAGAACAGGAGGAGGAGGAGGAGGAAGAGGAAGAGCAGGAGTTAAGGGTACAAGCCAGAAAACGAGAGAAAAGAGAAATCGAAGAAATAGGTATATAGTGAGAGAGAAAAAAAGAAGAAAGGGGAGGCGTGCAGGAAAGTAGGAAAGAGGGGTCACTGAACGCTAATTCGAGGGGACGTATTTGCACGTTCTGTAATTGGAGGGTTTGAGGGGAGGTGAAACAAAGGGATTACAACACATGGGTAGTAGTTTAGAGATTGGGATTTTAGGAGAAGGATTGTACTACACGTGGATTTAAGGGATTCAAAAAGGTTATTTAAAGTAATTGGTGACTAGAAAAAAGGGGTCAGGAAGGTGAGTCAAAGGATTAGGGATTAGATTGGTTTTAGTGATGCGTCATGAAAGGATTAGGATTGGAAGGTGCCTAAAAAGGATTGGTAAAAGGGATGTTGGATCGTAAAGTGCAAATCATGGTGAGGTTTGATGGATTCATTGATTGGAATATAAGGAATGTGAGTTTAAAATGATTGAGTTGTGATTCGAGGTGATATAAAAAAAAACAAGAAAAATATCGAGTTCGTTTGTTTATTTATTTATATATCGAGAGAGAGAGAGAGAGAGAGAGAGAGAGAGAGAGAGAGAGAGAGAGAGAGAGAGAGAGAGAGAGAGAGAGAGAGAGAGAGAGAGAGAGAGAGAGAGAGAGAGAGAGAGAGAGAGAGAATTTGGTTACGCTCGCTTCTTCATGTCGCGAGAAAATTGGCCATCTGGTGGACAACTTCATTATGTAAATTATATTGATGCGTAAATTATGCCACTTTGGTGAAAAAAGGCAAATATGATGGAGGTAAATAATGGCGGACGTGTGGAGGGAAGGGAGGAGGAAAAGGAGAGAGAAAAGGAGGGAAGGAAAGGAAAGGAGGGAGAGAATGGAATAATTTCAACCACTGAGGAACCAAAAGTCATGCTATTAATTTCAGTAACTTTCGTTCAGGAGACATTTTGAAGTACTACAGTTTTTCATTTGATTTTGATTAACTTATTAAATGGGTACAATAATTATTCAGCATATTTGTTTACACCAAGAACGTAAAAGTAATTTGGTGAGATGAACATATTCACTTGAGGTTAAGAAAAACAGTTTGATCATAATTAACACTTCCACACAATTTTAGTATAAGAAATGTATTCGAAGTGTTTTGTCTCTTCGATGTCAAAAACGAGATTGTGCTGCACAAAAAAGGTTCTCATGATAAGTATTGATATAATTTATGTTTTGTATCGTATTATATTATCCATTACAAGCACTGAATTTTTTTTATATATATAGTGTATTTTCCCCTGTCACATCTTCGTAAGTATTGTTATTGACAGACTCAGCTGGACAGAGTTTTTATTAATGGTAATGTACACATGCGAACTCAACTTGAAACAGGTCGAATTATCCGAAGTTCGAATAATACGGGTTCGAATTATCGAGGTTTTAGTGTACGTGTATATAGTACAGTGTGCATATGTATGTATAGCATAACACACACACACACACACACACACACACACACACACACACACACACACACACACACACACACACACACACACACTTTCCTCTCCTTTGTGTGGTAAGTCAGTAATATATATCTAATCAAATGTGTTTTTAATCCTTATTGATGTCACGCCATGAAATAATTAAACAATAATTTCAAAACATTTCCTTCTTTACTGATATAAAACATCCTATTAGTCATATCATTGAAATTTAAACCTACTATTACCTTTTAGTTTTAATTAATCAGTTATTGAATAATTAATAAAACAATATAAAAAAAACTAATTATACATTTTGTCACGGTTACACTAATGCTTGTTAATGTTCTCCCGCAGGCGTGACAGTGTGTGACGGGGGCGTGACGGTGTGTGACGGGGGCGTGCCGCTGTTTGTACAACACACGCCCACATCAAGGTAAATATAACATACTGGTGTTAGTAGATGTAGTTGACTTACTCTAATTACTGTAGTTATGATGATTGGAAAAGTGTACAACATGAGTGAGTGTATGGGAGTTATACACTGATGAGTCTTATAGTGCCGCTGTCTCCGTAACAATAGGTGAGGCGACGACAGCGTAAATAACAGACTAATTCTACACAAAAAAAAATATCCGTGTAGAAGAAATTAACATAGAACATGAACTCCTAATGATATTCACAGTATTAGAAGAGTCAATGTATGTCAATGTGTATCAGTGACCTGGATAATTCAAGGACTTATAGTTAGCATCTCACCACGACGCCTTTCTTACCTCGTGACTTGGTGAACACACACTCATACACACTCACCACCATGCAGCGACTCAATGCAATTAAGAACCGATAAATGATAGATTGCATGGTGTGTGTGTGTGTGTGTGTGTGTGTGTGTGTGTGTGTGTGTGTGTGTGTGTGTGTGTGTGTGTGTGTGTGTGTGTGTGTGTGTGTGTGTGTGTGTGTGTGTGTGTGTGTGTGTGTGTTCAGTCGTCCTCTCAGTCAAGGTCACTTCACTCTGGGCGCCCCTGGGGATGGCGTCGCCGGGGGAGTATCGCTTTCATTCCCTTTTTCTTTTTGTCGACGGGGAAGCAGGGAATCCAGACACCAGATGATGTGGATGAGTGATGTGGATGAGACACCACACCACACCACACCACACCACACAACCACATACATGATACATATATTTTCAATAATACATTCGTGTTATCAACGTATACGAACATTAGAATACTAAGGCTGGAGATGCATTTGTTATCATCATCACTTTCATCATCATCATCATCATCATTAAAATTCATCATGTTGCAATCCATTTCACTCTAGTCCTTAAGAGATTGCATCCCACCTCCACCATCATCACCAATTCATAGGAAGGGTGAAGGGGGAGGGAGGGCAGTGGTGGTGGTATTGAGGTCCCCAGAGATGTGGGTCCACCGTCAGGAGTCCTCTGGGGGGGCGCGGCGGGCCAGCGGGAGCCACGGGGGAGGCGGCGGAATATCACAGAATTGAAGAGTTTTTCCGTCACGTCATTATTATATTTCCATTCCCTCGGCCATGACTTCGGCTGTAATGCATTTAGTTAATTAACGTCATTAAGAATCCAATATCAATTTACTTCCTCGGGCGGACTTATCCCTCCCCTCCCCTCCACCCTCCATTATCCAGCCTCTCCCTGTCCCCTCCACCTCTCCATCCCCTCCTAACATCATTCATCTCATATACTCCCATGTTTCTTTAACCCCCCTCCTCTCCCTCCTCACCACCTTTTGTCCTGCCTCTCCTCCTCTCCTCCTCTCCTCCTCCCTCCCCTTCTTCTCGTTCCTGCCCCTCCTTAGTGGTATCATGCGTCTGGCAGTACTTGGGGCCCGGCATGCAAGCAAAGCCTCTGATTGGTGCTCACTGCCTGCTTGGCGACCACTGATGAGCGAGGAACACACGTCAGCACCTCTCGGATTGGCGGGCGATACGCTATGCAAGGTGTGCTCTTCTTAGAATTGCTTTTGTTGGTAAGCCTTTGTATTTGATTTTATACGCCCTGATTTTCTTTCTTTTTCACTATTAATCTCTTCCTGTCCGTCATGTTTCATTCTGTTTTGCATTCATTCACTCGATGAGGAAACGGAAATGTGTTGGTAACT
>JAPQNM010000048.1:17194401-17204401 GCA_029783475.1 Metacarcinus magister
TTCCGTCTGTGTTCGTCTGGCTGCGTTTTAATCATGTCTGTTCGTGTCTGTGCCTTGGAAGGTTTGTAAGGGTGGCTGGCAGTCAGTTGTTGTCTGTGTCTGTGTAAGAATATTTTGTCGTATGATTAATAGTAGTAGTAGTAGTAGTAGTAGTAGTAATGTATGTGTGTGTATGTGTGTGTGTGTGTGTGGGTGTGTGTGTGTGTGTGTGTGTGTGTGTGTCAATCACTCACTCTTCCCTCAGGGCCTAATTTGAACTTGTAACTCATTATGAAGTATAATTTTCAGATACCCGACTATTACTCTTATTTCTTCACCACAACTCTGATCACATAATTTTCTTCTTGGCCGTGTAACCTTTACCGAGTGGCGGCATTTGCGGTAATTTTTCTCTCATCATTTATTTACCTACGACCTGCTTCTACTAGCGTGAAACAGGGAGTAAAAAGATAGGTACCAGGTCGACCTACTCCTCAATGATGCTGTCTGTAATGGGGAGTTGTTGGACTGATCATAGCGGAAGGAAAGGTCACCACAGAGAGGGGTAAAAAAGGAGGAGAAACAAGAGGAGAAGGAAAAGGAGGAGGAGGAATATTAAGGAGATTAAATTAGAATGCCTTTTGGGATTAAACTGGAATAAACAAATATCAGGGAAGAGGAAGCTGTGAAAAGTGCTGTTCCTGTAGTGACCTTGAAATGACGATCACTGATTAAAGATGATGATGGTGATGCTGAGAGAGAGAGAGAGAGAGAGAGAGAGAGAGAGAGAGAGAGAGAGAGAGAGAGAGAGAGAGAGAGAGAGAGAGAGAGAGAGAGAGAGAGAGAGAGAGAGAGAGAAAAAAAAGAGAGAAAGAGAAAGGGAGTAACAAGTAAGGAAACATGAGCGTAAAAGGTTGAGAGCAATACTTTTTTTTTTTGCTGTTTGGAATGTGTGAAGTATCCAGAACGAATGTACAGAAGTTTGGAATTGTGTTATTACTCCAATTTCAGAAGGCTTTGTTGGGAGGCGAGGGGGAAAAAAAAATGCAAAAGTTTAGATGGTTTCCGACTTTGCCAGTAGAGCGTATGAAAAAAAAAAGTGAGCTACTGCTAATTCTCTCATTAGGAAATTGAACACTAGAGATAGAAAGAAAGAGAGAGAGAGAGAGAGAGAGAGAGAGAGAGAGAGAGAGAGAGAGAGAGAGAGAGAGAGAGAGAGAGAGAGAGAGAGAGAGAGAGAGAGAGAGAGAGTTGGAATTGGAATATTGGGAAAAAAATCAGTGTCCATTATCATAGACTGTGACGAAGAAAAGGAAGTATTGAGAAAGAGAGAGAGAGAGAGAGAGAGAGAGAGAGAGAGAGAGAGAGAGAGAGAGAGAGAGAGAGAGAGAGAGAGAGAGAGAGAGAGAGAGAGAGAGAGAGAGAGAGAGAGAGAGAGAGAAAAAAAAATAGGTTTCTCTGTTATGAGCAACCACTCTGGAAATAAAAGTTGTTCTTTCATGCATTTGGAAACACTGGCGTTTGTGTTGTCCTTCCCTGGCGTGGTGTATATTGCCTTGCGTCAGTCTCCCGGATGTAACTGTCACGGGTTCGAATCCTGGCTAAGGCGAGCAGGGAACTTATAGCAACTCAACAGACAAACCAACCATTCTAACTTGACGAATAAATGAATTGAATGAGAAGGTTAATGTGACAGGCAATTGTTAACTGTTCCTATATCATGTTGTAGAAGAAACGGAGATGTGTACAGTGGTTATGAGTCTCAATGGTTATCTATGTCCATGGTGTTCAGTCCTTGGGGTTACTCGTGCACAGGACTCGTTGGTTCGATCCCCTCAGTGAGTTGTAATGAATGTGGAAGAGTTCAATGAGGTGGAGGTGGGTGTTAATGCGTTACTCAGGTGGAGGAGGCATGGAAGGTTGTGTGGAAGCCGCTGTTTGTGTTTGAGTCACAGCTCTGAAGGTATGTTTGATGCGGGACGGAAGCCTCGCTGGATGTTATGCAATGAAAAAGTGTACATTCACATTGAAGGAATGACGCCCAGGGAGTTATTAATTAACAAGGTATTCATGAACCACCACACATTCCCTCCCATTGTGCCTCTCCTCCCTCCTTCTCTGTGTGGTGAGGGAAGGTGGGGGAGATGGGGGAGCAAAGTGATGGTGGGTTGGATGATAGTGAAGGACTTGGTGTGTGGGGGTGGTAAGGGTGTGTGGAGGCAGGGATGGGGTGATGGGAACAGGAAGTGAAGTGAAGTGAAGTGAAGTGCAGTGAAGAGGCTAGTGAAGGTACAGTAATAGGGAGCAGTGATGGGCACCACTCCTTAAAATGGAAGCAGGACTTGCCACTCCTACCCAAATAGGAAGGGTCTGCTACCCTCCTCACCTCTGCTTCAATAACACTCATCTGTTTCGCTTTGTTTACGCTTGATATATATATATATATATATATATATATATATATATATTATTTTATTTATTTTATTTTTTTTTTTTCTCCCGAAGAGTAATACTACAAAAAGCTTATAATGTAACCGTATATAGATATAGATAGCGAGGTATTATATAATAAATGTAACTCAGAACTAGAAATTTCAAGTTTTTATGATTTTTTTCTCTTTTTGTGGTCGAATCGACTGAAGATAAAGTTTCCAACAAAACTCAGCCATTTTTAGATGAAATCATTTAAAACTGCTTACAGAGTTTTCAACCCAATTCATAATAAACGAAAATCGGTTATTGATGTTTCAGACTTTTTAAGCAAGTTTAGGTATTTTTTTTAATCACAATAAAAGATCAGGGAGCGGAAGTTAAAAAAGAAGTGGATCCGCTCCGCTTCCACTACGATGAGGTACTGTACAACAAACTATGGCGCCCAACACTGCTAGGAAGAGAAAATGACAACAAGGGAAGATACTGGTGTGGGAATATAAAGGAGAAAGGCGCAGGGTATTGTATGGTCCTAGCCAACAGACTGACCTAACCTCACCCTAGCGTAACTGTCACCCACTCTCACCCCAAGCCTCACCCTAGATCGGTATACACTAACTCTACCTCACATAAGACAAAGGATGAGGGAAGACTGCAGATGATGAAAGGTGAAAAGGAGGGTTAGATAAAAGGGAATAAATAACAACGTTGAGAGAGAAAAAAAGAGTGTGATCTTAAAACGAAAGTGGAATAGTAAAGAATAGTAGAGAAAAGTTGTGTGTATGTGTGTGTGTGTGTGTGTGTGTGTGTGTGTGTGTGTGTGTGTGTGTGTGTGTGTGTGTGTGGGTGTGAGGGGAAGTCAGGCGTGTAATTTGATATACACTCGATTGTTACACAACACAACTAAACAAAAATGACACCAAATGAGCGAATTTGAACAAAGGGATGTGAAGGAAGAATGAAGTAATGTTAATAATACATTCACTATAATGATGACAATAATAATAATGATAATAATAATAATAATAATAATAATAATAATAACAGTAATAATGATAAGAATAGTGATAAAATATATTATACGTGAAAGAAATTAGGAAATAGAAAAGGAAAAGAGAGAGAGAAAGAGAGAGAGAGAGAGGAAAAAAAAAGTAGGGAGAGAGAGCCCTGAAATCGCACACGAGGAGAATTACTTTTGCAGGCAATTACTACTGGAAAAAAAATAAACAGAAATAGAAGGAAAAAAAAGAACATCATGAGAGGAAAAAATCAGAGGAAACAAAAGTCATTCTCATGTAAAATTAAGCGATCGAGCTGGATTTTTACCTGTAATTTTTTCCCCCTGAGGCAAAAGGACGAGTATTAAGAGGTTATTTAAATATCCAACCTACTTTTTTTTCCTCTCATCACCCCTTTTTTTCCCTCTCCTCGCCCTTTTTTCCCTCTCCTGGACGTATCAGTGAAGGGTCAGGTAATGGGGTCCGAGGCAGTTTTTGTGTTTCCTCTCCTGAGTGTGTCGTCGCCTTGTTTGTTAACGCATTTGTGTCGTGTTTTTATACTGAAGTGAACGTGACTTGACAACGCCCTCGGCTCACTCTTGTATGATTGGTGGACGTGCCTGTATAGTGAGTGAGTGAGTGCGTATACACACACACACACACACACACACACACACACACACACACACACACACACACACACACACACACACACACACACATAAGTAATAGTTTTTCCTTCCACCTGTGTATGCAATGCGTATAAACTAACACAGTATTATGCAAAGGATGCCGGAAAGGTTTGTTTTGTAACCGTATTTTTAACATGTATACAACAAAATGAGTCTGAAACCACAACACACCCATCTCGCATTGTATGTATGGATTAAAGAAAGAGAAAGAGTGAGAGATAGCAGAGTGAGAGAGGTATGAATAATCCAGCCTCGCATCAAAGGTGTGGTCAGAGGGAGGGGGGTGGGGGGGGCGACGCTCCACCTGGCGGGAAGGGACACACTACATACAGATAAGGAGATGAAGAGTATAAGAGACAGTCTTTGAAAACACTAACTAAAGATCAGACGTGCGTGTGTGCGCGTGCGTGTGCGTGTTAGTGTGTATGTGTGCGTGTGCGTGTGTGTTAGGGAGGGTATGGTATGGTATGGGTGGGCATGAAGGGATACAAGATTCCATAGTGTTGGATAGAGGTTGTGTGTTATATATTCAGGTGATAAATGCAAGATAAAAACCCTAGCTAACCTAACCTAACCTAACCATGATTAACCTAACCTAACCTAACCTAACCTAACTTAACCTAACCTAACCTAACCTAACCTAACTTTACTGCTACTAATGCTAAATGGTAGTAGGAATAGTAGTAGTAGTAGTAGTAGTAGTAGTAGTAGGAGGAGGAGGAGGAGGAGGAGGAGGAGGAGGAAGAGGAAGAAGAAGAAGAAAATTAGGAGGAGAAGAAAGAGGAGGAGGACATCAATCATTTCTCTTCATTCTACGTAGATCAGACTTACTTTCTGTTTACCAATAGGAAAAAAAAGAAGAAGTATTTTTCCTCGTCGGTCTTAGATCCTTCATAAGTGTTTACCGACCAAGGAAACTTCTTGGAGACCGTGACTTTGATCGTAAGAAAGACGTCGTAAAAATGGAAGGATGGAGAAAGAGATCAAATACTCACTAACCATAAAAGGGTTGATATAAAGTCGATGGCTGGAAGATAGATGGTGGATTGACGGATAGGAGCAATGGATGAAGAAGAGGTGGAAGAGGAGGTGGAAGAGAAGGAGGAGGAGGAGAAGGAGGAGGGGGGTTATAGAGGTGAGTCTTGGAGTCAGTATACCTCAGAAGAACACGATAAAAAAAAAATTAGCATCGTATGAATAAGGAAAACAATGGAAATATAGAGTGTTTGAGGCTTAGGAAAAGACAATAGACGCGAAGAAAGAAAAGAGAAAAACTAACTCCAGATTGGTGTTGCGGAGATGACGATAGGAGGAGCCAGTTCACCACCACCACCACCACCACCACCACCACCACCACCACCACCACCACCACCACCACTTCGTATCTCATAACACCTTCCTTACATTCCCCACGAGCATCACACTCCCCTTGGATGAGGAATAGCAAAATGATCATTCGCCATTCCTCCTCTTCCTCCTCCTCCTCCTCCTCCTCCTCCGCCGTGAGTCAGCCTCGAGGAATGACAAGTAGCATCAAGGAGGGTCATAACGCGTCATAAAGGTGTTCGATTCTTTTATTCCTCGCGTGATGGAGAGAAAGAGGCTGATGGGATGCTGTTTGTATGGTGATGGCAGAGTAATGGCGGCGTGATGGGAGTGGTGATGGGATGGTGATGGGATGGGGATGGGGATGGGGATGGGGATGGGTCAGTGTGGGGATGAGCGATGGAGTTGGTTATTTATCTTACTAATGTGAGGAGAAGAGTGAGTGTGTGAGTGTGAGTGTGAGTGTGTGTGAGTATGTTTGAAAGGAGGTAATGAAGTGGTCTTGTAATGGCTTGAAAAGGGGAGACTAATACACACACACACACACACACACACACACACACACACACACACACACACACACACACACACACACACACACACACACACATATCTCATCAATATTTAAAACTAAAGAACAAAAAAGTAAAAATCATCACCTTTATAATAACATCGAAAATATAAACTTCAACTTCATTTTCTTAAACTTACAATAAAACCATGATCACTTAACACTCATTCCTCCTGCCGTGAAGAACGATCCCTGTCACTGCACTAAAATCACTGTCCTTACCCGAGTGTTCCTTGTTCCTGCCCTCACTTAATCGTCCATACATCACCACCCTTCAGGAGGAGACGAACACGAGGCAAGGGACTCTGCAGGATAAAGGAAACAACACTTAACCAAATTGTATTGCATCGAGACCTGCTAAATATGGGACCATCCGTTGTGTTCCTGTTAGATGAAGGTTGCAACGCCCTCTCATCAGTGGTCTTAACGTTAACACCGCACCCATAACTACTGAAGACAATGTTATGCTTCATGTAACGAGCTGCGTCCTACTTAACACACTTTCAAGGAGGAAGTTACGGAGGTGTAAGGACAGCCGCGTCATGCACTCAGCTTCCTCACGGTTATATGTCTTTGTGTTCAGAATGACATGTACGGACTTTTGACCTACATGTTTCTTAAAGGACATTCTGGTGGGACTGTCTGACTATATAGTGATGAGCGGTCTTCACACTAGACTGCTCCCATCCAGCTTGTTGCCCTTCGTTGTGACTCCATGTAAGTCAAACTGTTTTAAATGGTTATGTTTTCCAGCAATGTGTGTGTGTGTGTGTGTGTGTCTTTTTATATATAATGAATACAGTCAGAAGCAGTGCCAAAAAAACTAAAAAGGGCACTCGCATGGCCGGGCAAGCATTTCCTGTAATAAAAAGAAACATCAAAGGTAAAATTGGATAAAAAATGATCACATGAATTGAATGAAAAACAGCACGAATCGCATCAACTATTTGCAAAAAAAAAAAAAAGTCAAATTTTTCGTTTATATTGTTGAAATGTCGAAGTCATCAGTGAATACGTAGTAGTGTGTTTTGACCTTACACATAAAAAAAAATAAAATAAAAATCTATGAAATACTAAATCAATACATCTACATCAATCTGTATTATTTTTCACCTTAACGTTCAGTAAATCCTCACCTTCACTTACAGACGCATAATCCAGTGTATGATTAAGCCCTCGTCCATCGTGGCTTCCTGAGGGCGGCCCTTAGACGTGACTTGACGGGTTGAAGAAGAGCTGACGTGCCTCTTATTAACCTTAGGACGCACCTGGCAGCCTGTAATGATGCCTATGTAACCTTTGCTCTTAACTCTCTCTAGTAACCTTTTGTTTAAGTTGAATCGCTGTAAAAAGATGTGAATAACTTTTCTCTCTCTCTCTCTCTCTCTCTCTCTCTCTCTCTCTCTCTCTCTCTCTCTCTCTCTCTCTCTCTCTCTCTCTCTCTCTTTCATTCTCTTTCACACACACACACACACACACACACACACACACACACACACACACACCACACACACACACACACCACACACACACACACACACACACACACACACCCACACACACACACACACACACACACACACACACACACACACACACACCACACACACACACACACACACACACACACACACACACACACCACACACACACACACACACACACACACACACACACACACACACACACACACACACACCACACCACACACACACCACACACACACACACACACACACACACACACACACACACACACACACACACACCACACACACACACACACACACACACACACACACACACACACACACACACACACACACACACACACACACACACACACACACACACACACACACACACACACACACACACACACACACACACACACACACACACACACACACACACACACACACACACACACACACACACACACACACACACACCACACACACACACACACACACACACACACACACACACACACACACACACACACACACACACACACACACACACACACACACACACACACACACGAGAGTGAGAAACAAAGGAAGACTGAGGAAAGCGAATAAAAGAGAGGGGAATGAAAAGATTAATGAGAGTGTGATCAAGTCAGAGTGTGTGTATATGTTTGGAAGTGAGAGAGAGAGAGAGAGAGAGAGAGAGAGAGAGAGAGAGAGAGAGAGAGAGAGAGAGAGAGAGAGAGAGAGAGAGAGTGAGAGTGAGAGTGAGATACCAATAAGAGTATAATACTAGAAGGGAAGGAACGTGATGGAAGGACATGAAAGGCATTAAGAGAGATAAAGCGTGGAAGGGGAAGGAAGGGTGAGAGAGAGAGAGAGAGAGAGAGAGAGAGAGAGAGAGAGAGAGAGAGAGAGAGAGAGAGAGAGAGAGAGAGAGAGAGAGAGAGAGAGAGAGAGAGAGAGAGAGAGAGAGAGAGAGTGAGTATATAAAGGTATGAAATATAAAAGTTGAATGAAAGAAATGAAAGAATAAAGTTAGAGGAATGTAAGGTGGGGAAGAATCTTTAATATTTCCTCCTTGTCGCTCTTTTCTTAATTTTTTATTTTTTTTCTTTTCTTTATATATTTATTTTTTTTGTTCTCTTTGTGTTTTATCTTTCACATTCTTCTCCATATATACGTTTAATAGCTTTCTCTCTCTCTCTCTCTCTCTCTCTCTCTCTCTCTCTCTCTCTCTCTCTCTCTCTCTCTCTCTCTCTCTCTCTCTCTCTCTCGCTCTCTCTTTTTTTTTAACTCTTTTTACATCAGTTAATATTTCTTTCCTTTTTCTTTTGTTTCTTTATCGTTCTTGATTTATATGTTCACTTCTTTATTTCTTTATCTCTTTTTTGCTTATTCCTTCTTTTCGTTCTCCCCTCTCTCTCTCTTTTTAGTTTATTTTTATATTACTGCTTTTTTCCGTTTTTATCATGTTTTTTTTTAGTTGCTGATGCGTTTCTTTTCTTTTCGTTTTTCCTTTCATTATATTTATCATTATTTTGATCATATTTCTTTCTGATTTCTTTGGTATTATTATTCTTTCTTTCTTATTCCCTCCATTCTTTATTTGGGTCTTAATTCACATATTTTTCCTTCCTTCCTTCTTTCTTTCCTTCATTTCATCCTTATAACCTTTCTCCCTTCTTTCCTTTCATCCTTTCTGTCTTATTTCATTATTTCCTTTCATCCTTATTTTTCTTCCTTCCTTCCTTCCTTCTTTACTTGCTTCCTTCGTTTTTTTCCTTCCACCCTTCTTTCCTCCCTTTCTTCCTTCTTTTCCAGACATTTATCCCTTTTTTCTTTTGTTCTTCTTGCTTCCTTTTTTTTTGTGTCTTCACCTTCTCTTACAATATATTTTTTCTTGTTATTTTATTTATTTATTTTTTCACTCGTCTCTTCTATTTTTTCTTTTCCTACTTCTTCGTTTTCTTTTCGATTTCTAGTTATTATCTTCATCGCAAAAAGGAAATTAAAATAAAGATCATTTGTTTTTTTGTTTTATTTTTCTTCACAAGTTCATTTCCTTTCACCTCAAAAACGAAAAGAAAAAAGTTCGATTCTCCTCAAGGTTAACAAACTTCAAAATGCAACTCATGTACGTAATCTATATAACATTTTTTTAAAGTTATGACTCTACTAAACGATACACATGGACAGGATAGGATAGACGGGAGGCAAGAGAAGGGAAGGGGTGAAGGGAAGATGAAGTGAGAAATAAGGGAAGAAGAGGAAGAAAGATGGAAGGAAGGAGAGGAAGAAAAAAAGGGTGAGAGATGTCTTTGTTTTTTTGAATGAGCTAATTATGTGGAATTAATTGAAATGACAGAATTTGCCCTTGGGTGGAGAGAGAGAGAGAGAGAGAGAGAGAGAGAGAGAGAGAGAGAGAGAGAGAGAGAGAGAGAGAGAGAGAGAGAGAGAGAGAGAGAGAGAGAGAGAGAGAGAGAGTTATGGACACGGATTTAGTAATTTTCTAAGGTCTTTGTGACACGCC
>JAPQNM010000048.1:17211901-17214401 GCA_029783475.1 Metacarcinus magister
TAAAGGGGGAACATGTTTTTTTTGTTTTTTTGTGTGGGGAAGAAATTTATGAAGGGTTCTGATGCTGTATGTATGTATTATGTATGTATGTATGTATGTATGTATGTATGTATGTATGTATGTATGTGGGGTGAGTAGGGTTATGAAGGGGAAAGTTCCATACGAGTTGCATACGAGTACAGTTCTTGCAGCTTATGAAAGGAAGGTAATACATCATAGAGTTTATGAGAGGAGTGTACGTACATACATCACATGCAAGCTGGATGACTGTGTGTGTGTGTACGTGTGTGTGTGTGTGTGTGTGTGTGTGTGTGTGTGTGTGTGTGTGTGTGTGTGTGTGTGTGTGTGTGTGTGTGTGTGTGTGTGTGTGTGTGTACAATGAAATGCCATAGTGAATGTTCCTCTTAAGCAATGTTCATTTTTCACCTTAAAAGTATAAGTTTTCTACGATTCCTTAATATTTTCTGCGATTTCTTGAGTTTATTTGCGCTTATTTGTGGCTTTATCTTCGAGAGAGAGAGAGAGAGAGAGAGAGAGAGAGAGAGAGAGAGAGAGAGAGAGAGAGAGAGAGAGAGAGAGAGAGAGAGAGAGAGAGAGAGAGAGAGAGAGAGAGAGATCCGTCCGACGAACTAGAAAACATTGGAGTTAAATCAGGCGAAGAATTATTACGATTGTGACGAGGAGCCGCTGACCGTCCTTTTCGAATTGGTGTTGGCGTTCGTTTTTGTCCTTGGGGGCGGAAAGGAAGGAAGGGAGGGAGGGAGGGGAGGGAAGGAGGGAGGGAAGGAGGGAGGGAAGGGAGGGAGGGAGGGTAGGGAGGACAAGGGAGTGGAAAGGAAGGAGCAATTGAGGGAGGCGGAGGATCAATGAAATCGGATGAAGGGAAGGAAGGAAGGAAGGAAGGAAGGAACGACCGATTGAGGGAGGGAAGGTCGAAGAGAGAGAGAGAGAGAGAGAGAGAAGAGAGAGAGAGAGAGAGAGAGAGAGAGAGAGAGAGAGAGAGAGAGAGAGAGAGAGAGAGAGAGAGAGAGAAAGAGAAAGAGAAAGAGAAAGAGAAAGAGAAAGAGAGAGAGAGAGAGAGAGAGAGAGAGAGAGAGAGAGAGAGAGAGAGAGAGAGAGAGAGAGACCCAAATGCACAGTTGGTTGGATGTTCTGAACTGAATAACACATCGGCTGCTTTTTATTAGAGTTCATTCTTTTTATTATTTCATTGTATTTTTTTTTCCCCCATTTTTGTGTGACTCGTGCTGCTGCTACTGCTGAGGGAAACTTTTTTATTATTATTATTATTATTTTATTTATTTATTTATTTATTTATTTATTTATTTATTTATTTATTTATTTTCTAGTTTTTAGGTTTCCACGAATATTTCCAACTGTTCCAAATGTAATCACTGAAAAGATGCTGCGGAACATTTCAGAATTTCATACCAAATAAAACAGGTGGGCCATTGGGGTGTGTGTGTGTGTGTGTGTGTGTGTGTGTGGTGTGTGTGGGGTGTGTGTGTGTGGGTGTGGGTGGGTTAGAGGGTATGGGAAAGGGAAGGGAAGGGAAGGGGGCTGGGTTGGGGGGGGAGGGCGGGTGTGACTGAGTTTTCAATAAGTGTTCTGTTTGTTTATTCATTCATGTATTTTGGGCTTTGCTTTATTATTGTTTGTTTGTATGTGTGTTTTTATTTTTTTATTTTTTTGTATTTATCATTTTATATTGAGTTTGGTTTTTATTCTTATTTTTACGAGTATATTACAACATTATTTTTGTATCGATTCGTTCTATTGTATCTTTTTGTTCTATTCTATTTCTTATCTATCTATTTTTTTGAGTGTATATCTATTATGTATTATGTCCTTCTGCATCTTAGGTATGTTATGTATTTTTTGTATTATGTATATCAAGTTTATGTTCCTTGCTTTCTTTCCTTGTAGTATTTTCTTCTCTTTTCTCTCTTTTCTTTCTCTCTCTCTTTTCTTATATTTCCATGGTGTTTATATAATGAATTCAAACTTAGAAATTAACTTTATTTTCTTTTCACCTTCATCAAACTGGAAATAGAAATAATGAAACTGGAAATAAGAATAATAGAATTGGGAAAAAAATAATAAAATAATAATAATAAACTGCAAATAATGAATGATAATAAAATAATACAAAAAGAAAACTACAATTTAATAATAATAAATAAAATTGGAAAAAAAGTAATAAAATAAGAAAAAAATATATAACAATACAGTTAGTTGTTGTTAACCCCACAGCACAAGCATCACTATCAACACCCCGCGGCAGACGACCAATCATATACATTTAACACACACACACACACACACACACACACACACACACACACACACACACACACACACACACACACACACACACACACACACACACACACACTACGTAGGCAGAATATTTATATAAAACACTTACTTTGTTATTTAACGCGCTGTCAGACTGGTGAGTGAAGGACGGAATGGGTGTGTGCACTTATCATGAGTTCAG
>JAPQNM010000048.1:17219401-17224401 GCA_029783475.1 Metacarcinus magister
AGCCACCTCACCTCACCACTTTCAACCTCCCATCTACCAACCCCCCTCCTTCCCCTCCCACAACCACCCCTCTCCTCCCCTCTTCACCCCCTCACAGCTCCCCTCGTGACCCTTCCTTCCCCTTCTTCTACCACCTTGACTTCTTATCTTAAATACCTTGAATGCTGTTCTTAATTTTCTGTTTTCTTTCTCTTCCTCATGAGTTTTTGCAGAATATTAGTATTGATTTAAATACACACAAGGAGGAGGAGGAGGAGGAGGAGGAGGAGGAGGAGGAGGAGGAGGAGGAGGAGAAAGAGGAGGAGGATATACACGCTATACACTTTCACACTTATTCCTCCCCCTCCCTCCCTCCCCCTCCACCTCCCGCCTTGTAATGAATAATAACTTCTCACTGCTGCAGTTAACGAAGGTGTATTTTACATTTGCCCAACCTGTAATGGACGAATTTCACTTTGTTTACCCGTTTTTTGTTTCCTATTTCTTTGCATTAGTCTCCCCTTCCCAGTGTCCTTTTCATGCAGGGTAAATTGGTGGACATTTTCACAGCGTGGCGGCCGAGAAAGTGATGGGGTGTGATGGGGATTTCTCAGAGGGGGAGATTTCTTTTTTCTATTTTGCTTTCCCTTCCATTGCCCCTTCCTCTCGCTCCAACCCCGCCCCGCATCCCCCTCGCCCCGCGCCGCGCAGGTAGTTCTCAGGTAATTAATTCACTTCTGTGCCTCCTTCAGTGTGTGGATTTTTTTCCGTCTTATCTTTATGGCGTTCTGATACATATCTATACACATATGCATTTGACATAACTCTCTCTCTCTCTCTCTCTCTCTCTCTCTCTCTCTCTCTCTCTCTCTCTCTCTCTCTCTCTCTCTCTCTCTCTCTCTCTCTCTCTCTCTCTCTCTCTCTCAAACATTTCTTTTCATCCCTCATCACCTTTCTTTTCTTCCCTGCGATAACCACACGGCACCCAAGTACTGTTGCATGACACACTATTATCACCACTCCCTGCTTGCATTCTTCCCCTTTTCTCACCCTCCCTCCCTCCCTCCCCTGCTACTGTCATTCTCGTACTCTGTATTTACATCCTTGTACGTACTTTCTTATCAGTGTTTCTCCCTCATTTTATTTGTACGTAGTGTTTTGTTCACTCTCTCCTTGTTTCTTCTCTTCCTTCTCCCTCTTTATGACCTTGTGTTCCTGCGTTCTCTACTTCCAGGATTTGGTGCAAGTATAATTGGGTGTACTTCAGTCCAATTACAAGTGTACATTATGATATCACACATTCTAGTACAGGTATTATTTTTTTTCTTGCTGTAGTAAAGTCTAAGTTTGAGTGCTAATGTAATGTGCTCGAATCCTTTTTTAAGAATAATATATAATAATCAAGTCTATAAAAAGTGGTAACGCTAAGCAATGGTAACGGCATCAACTTTTTCTTCCTGGTGTGACAAGACCTAAAGTTACCTGACAAGACCTAAACTTACCTGACCAGACCTAAACTTACCTGACCAGACCTAAAGTTACCTGACCAGACCTAAACTTACCTGACCAGACCTAAACTTACCTGACCAGACCTGAAGTTACCTGACCAGACCTATAGTTACCTGACGAGACCTAAAGTTACCTGACGTGACCTAAAGTTACCTGAGATGACCTAAAGTTACCTGTTGACCCCTTGCCCAGCCATCACCACTCCCTCTTCTGGTCACCACACACCACACCACACGTTCACTGTGGCTGTATTTTATTTATAAGAAAATGTGTTTGAAAATATTACTTCACTTTTCCTGTGCGTGGGATTCCAGTGCAAGTGAAAGTACTATGCGCATCTATGTCACGGATTCCTTGCCCCTTCCACGTCGTTTTCATGTTCTTCCCCTTTGTGTCACGATTCTTTGCCTTCCATTTACTCCTACTCACTTTACCTCATAATTCCAGTCACTTGCTTCCTTCTTTACGCTCCTCCAACACCCTCATCACCCTCACCTTAACACCCTTTCCTCCTTCCTTCCCTCCTTCACATTCCTCTCTCCCTCCCCCCAACACTAAGAGCACCCCACTCTTTTCTCCACTTTCTCCCTCTCTTCTTCCTTACTTCATTCCCTTTCCCCCTAAACGAGAGAATCTATTCCTCCCCTTCCCTTCCTACTCTCTATTCCTCTCTCCCTCCCTCACCCCCCCGCCGCCCTGACTCACTCTCCCTGACTCTCCCTGACTAATATTCAAGTTGATTTCCCAAAAGACGGCGTTGACTCTGGTGACCGTCAATTGGAGAACCACTCAAGCTCCATGTGTGTGTGTGTGTGTGTGTGTGTGTGTGTGTGTGTGTGTGTGTGTGTGTGTGTGTGTGTGTGTGTGTGTACGTTTTTTTTTCTTCTTCCACACGATCATAATCCTCTTGTTACCCTCCGTTGTGCTTCTTTTCGTCATCCTCTTTTTTTCTTCTTTTTTTCTTCTTCATTCTTTACCAGGTACTGTTATATTCTCCCTTCCCCTTCCTTCCCTCCCTTCCCTCCACATCTTCCCTCCCCTTCCCTCCCCCTTCCTTCCTACCTTCCTTCTTACGACCCCCACGAGAGCCCCACCACCGCCCTTCATCTAATTACACCCCTCCACCCGCCCATCCCCTCCACCCGCCCATCCCCTCCACCCACCCATCCCTCCACCCGCCCATCCCTCCACCTTGCCCCTCCTACCCTCTCCTGCCATCATATTTCAGTCAGGCTTCTTGTGTTAACGTTGTGTTGGAAGGGCTTTCTCTCTCTCTCTCTCTCTCTCTCTCTCTCTCTCTCTCTCTCTCTCTCTCTCTCTCTCTCTCTCTCTCTCTCTCTCTCTCTCTCTCTCTCTCTCTCTCTTTTTTCTTTACCCTTCCCTTCCTGTAATATCTTCCTTGGCTTCTCTTCTTTTTATGTATGGTTCGATATATTACACACACACACACACACACACACACACACACACACACACACACACACACACACACACACACACACACACACACACACACACACACACACACCTTCTTTGTCTGTTTATTCCACTTCACTTCCTGTTTTCCATTTGATTGCTCTCTCTCTCTCTCTCTCTCTCTCTCTCTCTCTCTCTCTCTCTCTCTCTCTCTCTCTCTCTCTCTCTCTCTCTCTCTCTCTCTCTCTCTCTCTCTCTCTCTCTCTCGCTCGCTCGCTCTCCATTTCTTCCTTCTTCCTGTCTGTATACAGCTTTGCTTCTTTTTATTTCCTTCTTCTCTTCCTTCCTTCCTTCTTTCCTTCCTTCCTCCTTCCTTCCTTCCTTCGTTTAGTCGATCAATCACGTCCATCCTCGTATCTCTGCCTTCCACCCTTCACTACCGCTCTCTCTCTCTCTCTCTCTCTCTCTCTCTCTCTCTCTCTCTCTCTCTCTCTCTCTCTCTCTCTCTCTCTCTCTCTCTCTCTTTCTCTCTTTCATTAACACACACACACACACACACACACACACACACACACACACACACACACACACACACACACACACACACACACACACACACAAGCACCAAGGAATATTTACTCAGCCCGAACAATAGACTCAACACACAAGACAAAAAAAACAGCGAGAAAAATAAGACAAGAAAAAAAAAATCACAGCAACAGTAACAGTAACATAAACAGGTGAATTCAATTATTTTTTTCGCCCTTGTAACTTTGTCTTAGAAGTGAGTGAGTGAGTGAGTGAGTGAGTGAGTGAGTGAGTGAGTGAGTAGTGGAAAGAAGAAGAAGAAGTGGTATGGTAGCGTGAAGAAGGTGGAGTTAGGTGGAGGTAGAGAGAGGGAGTGGAAGTGAGTGAGTGAGCGAGTGAGTGAGTAGTAGAAAGAAGAAGAAGTGGTGGTATGGTAGCGTGAAGAAGGTGGAGGTAAAAGGTGGAGGGAGAGAGAGGGAGGTGGAGAGAGGGAGTGAAAGGTAAGATATACATAGTGTGTTGTATGTCCGTTGCTATGTATTAGAGGAATGTTGACTCCTTCCCCTCTTTGTAATCCACTTGGAAGGGGAAGAAGAGGTGGATGGGTGGATGGATGGAAAGCTGATGAAAGTGGAATATTGAGGTGAGGAAGTGGGAAGATATTTAAGAGGAAAGAAGGAGGAGGAGGAGGAGGAGAAGAAAGAGAAAAACATGATGAGTTAGAAGGAAGAGGATGATGATGAAGAGGTAAAGAAAGGAACGAAAAAGGAAGAGGAGGAGCAGGAGGAGAATGACTTATGTTAAAGTGGAGATTGATCGTAATAAGAGGAAGAAAGAAAGAAGACGAAGAGGAGGAGGAGAAGGTGAAGACTCAGCAAAAGGTGATAAGGAAGTCAAGAAGATAAGGAAGAAGAGGAAGAAGGAAAAAAAAAAGTGTGTCCCATCCAACAACACTTGAAGAAAAAGAATATACTTCATAGCTTGATTTCTCTCC
This sequence comes from Metacarcinus magister, assembly GCA_029783475.1. Classification (NCBI taxonomy): domain Eukaryota; kingdom Metazoa; phylum Arthropoda; class Malacostraca; order Decapoda; family Cancridae; genus Metacarcinus; species Metacarcinus magister. The sequence goes on from JAPQNM010000048.1 coordinate 17,223,828, forward strand.
TTCTCCTCTCTTTTCTTTCCTACATCTCTTCCTTCTCTTCTTCTTCTTAGATAAAATTTCCCCGAGAATCTTGAAAGAGGTCAAGCACCAGATCAGTAAACCGCTTACAATCTTATTCAATAAATCCTTAAGAGATGGTAAAGTTCCATCAGATTGGAGACGTGCAAATGTAACACCAATCTTCAAAAAGGGGGACAAGTCACAACCCGGAAATTATAGGCCAATCAGTCTGACATCAGTTGTATGTAAATTAATGGAGACAATCATTCGTGACAATGTGGTGAAATTCCTTGAAGACAACGATATAATAAAACCCTCACAGCATGGTTTTCGTAATAAACGTTCATGTTTAACTAACTTATTAGACTTCTTCCACAATGTTTTTGACGCGTACGATGAAAGCAGAGCAGTAGATGTCATATATCTGGATTTTCAAAAGGCCTTTGATAAAGTACCTCATCAACGATTGCTTAATAAACTAATGACTCATGGTATCTCTGGTAGCATTTACAATTGGCTTCTGGACTGGCTCTCTGAACGTAAGCAGAGAGTAGTCTTAAACGGTGTCTCCTCT
>JAPQNM010000048.1:17229401-17239401 GCA_029783475.1 Metacarcinus magister
CCCTCATCTCACGTGTTCCCTCAACCCTCCACTTCCCTCCCTCCCTCCCTCCCTCTCTCCCTCACCCTGCCTCTCTCCGCCTCCTTCTCTCCCTCCTTCACCCTCACTCACCCTTGTGACGCACCCTGGGGAAACCCGTGAGGGAGGAAAAATGGAGGGCCGGAGATGAGATGAGAGGGAAAGGTAGATAGTGAGGCGAGGAGGTAGATGTGAGAAGAGGAAGAGAGACAACGCCCAAGAATTAGTGTAAAGGATCTACAAAGGAATTACAAAGGATAACAAACATCAGCAAAGGATAACAAACATCCTTGGTATTATAAGCTGTTTGGTTTTACTGTTCTTCACTAACTACTGAAAAAGGTTGGATAGAGAAGAGATAGGAAAGTACAGTAAAGATAAGAAATAGAGGAAAAAAAACATTTAAAAGATAGCGATGAAAGTAACGGCACACACACACACACACACACACACACACACACACACACACACACACACACACACACACACACACACACACACACACACACACACACACACACACACACTAACTACTCACGTGTTCGTGCAGTGTAAATAAAAAGAAATAGTTTAACACCAGTTTAAGCGAAGCATTACCAAGGAGGCAATCATATTTACATATAAGAGATGTTCGCGCACGCACGCACGCACACGCACCAAAGGGGAGAGGAGGGGGGGAAGGGTATAGTGCAGGTATACACATCCAGCACACAGGTACACACAGACCTACCTCCATCCCCTGCCGCCCCTGCCCTGCCCTGCCGCCGCCCACCTCATCGCGCCATAATGACCTCACCCCATTAAGTCTTGGTGCCATTTATTTCCATTGACAGAGACACACAAGCTGTCAAAGAAAACGAGACGTTGCTTACGTTTTAAGGAGGCACTGAAGTAAACAAAACTAAGGGGGTGAGGGGAGGGAAGGGGAGGGGCATTGGAGAGGACGTGGGAGGAGAGGGTGGGGAAGGGAGGGGAAGTGTGGGGGGGAAGCGGGGGACAGGTGGAGGACAGTGATATTCATGTTTATTTAATTAAACGTGCAGACTAAGAGAGAGAGAGAGAGAGGAGAGAGAGAGAGAGAGAGAGAGAGAGGAGAGAGAGAGAGAGAGAGAGAGAGAGAGAGAGAGAGAGTCTCCTCATTACGCATGTTCGTTTTCCTTTCCAAATTTTCTTACAAGTTTTCGATTCATCTTCGATATTTTGATCTTTCCATCTCCTTCTTCATCCACCTCCTCCTCCTCCTCCTCCTCCTCCACCTCCTCCTCCACCTCCTTCACCTCCTCCTTCTCCCATCTTTTCACAACAATATACATTTTTATTTTTTCGCTCCATTTTTTCGTGTATTATCTCTCCCCTCTTCCTCCTATCTCCTCTATATCCCTTCTTCATTATCTCTCCTCCCCTTACCCCCCCAACACCCACCCCCCCCTCAGTAAGGTCCTCACGCATTAATCAAGGAAAAAGAATATTCGTTTGAACTTTTGATTATTAAGAAAATGTAGAGAAAGGCCTGAGCTGAGTTGCCTTTGTGTGGATACTTGAGAACCGCATGTGTGTGTGTGTGTGTGTGTGTGTGTGTGTGTGTGTGTGTGTGTGTGTGTGTGTGTGTGTGTGTGTGTCACGTGGTAGGGAACGGTGGGCCACGTGTCTCAATCTTTTCTGTAACATGTAAAAAAGAAGGAAAAGAGAAAAAAAAAAGTAAAAAGGTTTTCCCTGGAGTTTTTTTTTATCTTATTGTAATATTTTGTCCTTTTTTATTATTGTGGAGTCAATTAAATACATGTTTATTTTTTTATCCCAAGTTATATGGCTGAGTGCGTGTGTGTGTGTGTGTGTGTGTGTGTGTGTGTGTGTGTGTGTGTGTGTGTGTGTGTGTGTGTGTGTGTATAAAATGACGACGACAACTATAGCAGTAATGATGATAATAATTCAATCGAAATTGGTCAGGTGTTGTTATAACTTCAATAATAATGACAATAATAATAATGATGATAATAATAACAATAATAATAACAATAATAATAATAACTGATAACTTTTTTACACACACACACACACACACACACACACACACACACACACACACACACACACACACACACACACACACAGTAGTAGTTTTCCCAGTCTTCCGGTCCTGCCTGGATTGCAAGGTCACAACGCTTCTCGGCTCACGACCCGTAGCTGTTTTCTGTTAAGTGAGCAAGGGTTACAGCGTTTAAAACAAGACCAAGTTGTCTCCACCCGACCAAGGATTCCAACCCTAGACATCTCAATTATGAACAAAGGATGCTGCTATTACACCACCGGGCACCGTAGTTATGTTAATAATAATAATAATAATAATAATAATAATAATAATAATAATAATAACTAGGCATTCAGTAGAGCACAAGTATCTCCACTGCCGCCCAATATTCATGAACTTTTCCTGACCTTGACCTTTAACATTAACCTCTAAATATTACATGGAGTTCACACTTTGGGTAGAGAGTCATGTTGGTGAAGTTTTGCGAAGTTATGTTGCGTTTTGACAGAGTTGTGTATTTTTTTGTTGTTGTTAATCCAGTAGGTCGGCGGCCAGCTTGGTGTTGGGCGCGGCCAAGATAACGTCCAATGGGAATACTGTTGGCGCTGTTTATTCCACACATCGTCTACCATATCCTTCAACACACCTCCACTCCTCCACACCGTTACTCACTCCTCCTTCACCTCCTCTCTGTGCACCTCTCATCATTCCTCATCACCTCATTATCATCCTCCTCATAATCCTCCTCCTCATCTTCCATCCCTTTAACCTGCCACCTGCTTCATTGTTATTCCTATCCTATTCCTATTCTATCCCTTCATCATCATCATCATCATCATCATCATCATCATCATCATCATCATCATCATCATCATCATCATCACTTCCTCCACCTTCCTCCACATAATCAGTTTACTCATCTTCTTACTAACTTCAAGACGTCCTATCACCACGTCTTGATCTCCTCTTCCTCCTCCCTTCTCTCCTTCTCCCTTCACCTCCTCTTCTTCCTCCTCCACTCTGCAGTCCCTCTCACTTTGCCTCCCTCTCTTCCTCCTCCACCTCACACATCCCTTTCCTTCTATACCACTGCCTTCTTTCACTACCTACCTACCTCCTTCTCCTTCTTCCTCCTCCTCCTCCTCCTCCTCTTCCTCCTCCTCCTCCTCCTCCTCCTCCGCTCCACATTAACATTCTCTGCAAATATTCGGAAATATTCGCCAGCGCTGCAGGTGGGTGGCGGTGACACGAAATCATACATATACATACCTGCCTTCCGACACCTCTACGCATACATACAGGGGGAGAGAAATACACAGAGGTGGTGGTGGTGGTGGTGGTGGTGGTGGTGGTGGTGGTGGTGGTGGTGGTGGTGGTGGTGGTGGTGGGTTTGTTATGCTGCATTGGTGGTGGTGGTGGTGTGATGAATGATGGGAATAAGAGTTGGTGGTGGTGATGGTGGTGATGAAGAGTGGTGATGGTGGTGATGGGAATGAGTATTAGTGATGAGTTATGGTGGTGCTGATAGGGATAAGTGTAGGTGGTGATGGTTGTAGGTAATGCTAGTGGTGATGAGTGGTGGTGAGTGGTGGTGAGTGGTGGTGAGTGGTGGTAGTGGTGTTGCATCTACGGACATCAGCATTACCAGTTCGTACGCATTGACATTCCTGGTGTTATTTCAGGTGATACAAGGGATGGGGGGGGGGACGGGAGGGGAGGGGAGAGAAGGAGGGAGGGAGGGGGGTAGACAAGCTAGTAAAGGGGGGAGGTTGTAGTACTCTCCTGTAAAAAGCAATAGTGGAAGAAAATGGATATTGTATTATTAATTTTATTTATTTTCTTTCTTTTCATCCTTTCTTTCCTTTTTCTTTTTTTCATATTTTTTCTCTTCTTTGTCTTTTCTTTCTTACCTTCAAGGCGGAATATTTGCGAGAAAATTAAAGTGGAGGTGATAATGTTTTTTTTTGTTTGTGGTGGTGGTGGTGGTGGTGGTGGTGGTGGTGGTGGTGGTGGTGGTGGTGGTGGTGGTGGTGGTGGTGGTGGCTGTGGCGGCGGCTGGGTGCTGAAATTCTATAAGTTTTTCTTCATGTTATATAAAAGTGATTTAACTCATTTTTCTTCATATTTTTTTCACTCACTGTGCTTATTATTACCATTGAGTTTACATCCATCAAGGAGTAATTAGTGGTGTTCATTAAGGTACATTATTGTCATGCACGTGTTGGCGGGCTCTTGCTGCTGCTGCTGCTGCTGCTGCTGCTGCTGCTGCTGCTGCTGCTCGCTAAATGCACGCTAATTAATGTAATTACCAAACAAATGCAACGCGGAATGAAAAGAAGAAAAAATAATAAGACAAATAGAAAACGTGAATGAAAAGTAATTATTATCATTATCATTATTATTATTATTATTATTATTATTATCATTATTATTATTATTATTATTAGTAGTATAAGAGTCTACGTATGGTGAATTGGAATAGGCAAACAGCATGCAGGTAAAGAAGCAAGCTGAGAGGGCGAGATAAGAATGTATAAATATAATGCAGAGGACTAGAATAGAACAGCAAGCTAACAAAGAATAGAAACAAAAAAATAATAGTCTCCCCTTTGAAGTATAGTGGAAGAGGCGAACATCACACAGAACTAAGAAGCTAAACAGACCAGGTGGAATTAATACCTCGAGAAAAACTGGTATAGACGAACAGCAAACAGGTGGAGGAGGAGGAGGAGGAGGAGGAGGAGAATTTTTTTCTTTCTGTTGTGTTACTTTCATCCTTATAAACTCCTTCAAGGGTGATGCTCTCAATGGTATAAGGCGATCGACTCTCCTATTCCTTCCTTCCTCTTGTCCATAGTATCCTCCCTTACACCTCCTCCCTCCTCCCTCTCTCCCTCTCTCCCTCCCTCTTACCTACCTCCTTCCTGCCCATCTCGCCTTTCCTCCCTTCCTCTCTCCCTCTCTCTTCCTTCCCTTCCTATCTCCTCTCTTAATTCCCTCTATTCCTACCTCATGTATCGCTTCTCTTTCTTTTTTTTTCTCTCTCTCCATCTTTATGCATTCCTCCTTCCCTCCTTTACAGATCATGTCCTGACTCTCCTTCTCTCCCTCCTTCCCTCCCTACCTCCCTTCAGTGCCTCCCTCTTTCGATGCTCGTGGCAAGGACATGTTACTGAAGGAGGAGGAGGAGGAGGAGGAGGAGGAGGAGGAGGAGGAGGAGGAGGAGGAGGAGGAGGAGGGACACGTTGGAGCAAGGATTGGGTGTGTGGATGTAGACGGTGAAATATTTTGGAATTTTTATGGTTGGAAGTTTGGTATTTATACGTATTATTTTTGGAGGATCAGAATTCTACCTCCTCTCCTCCTCCCCTTCCCTTCCTCCTCTCCCTCCATCCCTCCTCCAACCCCCCCCCCTTTCCTCCTTTCCTATTTGTTTATGGTGCTCTTATTCCTATTTGTATTCCAATGTCGTGTCGTTTTTAGGCATTGGTCGGAAAATAAAAAGAAAGGAAGTGGATGTGGCACGGGAGGAAAATACTGAGTGGGAAGAGAGGGAAAAAGAGAGGGAGAAAGAGAGGCTTGTGTGGTGGAAGGTGGAGGGAGGATAGTGGAGAGAGAGAGAGAGAGAGAGAGAGAGAGAGAGAGAGAGAGAGAGAGAGAGAGAGAGAGAGAGAGAGAGAGAGAGAGAGAGAGAGAGAAAGAGAGAAAGAGAGAGATGTAGAAAGGAGAATATTAAGTGTGGAAGCAACAGTGAAATAATTGTGGAGGAAAAACTGCAAAATGGAGGAAATAACAGTAACGATGAAAAATATCATTGAAGAGGTGGAGAGAACCTGATGGAGGGATGGAGGAAACAGTGGAGGAGGTGGAGGAGTGATACTTACAACATCCTTCACCACCACCACCACCACTACCACTACCACCACCTACCACCACCACCACCACCCCTTCACCACCACCACCCCACCACCACCACACCACCACACCACCACCCACCACCACCACCAGCGGAACCGAGTCAGCAAAGCACGTCTTGAAAATAAGAGTTGAAAGCTTCACGCAGATTGACTTAGCGAGGGAGCGACAACAGCTGGAAAGAGAGAGAGAGAGAGAGAGAGAGAGAGAGAGAGAGAGAGAGAGAGAGAGAGAGAGAGAGAGAGAGAGAGAGAGAGAGAGAGAGAGAGAGAGAGAGAGAGAGAGAGAGAGGAGAGAGAGAGAGAGAGAGACTAATATAATATGAAGAGTACCTAAGATAAGAGATGTCAGCACTTTCTCTCTCTTTCTCTCTCTCTCTCTCTCTCTCTCTCTCTCTCTCTCTCTCTCTCTCTCTCTCTCTCTCTCTCTCATAATGTTCGAGGTAAAGGGAAGATTATCGGAAGAAAAGGAAAGTTTCAGGGCTTTCTCTCCGTTCCCATTTCTCCTCCGCCCCCTCCCCCCTTTCCCTTCCCTCCCCTCCTCTCCCTCTCCCCTCCCTCTCCCCTTCCCTTTCCTCCCTTCTGTCGGGTTATCAATTTTTTCCTCTGATAGAAACGGAGATTGGGACTAATTTCTTTCTTTCTTTTTATTCTTTCTTTCTTTTCTTTTCTTTCTTTCTTTCGACCTTTTGTCCAATCGCATGTCCGTTAATATGTCTTTTATTCATTTTTATTGCCTATCAATTTTTTTATTTCTGGTCCGTTGGGTGACTTTTTTGTTTTTTTTTAACCATTTCCTTTATTTTTTTTCTCTGTTTTATTGATTTTTTTTTTTTGGTTTACTATTTGTTATATCATATTTAAATTTTTTCATTTTTTTGTGTCATGGATTTTTTTAGTCTCTCTCTCTCTTCTCTCTCTCTCTCTCTCTCTCTCTCTCTCTCTCTCTCTCTCTCTCTCTCTCTCTCTCTCTCTCTCTCTCTCTCTCTCTCTCTCTCTCTCTCTCTCTCTCTCTCTCTCTCTCTCTCTCTCTCTCTCTCTCTATCTATCTATCTATCTATCTATCTACTCATCTATCTCTATCCCACGTTTATATTCATCCTTCGTAATTTTCATTTTTTCCGTCTACTTTTTCTAATTATATACATTTTCATCACACTTTCTTTGTACACCTTTCCTCCTCCTCCTCCTCCTCCTCCTCCTCCTCCTCCTCCTCCTCCTCCTCCTCGTCGTGCAGCCTCCCGAGATGCCTTTCATCATTAGCAGAGTTCTCAAGGCCTCGCTCGTGTTCTTAAAGAATACTTGCCACGTTTCTCCAGATTTTTGAATAACATTTTTTTTCTTTCCCTCGCGATGTCTATCCCTGACGCGCGATGAACCAACCCTAGGCGGTGGACGGTTCCTCTTCCTCCTCCTCCTCCTCCTCCTCCTCCTCCTCCTCTTCCTCTTCCTCTCTCTCACTCTATCTCTACCTCCCTGGAAACACTCCGAAGACCTTGTATTTTAGTGTGTATAAACTTAGTGAAATATGTAGTAGCGAAGTTTTTTTTTCGTTTTTTTTCAATTTTTTTTGGGTTTTATATCCCCCTTTTTTTTTTTTGTAATGATTGCGTGGTTCGTGCGCACGTCCGCGGAGTGAGTGTGTCGTTGGTCCGCGTGGAGGCCGCTGGCAACACTTTTTCTAAGAAGGTGTTGAGTCTCCAGGAACAAAGAACGTCTTAAGGAGTCCAGCGTCTTGGGTCGAATCTCGCTCCTTCCCTCCTCCTCCTCCTCCTCCTACTCCACTTCCTCCTCCTTCTTCCAATATCCCCCCTCCTCCTCCTCCTCTTCCTCCTTCTCTTCCTCTTCCCCTCCTCTCCCTCCTTCCTTCAGTCACCCCCTCTCTCTCCTCCTTCTGCCTCCTACTTCCTCCTACTTCCCTCTCTCCCCCCAAGGCTTCTTTCTTCGGCCCAGTCTCCCTCCTTTCTTGCTTGGTACAGCCACCCCTACCCCCCTCCCCTCCTACTCTCTCTCTCTCTCTCTCTCTCTCTCTCTCTCTCTCTCTCTCTCTCTCTCTCTCTCTCTCTCTCTCTCTCTCTCTCTCTCTCTCTCATCCTTCAATCGTCATCATCTTTCTTCCTCTCAGTCTGTCTTTGTAATCGGTCGTTGCCTCTTCTGTACCAACGCCCACGTCTCTCTCTTCCCCCTCTTCCCCCTCCTCTCCCCTCACTCCCCCTTCCTCTCCCCTCACTCCCCCTTCCTCTCCTTCCCCTCAGGCTCATCATGCTCCTTCCCTCTACTTTGCCGCCTCTCCATGTAGCTTTTCAACTTTCCTACCTCTCTCCATGCACTTCCTCTCCCCTTTTTTTTTCCTCCTCCTTCCTTTACATCTTCTTCGTCTTTCCTTCTCTTTTCCCTCTGCCTTTCTTCCCCTCCCTTGACCTTGCTTTCAGATTATTTCACGCCTCTTCCTTTCCGCAATCCTGCATTCCCCTCATTCCCCTCGCTTTTCTCCTTCCCCTCTCGATTTTCCCCTCATTTCCCCCACAACTCTTAACCTTGCTCTCCTTCTTTCACTACCTCCCCTTCTTCCTCTTCTTCCTCTTCTCCCAACTGAACTGTACCTTCTTCACACTCTCTCCTCCACTCTCCCCTCACGTTCCTCTACCATGTGTTTCCCCTCGCTTCGCCATCCCTCCGTCCCCTCTTCTCCAAAAGCTCACGCAAAATATTGGAAATTCTTAAATGTTACCTGTTGGCGCCTTAATCAAGTTTTCCTGTCTCTTTCCTTCTCAATGTAGAATTTTGAGGTAGTCTTCACGGGGGGGAGGGAAGGAGGGGAGGGAGGGGAAGGAGGGGGGGAGGGGAGAGGTAATTAAATGGAATATGTAAACAAACGAGGGAGGTCCTTAATGACTAACACTGTTACCTGGAGTTTTAGGCTCATCTTTTCGGCGTTGTGAAAAATAGACAATGGAAAAGATGGGATGCTTGGAGGAGGAGGTGTGTGTGTGTGTGTGTGTGTGTGTGTGTGTGTGTGTGTGTGTGTGTGTGTGTGTGTGTGTGTGTGTGTGTGTGTGTGTGTGTGTGTGTGTTTTATGTGCGTGTATCTGCCACGTGCCCGACCTTCCTCCTCCTCTTGCACCTCCTCCTCCTCCTCCTCCTCCTCCTCCTCCTCCTCCTCCTCCTCCTCCTCCTCCTCCTCCTCCTCCTCCTTCTTTTCAGCATCTTGTCTTTTCCAGTCATTTTTACTCTTCTTTTTCCTTTCTTCTCCCTCCTTCGCTTCCTTTATTTCTAAGCATTATTTGATTTTCATCCATTCCATCTCTTTCTTTTTCGCATTTAAAGTTTCTTATTCCTTCCTCCCGCCCGCAGTCTTTCCGGCCTCCTCTCCCCCCCACACCCCCTTTTCCTCTCATTCCCTCGCTTCCCCCTCCTCCTCCTCCTCCTCCTCCTTCAGACACACACCGCTAGCACACGTGATCCTCAAGATGTTTGGGGCCGTCTTGAGAAGGTTTTCTCCCTCCTCCTCCACCTCCTCCCTCCTCCTCCTCCACCTCTTCTTCCTCCTCCTCCTCTTCTGACTTCTCTTCTGACTTTGCCACCGCCACTGCCATCGCCACCACCACCACCACCACCACCACCACCACCACCACCACCACCACCACCACCACCACCACCACCACCACCACCACCACCACCACCACCACCACCAGCCAAGGCAATCAATCAGGTGCCGCCGGTGGTGTGTCGTCCTGATGCAACACCTATTGATTACCTGTAATTAGGTGGCCTCAACTATTAATGAGCGGCGCGGCACAGACGACCACATGGATTAGTCACATTGAGAGGCTGGCAAGGTTATGCTTCCACGAGCAGGACGAGGAGGAGGAAGAAGAGAGAGGTGAAGAGGAAGGGAGAAAAAGGAGAAAAAGAAAGAGGAGAATGGAGGATAATTTCATGTTTAGAATGTGCATTAATTTGTGTTTCTTTAAATTCACGTTTTCAGCTGATGTTTATGAGTAATTTTATAAATATTGCAAATGGGATTCACTGATTT
>JAPQNM010000048.1:17244401-17254401 GCA_029783475.1 Metacarcinus magister
CACACACACACACACACACACACACACATGATTGACAAGAAAACTAACAAAACACATTCCATTAACTCTACTTTCTCTTATTATTACTACTATTATTATTATTATTATTATTATTATTATTATTATTATTATTATTATTATTATTATACTTTCCCTTCCCTTCCTGCTGCCTTTAGAGAGCCTTGGCGGAAGTGAGGTTTAGGCAAGACCTCCTTCAACCTACTTCCATTTTCTTTAATTGACCCGCCAACTCGTAACTATGCTAATTTTTCAGCTTGGAAGAGCACCCCCACCCCCCTTCCGCCTTCCTTTCCTCTCCTCCTCCTCCTCCTCCTCCTCCTCCGTATAGGCAGTGGTAGGCCGGACGGGTAAGTCGCCAGGAATTAGGTTGGGCATTCATTACAACTTTCCCTTCTGCCATTATTTACACAGACGCCGCTCTCTCTCTCTCTCTCTCTCTCTCTCTCTCTCTCTCTCTCTCTCTCTCTCTCTCTCTCTCTCTCTCTCTGTCTCTCTCTTTCTCTTTCTCTTTTACATTGAACAAAATAACTGTACAAATAAGTTCAGAATAACGCAAAAACGATCAAAAATAGTATAGAAAAAAAAATTATTAACAACAACAACAACAACAACAACAACAACAACAACAACTACTACAACTACTACTACTACTACTACTACTACTACTACTACTACTGGATCTCCCTTGATATACTTATGGTAATAGATAGACAGCTATAAGCACCAGTAATTCTTCCATAGTATATAAATGGGCTTGAAATCTACCCAGAAGACAGACTCGATCCCTTTTACGCCGTCAATGTGAAGAGAGAGAGAGAGAGAGAGAGAGAGAGAGAGAGAGAGAGAGAGAGAGAGAGAGAGAGAGAGAGAGAGAGAGAGAGAGAGAGAGAGAGATTGATTGATTCATATTCTATTTCGAAGCTTCTGTATTAACACTCACTCTCTCCTGCTAGTGCGTGTGTGTGTGTGTGTGTGTGTGTGTGTGTGTGTGTGTGTGTGTGTGTGTGTGTGTGTGTGTGTGTGTGTGTGTGTGTGTGTGTTTTCCAAGGAATTCGGGAGGTTAGCCAAGCATGTTTCGTAACTTCCTTTATTTTTTTCATGTCTTTCCCAGTTGGTTCTCTGTTCTCTCTCTCTCTCTCTCTCTCTCTCTCTCTCTCTCTCTCTCTCTCTCTCTCTCTCTCTCTCTCTCTCTCTCTCTCTCTCTCTTGAGGTTCATGAATCCTCCGCTAGGCTGCCTCGAGTCCTCTGGCGGTAAAAGTTTGCATTACATCCTCGGTCTCGTAAGATTCAAGGGTAGAAGGAAGTGGGGAAGGCTTTGGGGGGGAGGGGAAGAGCGTCTGAAGTGGGCTGGTGGGCTGGTGGGTGGATAGGTGGGTGGGTGGGTGGGTGGGTGATTAATCCTATATATTTTTTTCTTTTATAATTGTGAATGTAATTAACTTCAGGTGATGTTAGTACTTACCTGGGAAGTGGTAGTAAAGAGAAGAAGGAGGAGGAGGAGGAAGAAGAGGACGTAGGAGGAGATAGGAGGAGGTTTGTGAGGGCTGAAGGGATTGAGAAAGGGAGGGAGTGGAGGAGGAGGAAATATATTTGGAGGAAGATGAAGTAGGATTTTCTAGGATTTTATTGAAGTTACACGTTGTTATTAATATTTTCTTCTCTCTTTATATTGTTCTTTATCATTATTATCGTTATCTTTACTATTTTTATTATCATTATTATCCCTGTTGTTATTATCATTATTATTATTATTATTATTATTATTATTATTATATTAACATCATCATATCATTATCTTCTATTCACTCCATTCATGTCTTTCTATCCTGGTTCTCTCTTCCCTTGTTCGTTCGTCTCCCTTCCTCCTCTCCTTTCCTCCCCTCCCTTTCTCCCCTCCCTTTCCTCTCCCTCTTTCCCCGTTTCCCCTCACCCTTATCGCTCCTTCCACCCGCCGTCGCGCCCCGCCACCCTCGTTCAGATAACACTGGAGCTGTCGTTTAAGCCTTTGCACCAATCAGCTCCCTCGGTCGACCCAAACCTCGACGCTCACCAGCTAACGAGGCAGTTCAGTCGTTAAGTAACTTAGTTTTAATCGAGTCGCTTAAAAAAAATAAGTGAAAGAAAGAGAGAGAGAAAAAAAATGAAAATCGTGGAAAGTTATTTTTTTCACTCTTTCTTTTAATCTATCTATCTATCTATCTATCTCCATCCTATTTTTATGACGTGCTATAATTTCCTCTCATACATTTTACGAATCAAACCTCTTTTTTTTCTAATCTATTTCATTTTTATTCCTAGGAGGCGGAAGAGAGAGAGGGGAAGAGGGAGTAAGGGGTAGAAAGGGGGTAAGGGAGGACACAAGGGGGTAGTACAGGTTCCTCTGGGCGCATGTAGTGGCCGGCGAGTCCGTTTAATGTGCAGGGTTTTATAAGGAAATATCTGTTTTACTTGCTCGCTTTTAGTATAATTGGAGGGTCGGTTTTATCGTGTAAATTGCAAGGGAGACTCAGGACCGAGTTTATTGTGCTTCCTCTAGCGGTGTAAGGCACTCCGGCCCTCTTCTGTGTGTGTGTGTGTGTGTGTGTGTGTGTGTGTGTGTGTGTGTGTGTGTGTGTGTGTGTGGGTGTGTGTGTGTGTATGATTGTCTGGTTATTTATCTATGTATTTTCTCAGTTATTTTTATCTGTCGTAGTATATGTGTACTTTAGAGCGAAATAAAAAGAGAGAATGTGTGTGTGTGAGAGAGAGAGAGAGAGAGAGAGAGAGAGAGAGAGAGAGAGAGAGAGAGAGAGAGAGAGAGAGAGAGAGAGAGAGAGAGAGAGAGAGAGAGAGAACTAAAAAAAAATGAGAGAAACTATTGTACACTCCACGTAAGCATCACTCCTGGCTGGCCGTCACCTGTGCCGCCCGCCACTGCCGCCGTTAGGTCCAGTAGGACTGTTGCTGTTTGTTCTTCCTTTGTACTCTTTTGTACTCCTTTGTACATTGGTAGGCCTTGTGAACGTTAGCCAGACAGCACCCTTTCCTACCCTCATCCCCATCACACCTCCATACCAGCGCCGCCCACCAGGCTTCACGGGGCGGGGGGGCGGGGGGCAGCGGGGCGACACAGCTGTCCGCCCGGAGCACCGCATCGCAACATTCACATTGACAGCCCCCCTCCCTCCCCCCCCCACCTCCACAACCCTGCCTTGTCTGCCGTTTATGCACGAATCGAAAACGAAATCAAAGTCCAGGGACGGTGTTTCCTATCCACTTCCATTTATATTCCTTTTGCCTCCGCTCCAAGCCTGTAGGTGTGTGTGTGCAGGTGTGTTTGTGGTGCAGGTGTGTTTGTGGTGCAGGTGTGATGGCACGTCCTAGAAGAGTGCCATACATCAGGAAGGAATGCAAGGGATATACTCATGTATCAAATTCGTTTCTAATAGATTATATCAGTTTGTCCCTCAACATGCACCTGGCGTCTCGTACAACACAGGTATGCCCCGCCTGCCGCCGCCCCTCAGTGTGAACCAAGGCACGCGAACACCACTCAAAACACACACACACAGGTAATAATGCTTTGAATCCACGAACTGATACTCACGGGACTCACACCTGAGACTGATGAGTGACCGAGGGAGGGGGGGGGGATGAGTCTACCTGTACGTTACCTGAGTCACACGCCAAGAGTCTGGAGGTGTAGGTGGTGCCGGCAGGATGGACGGTGTGGAAGGAGGCACCTGCTTCGTTAATACTTCACTCCACTATTTTGTTTGACCTTTCCTCCGACCAACGATCAGAATGCCAATGACAGCTTACAGGTGTGCCGGGGGAGGGGGGCGGTGATGTGAATGCCGTGAGGGGCGGGGGGGGGAGGCGGCGAGGGGTAAGTAGGTGCAGGTGGTGGTCTTGCTGGAGGATTTTCATACACACAGTATCTACATGCATATTTACTTACATACATATATACATACATACATACATACACAGCTAAGATCGATAGGGAAATATAATTCCTGAATATTCATATGAGGAGGATATGCATTGATGAAGCGTGTTTGAGTGTGTGTGTGTGTGTGTGTGTGTGTGTGTGTGTGTGTGTGTGTGTGTGTGTGTGTGTGTGTGTGTGTGCGTGGCCTGGCGTGCGTGAGTGAGTGCAGTCGTCCAGTGAGGGTGTGTGTGTGTGTGCGTGGGGCGGCAGAGAGATGGAGGAAGGGAGGGAGGGAGTAACGAGCTCTGTAAAACTACTTCATGTTCTCTTCATCTTGAGTTACGAGCCGCCAGTTCCTGCAAAATTAATTCTCTACGAAAATTCTTGCTCGGCTCCCTTCCTCCTCCCTTCCCGCCCCCCTGGAATTATCGCCTCCAGGGGTCTGTATTCCTAGTCTTAAATTGATAATCCAAGGCTGTCCCTTACCTCCCCCTAACCCCCCCCCCTGCCTCCTTGTTTTATCCCTCCTTCCCCCCTTCCTCCTTATCTCCCTCCCTCTCTCATGTCTACTTGTGTTCTACGTTCTTTCTTTTTTTTTCGTTCGCTTCTAGTCTTGTATTGTTATTTTTTTTCTATTTCTTTCGTTTCTTATCTCTTCTTTATTCTTAACTTCCCTCTCACTACCTACCACCTCTTGCCACTACTAGCTTCCTCCCGCCTCCCGTCTCCTGTCTGTCTGTCTGTCCCGGTACCACCCGTCCACACCTTCTCTCCCTGTCTCATTTCATCTCCGTCGTAATCCTTCATTCTCATCCTTTCTCATCTTCCCTCCGTTCTTTTCTGTCTTTTACAACCTCTCTCCACCCTATCTTCTGGCCTTCATTCCTTCCTTCCTTCCTTCCTTCCTTCTTTTCTTCCCTCTTTCCTTCCCTCACGCCCGCGCCGCTTAAACACACGGGCGTGAGGTTGTACTCTGAGCACGGGAAGGAGAGGTCTGTATAAGGTGCAAAGGGGTGGGTGGGTGGGTGGGTGGGTGGGTGGGTGGGTGGGGTGGGGAAGGAGAGCGCCATGCCGTCAATTTGAAGGAATTTGTTGAAGAAAAAAAACTCATCGTAACTCAGCGGAGGATTATAACATCGGGGCCGCTGCTTGACGTTTGTAGGCTTCCATCATGGCAGTAAGGGGGGGCGGGGGGGGGAGGGGGGAAGGGGGGGGCGGGGGGGAGGGAGGTGGGCGTGAGGGGAAGGGGGGTCAAGTCAGAAGGGTTGGCATGAGGAAGGGGCGATAAGGTTAGGAGGTGCGTGAGGTTGGGTTGTATTGGGGGTACGGTGGGTTCAGGGAGGGGGGGGGAGTGGGGGGTTTAGATAGTGGGGAAGATAAGGTCGGGTGAGGCAGGAGAGGAGGAACTTAGGTTGGGGATAGGACCGAGGTACTATAATAGGAGTAAGTGGAATCAGTAAGGTATTTTTTTTTTTTTTATTAATTTGTGTGATAAGTTTTCTGTTGTTGTTGTTGTTGTTGTTGTTGTTGTTGTGGCCATGGTAGAGCCTTACGTGTGGTTGGCTGTAATTATGTATCTGATTTACTAGTCGAATATTAATTTACCTTTGGAGTTGTAACATGATTATACATACATAAAAAAAAAAACCTATAATCTGCTCTCTATTTCATTCCAATCTCCGTCACTAAGATACTGAAAGGAAATGAACAAATTATTTCCCGGAATCACGTTCATGTATCTATGTTAATCCTATAAGTAGAAACACGTCAGGAACACGTCAGGAACACGTCAGGAACACGTCAGGAACACGTCAGGAACACGTCAGGAACACGGTCCGGGCCAATAATCTGATCACACAACCACGACAAATGTGACACCTAATTAATGAGCTAAATAACACCTGATTAGCGTTACCTGCATCTTGTTACTCTACTACTATTTCGTTTTCTTTATATATATTTTTTACTCCCTCTTTTCTTCAGATTTTTTCCTCCCCCATTAGAAGTTTTCCTCTTAACTCTGCGTTCATTTCCTCCCTTATTCAACTACACTCCTCCTTCTTCCTCTCCCCCTTCCCCTCCCTCCTCCTTCCTCTCCTCCTTACCCTCCTTCCTCCTTCCCCTTCCTACTTCCCCTCATTCGTTCTACTTTTAGACACTTTCTGCCATCATCTCTTCCTGTCTACTCTTTCTCCTCTACTTTGCTTCTTCATAAATACTTTCTCTCTTCTCATCTCTCTTCTCCCTTCCACTTCTACTCTCCTCCTCTCTTGTATACATTCCCTTCTTCCCTCCTTTCCTTCCTCCCTGCCTCCTTTCCTCCCTTCCTTCTTACCTTCCTTCCTTCCTTCCTTCTTTCCTCCTTTCCTCCTTTCCTTCCCTCCTTCTCTTCATAGCATCCTCAAGCATCTCATTCCTTTATTAATTTTCTCTCCTACATCCTCCAGTCACTCTTTCTTTACATCCAGAGAGAGAGAGAGAGAGAGAGAGAGAGAGAGAGAGAGAGAGAGAGAGAGAGAGAGAGAGAGAGAGAGAGAGAGAGAGAGAGAGAGAGAGAGAGAGAGAGAGAGAGAGAGAGGAAGCGAGGAGAAGAAACTGTAGGGAATAATATGAGGAAGTGTAATACGAAAGAAAAAAGAGTGAGGGAAAGGGAGGAGAAGATGATCAAAGAAGAGTAAGAGGGGAAAGGAAGGAAGGAATGGATGGAAGGAAGAAGGAAGAAGAGCAATAGAGGAAGAAGATAATATGTGTAGAAACGCTTGGAGGTAAAGATAATAGAATAATGAGAGAGAGAGAGAAAGAGAAAGAGAAGAGAAAAAAAGAGAAAATAGACCAACCGTGACTGATAGTTCTAGGCGATAAAGGTCATATGTTGCTCTCTCTCTCTCTCTCTCTCTCTCTCTCTCTCTCTCTCTCTCTCTCTCTCTCTCTCTCTCTCTCTCTCTCTCTCTCTCATCACACATATTTGACCCATAGAAGAGGAAGAAAAGGTCATTTATACTCCCTTCCCTCCCTCCTCCCTCCCTCCCTCCCTTCCTCCCTCCCTCCCTCCCTCCCTCCCTCCCTCCCTCCCTCCCTCCCTCCCTCCCTCCCTCCTCCCTCCTCCCTCCCTCCCTTCCTCCCTCCCTCTCTCCCTCCCTTCTCACCTGGATACAATCAATCATTATCACACCTGAAGATAAAAGGTCACGTCACTCAACGCATTGCACCTCGTCCCACACACGTCACTCAGCCACTCCACACACACACACACACACACACACACACACACACACACACACACACACACACACACACACACACACACAAGAATGTATGTTCGTGAATGTAAAGGGCAAATGACGATGATTGAAAATGAACTTTGAGATGTTAAAAATATGAAGGTGTGGGGAGGGGAGGGAAGAAAGGAAGGGAGGAAGGAAGGGAGGAAGGTTGTGGAGAAAGAGAGAAGGAAGGGAGGAAGGGAGGAAGAGCGGTAGGAAGGAAGATGGATTGTGTAAATTATTCGTATTGCTTAAGTGTTTTTGAATATATGAAGGAAGGTGTTAGGATGAGAGAGAACAAAAACCTGTAGGAATACAACGAACTTGGCAATAAACGGAAGAGGAGAAGAAGGAGAGGATGAGGGGGAAGAGGAGGAAGAGAAGAGAAAGAGATAGAAGAGAAAGAGGAAGAGCAAGAGGAAGAGAAAGATGAAAAGAAGAAAGAGGAGGAGGAGAAAGAGAAAGAGAAAGAGAAAGAGAAAGAGGAAGAGAAAGAGAAAAACCAAGAGGAGAAATAAGAGGAGGAAAAAAATGACTATGACGGCAAAAACAGCAGTAACGGCAACGACAAGATCTATAAAAAGCAACACGATAGGAGTAACATCATGTCGGGAGCCTCAGCAGGTGACGCCACACAGAATACTTAACGGGAGGAACTGACTGATGGCGGGCAGCAGGTGGAGGTAAGGAGACTGCCACACGAAGAGATGAAGAGATGAAGAACTAATTACAAAGAGAATATGATAAAGACCGTAGCATAGAGATGATAAGAAGAAGAACAAGTCACACTAAGAAATTATAAGATAAATAGTATGTCGTTATAGAGATGATAAACAGAGGTGATGCAAAAATAAACACTAACTCCAGAAACATTACTTAAGATAATACAAAACCTTAAACAAAACATCAATAAAAACAGTAATGATATAAGTAGGAGACAGGAGACAACAACAACAACAACAACAACAACAACAACAACAACAACAACAACAAGAGCAGCAACAACACCAAGAATGACACCTGTGAATGTACAGCTCAGAAGACATGACGTAATTACAGATGGCTAAAGTTGATATCGAATCCAGTTATTTTAGGGAAGAATTTGCAGCTCCCGCCGTACCCCTGCTGGAGCGAGTTGCGAGTGGCGGGTAAAACATACAGCCAAGGCCAGACGTGCTCATAAAATTTGCAGGAACGGTAATGAGGAAATAAAATATGGAAGAGGAGCACCAAAAAATTAATAAGGTGGAATAAAAAGATAAACAAAAATAAAAAGAAAGAAAGAAGATAGCGGTAAGGAACAAGATGAAATAAATACAGAAGAGGCAACAGTGAAGTAAAAAAATAAAATAGATAGATAAACAGAAGAAGATACTAAAAAAAATGGGTGAATGGAAGAAAGACACCAATTAAGAAAGGTGTGTGTAGGTAATTTAGTACTCATTCCGGCACCAAGGTCAATTATATATATTTCCTGACCTTGCTGTCTTTAGCCGACACCTCTTCTACTCCTGTTGTTTTATATATGAAAGTAAAGGTTGGAGAGGAAGAGAAGGACAACATACGAAAGGAGTTAGAAGATACACAAATAACTAGAATAAAATAAGAGACAATATAAAATAGATTGAAGATAATGATTTCAAAATAGTACAATTCTAGAGTGAAGGAGAACAGAGAACAGAGGAGGGAGTGATGGTCTCTAATAACAGATTAGAAAACAGTCGCCGCCGCAGCTGGTCACGGCCGCCGCCCTAACGAGAACACGGAGGCAGCTGGCGCCCATAACAAGAATATTACTGTGTTATTTGAGGTAGATTTTGTGACTACCGAGAGAGAGAGAGAGAGAGAGAGAGAGAGAGAGAGAGAGAGAGAGAGAGAGAGAGAGAGAGAGAGAGAGAGAGAGAGAGAGAGAGAGAGAGAGAGATTTTATGCTTATCCCATTTGGTTGTGTTCGGTTTTTGTTATTATTCCGTACATCTCGTCTCCTTCCTCCTCCTCCTCTTCCTCCTCCTCCTCCTCCTCCTCCTCCTCCTCCTCCTCCTCCTCCTCCTCCTCCTCCTCCTCCTCCTCCTCCTCGTTGCGAAGTTCGGACAGACTGTAAAACCAATTAATCTAGAATCATTAATTTATCAGTCGAAGAGGACGTGGAGGAGGAGGAGGAAGAGGAGGAGGAAGAGAAGGAGGAGGAGGAGGAGGAGGAGGAGGAGGAGGAGGAGGAGGAGGAGGAGGGAGAGGAGGAGGAGGAGGAGGGAGAGGAGGCGGAGGCCCAAACCTTGCCTTGAGGAGTAAAAACGAGAGCTGAGTAGGAAGGAGGGAACGAAAGAGGGAGGAAAGGAAGGAAAGTGAAGAAGTAGTGTGGGATGGAGGAAGGGAAAGGGAAGGAGAGGTGAGGGAAGGAGAGAGGGAGGGAGGGAGGGAGGGAAGGAGGGAGGGAGGGAGGATAAAGATACGGAACGAAAGGGATTTGATGCTATTTGTCGAAGATTTGAATCGAAGCCAACTAGTCATACTTGGCTGGGCGGGGCGGGGCGAAGCGGGGCGGGGCGGGTCAGGGCGGGTCAGGGCGAGGCGGGGCTGGTCTGGGGAAAAGAAAAGGCTTAGATTTCCTTAATTATACTTGAGCTGCGTATTTATTTATTTATTTATTTATTTACATTGTATAAGAATAAGACAAAAAAAAAAAAAAAAAGTAAATATATAAATAAATAATTGAGAGAGAGCTGAGAGGTTATTCTGAGAAGAGTAACTTTGCGTGGAAGCTTGGCGGGGCAGGACGTGGTGGGGCGGGGTGGGAGCGGGGCAG
>JAPQNM010000048.1:17259401-17261901 GCA_029783475.1 Metacarcinus magister
GTCTCCACTAACCTCCTCCTTTTTTCCTGTCTACACTCCTCCCTCTTCCACTTACCACCACCACCACCACCATCACCACCACCAGCCACACAGTTGCGCTGTTGCCAACTCCTTTCCGCCTCCCCCCCCCCACCCATCCCCCAATCCGCTGGCACCCTTTCCTCTGTAACAATAATTGATCACTCAACTATAATTCTATTTCCTAAAACCCTTTCATCGTCATTAATAATAATGATAATATTGATTGTAGTAAAAATTACAATTTTAGTAATGATAATGACAATAATAATAATAATAATGATAATAGTAATGATAATAGTTATAATAATGATAATGATGATGATAATAATAATAATAATAATAGTAATAACAATGATGATAATAACTAATGATAATAGCCTATCTATCTATATACCTGGCTTATATCCCTATTGAACAGGGATAGCCAAGACAAGGCATTTAGACATGAGGCCTTGCTTTCCCCTGCCTTCCGCGTCCTGTCTTTCCTAGGAGAGAACACAGGGGAGGGGCTTCTCAGACCCCTTCACTCTGTAACTTTGTCCCCTTTTACAATCTGCCGGTAATACGGTGGTGGTATGATGATAGTAATGATAACAATGATGATGATAGTGATACAAATATTATGATTATTATTAATGGTATTAGCACTATTATTATTATTATTATTATTATTATTATTATTATTATTATTATTATTATTATTATTATTATTATCATTATTATTCAATCTTATTAACAAAACCACCACTACTACTACCACCACCATCACCACACTTTTCCCAAATCTCTCCACTCGCTTAGCCTGAGACACCACCACCACCACCACCACCACCACCACCACCACCCCACACACACCACGTACCTACTACCTCCACCACCTTTCAGCGGGCGAGGAAATTCGTGTAACAGACTAATATCACATAATTACCGCGACACTAATCTCGTCTAATATCGTTGTTGACTTGTAAGCTCGCTCGTCTAACCACCCTACCCTCCCTGCGCTGCTTCTCCCGGCGCCACCACCTGCACTAACTCAATTGTTTTTAGATCAACAGAAAACTGGGAAATAATAATAGTAATGAATAAAGTACGGTGTGTGTGAATGTGTGTGTGTGTGTGTGTGTGTGTGTGTGTGTGTGTGTGTGTGTGTGTGTGTGTGTGTGTGTGTGTGTGTGTGTGTGTGTGTGTGTGTGTGTGTGTGTGTGTGTGTGTGTGTGTGTGTGTGTGTGTGTGTGTGTGTGTGTGTCGGGGGGAGTGCGTGTGTGTGTGTGCGTGTGTATGATAACAATAGCACCAGTAATAGTAGTAGTAGTAGAAATAATAGTTACAAGAGTAGCATAAATAATAGTTGTACAAGAAGTATTGTTATTAAAATTACCATTAACTATTAGATTGAACCTTTCCAGTAATCTTCCTTGCCCACATGCTATACTCTTTTCCCTGCATTAACCTGGCAGGGTGTAGAGTGTGTGGCGGGGTAATAACGACAGCACAGGGCGGGGGGCAGGGGGCGGGGAGCAGGGGGCGCGGGGCTGCTGTGTGACAAGGGCTTAGGAGGGAACACTGAACACTGAACACTATAAGGAGGTGACTTTTGAATTGTGTGGATCGTGTTGCTCGGGGCTGCACACTTTCTTTTCGTTGTAGTACAAAGATAACCTAAGCTGAATTCAGGATGTACTGTGTTTTTCCATCGATGTTGACCTTCAGGATTCTTATTCATCTAAGTGTATATTGATTTATCTTGTAAGGCGGTTTGTGGCAGACCATGTTGTCATGTTATAGGGATGGATGTTAAACGCTGCTCGCCCATCACTTCCTTTCCTTTACATTTGTCTCTGTCAAAAAAACAAAAACAAAAAATCTAAATGTTCGGAAGTTATATATTTTTTTCTTATATCCGTCGTTGGGAGCAGCCAGGGCCAGCTATATAACACAGTCGTTGGCACAAGTCCTCCTGCCTCCCCATCTCCATCTTCCTAATGCGAGTCTTCATTCCTTTTTCCCTCTTCCCTCCCTTCACCCCTTGAGCAGCCTCCCGCCAGTGTTCTTCCCTCTCAGATCTAAGAGAGTTCATAAAGGCAGCTTTCATAATATCTTTATCAGTGGAAATTAAATTAGGATGTCTCATCGTTCCTTATAGAGCGGCAGCAGCTAGCAAATTCCATCTTTTTT
Source organism: Metacarcinus magister (assembly GCA_029783475.1). Taxonomy (NCBI): domain Eukaryota; kingdom Metazoa; phylum Arthropoda; class Malacostraca; order Decapoda; family Cancridae; genus Metacarcinus; species Metacarcinus magister. The sequence goes on from JAPQNM010000048.1 coordinate 17,261,598, forward strand.
TCTTTAGTCTCTTGGCTGATCTCCATTTGTATAATATAAAACGCTGGAGTAAGTTCCCGGTCCCTCTAAACAGGTTCTACGCCTCTCCTCATGGCGTGCCCTCCATGGCTGTCAATTCATCAACAAGTTCATGGCTACATTAACCTTTTTGTGGCGCGAGAACTGGCTTCAGCGAGTGGCATGAAGGAAACATAACTCACTCGAGCGGTATTACACAACAAGAATCAATAGCATAACCCTTGTAGTTATTTGCTTGATGGTGATCGAGTTAATACTAAATGAAGCTTCAAGATTTGAGTTCATT
>JAPQNM010000048.1:17264401-17279401 GCA_029783475.1 Metacarcinus magister
TGATAAAAATAAATATTAATGATAAAAATAAATATTAATGATAAAAATAAATAATAATGACAAAAAATAAATAATAATGTCAAAAATAAATATTAATGATTAAAATAAATATTAATGATAAAAATAAATATTAATGATAAAAATAAATGTTGATGATAAAAATGAATATTAATGATAAAAATAAATATTAATGATAATAATAAATATTAATGATAAAAATAAATGTTAATGATAAAAATGAATATTAATGATAAAAATAAATATTAATGATAAAAATAAATATTGATGATAAAAATAAATATTAATGATAAAAATAAATATTAATGATAGAAATAAATATTAATGATAAAAATAAATAATAATAATAAAAATAGATAATAATGTAAAAAATAAATAATAATGATAAAAATAAATATTGATGATAAAACTAAATATTAATGATAAAAATAAATATTATTGATAAAAATAAATAATAATGATAAAAATAAATATTAATGATAAAAATAAATATTAATGATAAAAATAAATTTTAATGATAAAAATAAATATTAATGATAAAAATAAACAATAATAATAAAAATAGAAAATAATGATAAAAATAAATAATAATGATAAAAATAAATGATGATAAAACTAAATATTAATGATAAAAATAAATAATATTGATAAAAATAAATAATAGTGATAAAAATAAATATTAATGATAAAAGATAAATATTAATGATAAAAATAAATTTTAATGATAAAAATAAATATTAATGATAAAAAATAAATATTAATGATAAAACTAAATATTAATGATAAAAATAAATAATAATGACAAAAAATAAATATTAATGACAAAAATAAATATTAATGATTAAAATAAATATTGATGATAAAAATAAATATTAATGATAAAAATAAATGTTAATGATAAAAATGAATATTAATGATAAAAATAAATATTAATGATAAAAATAAATAATAATAATAAAAATAGATAATAGTGATAAAAATAAATAATAATGATAAAAATAAATATTGATGATAAAACTAAATATTAATGATAAAAATAAATATTATTGATAAAAATAAATAATAATGATAAAAATAAATATTAATGATAAAAGATAAATATTAATGATAAAAATAAATTTTAATGATAAAAATAAATATTAATGATAAAAATAAATATTAATGATAAAAATAAATATTAATGATAAAAATAAATATTAATGATAAAAATAAATATTAATGATAAAAATAAATATTAATGATAAAAATAAATATTAATGATAAAAATAAATATTAATGATACAAATAAATATGATTGATAAAAATAAATATTAATGATAAAAATAAATATTAGTGATAAAAATAAATGTTAATGATAAAAATAAATATTAATGATAAAAATAAATATTAATGATAAAAATAAATATTAATGATAAAAATAAATGTTAATGATAAAAATAAATATTAATGATGAAAATAAATATTAATGATAAAAATCAATTTTATGAAAAAAAAAATAATAATGATAAAAATAAATAATAATGATAAAAATAAATAATCATGATAAAAATAATTAATAATGATAAAAATAAATATTGATGATAAAACTAAATATTAATGATAAAAATAAATATTATTGATAAAAATAAATAATAATGATAATAATAAATATTAATGATAAAAATAAATATTAATGATTAAAATAAATATTAATGATAAAAATAAATATTAATGATAAAAATAAATATTGATGATAAAAATAAATATTAATGATAAAAATAAATATTAATGATAAAAATAAATATTAATGATAAAAATAAATAATAATAATAAAAATAGATAATAATGATAAAAATAAATAATAATGATAAAAATAAATATTGATGATAAAACTAAATATTAATGATAAAAATAAATATTATTGATAAAAATAAATAATAATGATAAAAAATAAATATTAATGATAAAAGATAAATATTAATGATAAAAATAAATTTTAATGATAAAAATAAATAATAATGATAAAAATAAATATTAATGATAAAAATAAATATTAATGATGAAAATAAATATTTATGATAAAAATCAATATTAATGAAAAAAAAAAAATAATGATAAAAATAAATAATAATGATAAAAATAAATAATCATGATAAAAATAAATAATAATGATAAAAATAAATATTGATGATAAAACTAAATATTAATGATAAAAATAAATATTATTGATAAAAATAAATTATAATGATAAAAATAAATATTAATGATAAAAATAAATATTGATGATAAAACTAAATATTAATGATAAAAATAAATATTATTGATAAAAATAAATAATAATGATAAAAATAAATATTAATGATAAAAGATAAATATTAATGATAAAAATAAATTTTAATGATAAAAATAAATATTAATGATAAAAATAAATATTGATGATAAAAATAAATATTAATGATAAAAATAAATATTAATGATAAAAATAAATATTAATGATAAAAATAAATAATAATGACAAAAAATAAATATTAATGACAAAAATAAATATTAATGATTAAAATAAATATTAATGATAAAAATAAATATTAATGATAAAAATAAATGTTAATGATAAAAATGAATATTAATGATAAAAATAAATATTAATGATAAAAATAAATATTAATGATAAAAATAAATATTGATGATAAAAATAAATATTAATGATAAAAATAAATATTAATGATAAAAATAAATATTAATGATAAAAATAAATAATAATAATAATAATAGATAATAATGATATAAATAAATAATAATGATAGAAATAAATATTGATGATAAAACTAAATATTAATGATAAAAATAAATATTATTGATAAAATTAAATAATAATGATAAAAATAAATATTAATGATAAAAGATAAATTTTAATGATAAAAATAAATATTAATGATAAAAATAAATTTTAATGATAAAAATAAATATTAATGATAAAAATAAATATTAATGATAAAAATAAATATTAATGATAAAAATAAATATAAATGATAAAAATAAATATTAATGATAAAAATAAATAATAATGACAAAAAATAAATATTAATGACAAAAATAAATATTAATGATTAAAATAAATATTAATGATAAAAATAAATATTAATGATAAAAATAAATATTAATGATAAAAATAAATATTAATGATAAAAATAAATATTAATGATAAAAATAAATAATAATGATAAAAATAAATATTAATGTCTTCTTTATCTTCTTTCTGTATTTATTTCTTTCCTTCACCTGTCTCCATCTCACCTTGTCCTCTGCATCTTTCTCTGTCACACCGAACACCTGCAGATCCTCCCTCAACCTTGCCTTTGTTCCGTAAATACCAGAAATAACATGAGTGAAATCTACCAGTGACTTCCAACTTCAATATTGCAAGCGTCCTTTCACTCCTTCATCCATATATTAGGAGAAAAAAAAAGGAAAAATCTAATATTGAAAGCTGTACCGCGTCACAGTTACCAACAATGAGGAATATGAAACTTGATATATTGTTCCGCTTGTACTAGGATGGTAGGAGCGAGTGTTCATGCAGTGGGGTGGGTGACTTCAGTAAGGGAAGGGAGACGTGTGTAGTAGAGCAAGTCAGGTGTGTATCTCCAGGTGTTTGTGATACTAGCGATTACAGGTGAAGTTATGGCTACACGGCAGAGGAGACAGTTAATAATGAAGGAGAGGAAGAGGATGCAGGAAAAGGGAGCATTCAGAGAGAGATAGAGAGAGAGAGAGAGAGAGAGAGAGAGAGAGAGAGAGAGAGAGAGAGAGAGAGAGAGAGAGAGAGAGAGAGAGAGAGAGAGAGAGAGAGAGAGAGAGAGAGAGAGAGAGAGAGTTAATAGTTAATCCTCTCCCTTCCACGCCAGCCATTTACCTGCGGGCGTCACTGCAGGGGAGAGGTGAAGGGGGACGAGGCACACACGGAGGAGCGGGGTTGGAATGTGTGCAAAAGGGATTCAGATCTCCCAGACAGCTCCGTATAAGGAAGATCGAGAGGAGCTATTGATATCCGATCCTCTTTAACCATACTCCTCTCCCCATCCCCTTCCCCACCACCACCACCACCACCACCACCACCACCACCACCACCACCACCACCACCACCATTACCATTATTATCGTTCAGTTGGAAATCGTAATTTGGTTGCCTCTGTGATAACGTTCTCTTGATGCGTTGTATTATGATTGAATTTAGTGTGTGTGTGTGTGTGTGTGTGTGTGTGTGTGTGTGTGTGTGTGTGTGTGTGTGTGTGTGTGTGTGTGTGTGTGTGTGTACAGGAGTCAAGACGTGTTCCCAAGGGCGTGGTATCTGCGTGCGGCGTCACTCTCGTCCCCTCGTCGTGCCTTGCCCCTTGGCGTGCTGCTAGTGGCCTCCGCGGGGCTCCTGCGGGGTGCGGCGGGAACGATTTAATAATTAACTCTTGGCGCCGCGGCAGCCTGGTCACATGGCGCCTCGTTGGGGGTCTGTTGGGGGGGAGAGGGTAGTCACGCAGTAATGGCAGACAGGAAGGCTCATTAAGGATAAGACTGATTGTTAAATGATAAGGCGCCTCACGATGTTGTCCCTCGCGGCGTGTCGGGGAGGGGCGGCTGCAGCGTGGACAGGGTGCCTTCCTTCCTGTCAGTGTCGCGCCGCCCCTCTCCATGCCCCGCTCAGCAGTACTTTTGCCGCTGGGACACTGCTGCACTGCTCCTCGTCAGGCTTGTAACACAGGGGAGTCGGCAAGGTCACCAGTGTGTTCATGTACTCCCGCAGACTGATGAACACTGCAGCGCCATCACCTGGGGAGGACGGGGCGCTGCTGCTGGCCCGCCATGGTGTGTGTGTGTGTGTGTGTGTGTGTGTGTGTGTGTGTGTGTGTGTGTGTGTGTGTGTGTGTGTGTGTGTGTGTGTGTGTGTGTGTGTGTGTGTGTGTGCTTGCTGATAATTTACGGTTTACTGAATAATTACTTGGGCAGCCATTTAGCTGAACATTTTGAAGTGAGTGTGGTAATGTGGAGGAAAAGTACAATGTAAACACTGCCAGCTAGCGGAAAGGAAATTAAATAGAAAAAAATGGTTGCGAGTTTTATTCATCTCTCTCTCTCTCTCTCTCTCTCTCTCTCTCTCTCTCTCTCTCTCTCTCTCTCTCTCTCTCTCTCTCTCTCTCTCTCTCTCTCTCTCTCTCTCTCTCTCTCTCTCTCTCTCTCTCTATATATATATATAAACAATACTTTTACCGTTCCTTGGCTATCTTGTTCCTGCCTGTGTTCGTTCCTCCCGCTGCGGGCCAATCAACATCCCACCTTGGAACTTTGAGCCCTTGTCACACACCATGGAGGGAGGGAGGGAGGGAGAGAGGAAGGGAGGGAGGGAGGGAAGGAGGGGGAAGTGGAGGAAAGTTTGTGTGGTAGGGGACGACAGGCTACGTTAGTAGTTATTCCCTTCCTACCCCTGTCCACCTCCTCCTCTCCCTTCTTTCCCTCCCCTTCCCTACTCCTTGCCTCTGCCTCTCTCTTTCGTCTTTCTCTCCAGACAAGGGCAACAGTCACTCCTAAATGGCCGCGATACGTGATCAGTTTTATTGATTTTGTTTTTCTTCACGTTGTTCTTTTTTCGTTTTCTGCGGAAGAAATGTGGGCACCGTTTGGTTTCCCGGGGGGGGGAAGGGTTGTTGTTGTTGCTGAAGGTGGAGGTGCTTTCCTCCTCCTCCTCCTCCTCCTCCTCCTCCTCCTCCTCTCCCTCTTCATCATGACTAAGCTCTTGCCACTAAATTACAGCATTGGAAAGGAAACATTCCTTCCTTCTCTTCCATTTTCTTTTCGGTCCTTTCTCCTCCCCTTCTTCCTTTCCTTTCTTAACTCTCTTCTTCACTTTGTCAAACACCTCAGTAGCGGGTGTCTCTTTTGTCTGTCTGTGTCTGTTAAGCAGCTTCTGTTTCTGGAGGCAAGGCGGAGGAAGGAGGAAAATGATGAGAGGGAAATGTAAGGAATTAAGGAGACAGACAAGGAGAAAAGGAAATAAAAGGAAAAAATAAAGTCAGGTAGGAAGGAAAGAGGGAGAGAAGAAGAGAAGGAAGGAAGGAAGGAAGGAAGGGAAGAAAGTGTTAAGGAAGTAGAGGATGATAATGAGAAACACACAGAGAGAGAGAGAGAGAGATGAGAGAGAGAGAGAGACGAGAGAGAGAGAGAGAGAGAGAGATGGAGAGAGAGAATAAACGAAGGATATATGTAAATTTCTAGATAAAAACAGTCAGGATTTCAATTATTTCCTCTTGCTTTACTTTCTTTCCTTTTCTTATTTTCACATTTCCGTATTTCTTCCTCCTCTCCTCCTTTCCTCCGCCTCCACATTCCTTCCACCTCCCTCCCCTTCCACCATCATTCATCCACTATTTTCTTGGCATAATTCTCGTTTTGTTTTTTAGCCTAATTTTATTTCCCTTGTTTGCGTTCCTCCTCTTCCTCCTTCTCCTCTTCTTCCTCCTCCTCTTCATCTTCACTTTTATGTCTCCATCTTAAACTGGAAGCGGAGACTGCAGAACAATAAGTAACATTATAAGACTGCTACTCTTGTTCCTGTATTCCTCCTCCTCCTCCTCCTCCTCCTCCTCCTCCTCCTCCTCCTCCTCCTCTCCTCCTCCTAAATAAAAAATAACTATAGGAAAGCACAAAACAGAACCACTTAGGTGCACAGATCTTCATTAGTACTGTGAGGGCCAGCACAAAAAGGGGTATTCCTGCCTTCCTGTCCTAACCCTCTTAACTATTATTATACCCAAGTAGTCGTGAAGGTGTGTGGAATAATGGTGCCCTCAAGCAGGTAACCTTTTTATAAGACACTAGGTATTCTGTTACCTATTATTACGCCTCTCCTCCTCCTCCTCCTCCTCCTCCTCCTCCTCCTCTTCCTCAACAGTACTTCACATCAGACACTGCATACGTCCCGTCGTTAATAATTTACTGTACTAGAGTTGGATGGGGTTGGATGGGGTAGGGTTGGATGGGGTAGGGTTGGATGGGGTTGGGTTGGATGGGGTTGGGTTGGGTTGGGTTGGGTTGGGTTGGGTTGGGTTGTAGAAGGCGGGGCACTGATTGGAAGAACACCTGCTTGCACCCTTGTTCTACTCTGATTACAGGTGTTCTATGCATCGTCATCCTCGTTCACTTACGTAACTTGTGTGTGTGTGTGTGTGTGTGTGTGTGTGTGTGTGTGTGTGTGTGTGTGTGTGTGTGTGTGTGTGTGTGTGGGTGGGTGGGAGTGTTAAAGAGTCACTTGTATATGGAAACATGACTAGGACACACACACACACACACACACACACACACACACACACACACACACACACACACACACACACACACACACACACACACACACACACACACACCTTGACCTACCCTCAATACACACAGGTGAACCAGGAACACACTTTACACACACACACCTGAACCAATATTTCTTCTTCCTCTTCTCTTTCCTTTGTTGTTCCTCTTATTCCTCTTATTTATCCTTATTTTCCCATCTCTTTCTGTACCTCTCTTTCTCTTAAATTATGTCCTTGTTCCTCTTTATTTCATTTGCACTAGTTACACTTTTTTATTTTTTTTATAGTTTTTGTTCAATATCATTTCATTAACTTTTTTTCTTATCTCTTTTATCTCATTTCCTGGCGGCTGCTGTGATTGTGGTGGTGGATGAGTGGTGGGAATGTGACGTAGTAGTGGTGGTGGTGGTGGTGGTGTTGTTGGTGTTGTTGTTGGTGGTGGTGGTGGTGGTGGTGGTGGTGGTGGTGGTGGTGGTGGTGGTGGTGGCCTGTCGAAGGGGCTGTAGTAGCTCCTGAAGACACATGAGAAGCAAGGATGATCTGGATAGCATCGGGCTGGTGTCGGGTTTATCCTTATCATACTATCTCCTCCTCCTCCTCCTCCTCATCTTCCTCCTCCTCTTCCTGGGATACTTAAATGCTTTGGATAATCGGTCTAAGTGCATCACCACCTCATCCTCTTTCTCTTCCTCCTCCTCCTCCTCCTCTTTTTTCTTATCATTTTCGTCTTTCTTTTTTTCTTATCCTTCCCATCCGTTTTCTAAGTGTTATTATATTCCAGTTATCATCGTGCTATCTATACCTTATCCGGTGTTCACTTACTTGCTAGCCTGCTGTCTTTTACGTGTTCTTCTCCTCATCCTCATTCTCCTCCTCCTCCTCCTCTTCCTCTAGCTTGAGTTTGAGGAAGGGGTGGGTGGAGAGAAGCCTTCCCCTTTACTATCCTTTTGCCTCTTATGTAAATACTATAGTGGTAAAGAGTAGCCTTGTTTGGTCCAGTGGGGCTGTTGTTGTCTGTTCTTCCTTTGTACTCCTTTGCACTCCCTTCCTCCTCCCTACTCCACCTCGTCACTCTACCCTCCTTCCCTCCCTTCCTACCTCTCTCCACTTCATCCCACTCTCCACTCTCTTTCATCCCCCTTTCTCTCCAGTCGCCCCCTCGTCTATCTCCAGCGTTAGGTCTCTTCTCCACCATTATTTCTAGTCTCTCCATCACCTCTCTCATCTCTGTATTCCTATCTTTACCATATTCTCTTTCCTCCTCTTCTACTTTCTTTTTTTTTCAACTATCAAACTCATCTTCAGGATTTCTCATTTCTCTTCTTTATCCATCTCTTTATCCACATCCTCATATACCACAGTTCCCATTCTTCTCCCCCATCACTTCAACTCTATTCTTAAACCTTCCCTTTCCTCCTCTTCCCCAACCTTCCCTCACAAGCCTCTCCCCCTCCTTCTCCCCCCCCCATTGCCTGCTGCCGGTTGGGGGTCAAGGGGCAGCAATATAAGTCGCCACTGGACAAGAGAAGACGGATAACGCCACTTGCATAGACTAATGAGGCCGTGGCGCCCTTTAATGAACCCATGAATCAGGTACGGCGCGCTGCCCGGCACATCTGACACTTGGAACTGCTGGGGCGCGGAGTCAAACGTGAGTGTGTTTGTGACTACGTGTGGGTGTGTGTGTGCTGGGGGGATAGTGTTTGTATTTGTTTGTTTGTTTGTTTGTTTGTAGTGATAGTAGTAGTAGTAGTATGGATAACTTGTATGCTTAAATGTGTCTTGGTGTGAGGGGTTTAAAGCAGTTTATACGTTACCGCCGCTTGGCATCACCCGCCGCCGCCCGTGTAAAAAGTGTTCCCCGGTAAGCGTAGAGCTCTGGCAGCTTTCCCGGGGCAGTGTGCATGCTGGAGGCTGGTATTCATAGGCCTATGAACCGAAGACAAAGCCGCTTTTCCCTGCTGCCCTGACTCTAAGCCTCCTTCCCCCCTACCACCCTCCTTCCCTCCCTCTCGCTCGGACACACACACACACACACACACACACACACACACACACACACACACACACACACACACACACACACACACACACACACACACACACAGGGGAGTGTAAACAACATCCGCCGAAGTGGATTTGTCAGTGCCAGTTTGGTGTTGGTCTGGTCCTCCTCACTCTCTCCCTTCCCTCCCCGCTTCCCTCCCTTCGTTCCTCTCTCCCTTCCCTCCCTGTTTCCCATCTCTCCCTTTACCCTTCATGCCTCTGCCTTCCCTGCCAACCCTGCAGCCCCACCTCGCCCTTACGCTGCCTCAGTCACACTCAACTCGCGTGGTGATTTCAGCCGTCGTTACGTTTTTCGCTTGCCTCCCGTCACGCCTCATGACTGTATAATTACCTACGATATTACCTGTTCCGAGAGAGAGAGAGAGAGAGAGAGAGAGAGAGAGAGAGAGAGAGAGAGAGAGAGAGAGAGAGAGAGAGAGAGAGAGAGAGAGAAAGAGAGAGAATGTGTGTATCCCTCCCACCACGCACCCTCGCCCTCCCTCCCTCCCTCCCTCCCTTCCTTCCTTCAGCACCTCGACTCACTGTGTTTGTTGTGACGGGGCTATGAACTCCCCCTTAGGGACCCCTGCTGAAGGACGGAGGAACTGCCTGACGGGGAGATTAATTGCCGCGGAGGGAAAAGAGTGGAGTAAAGAGACGCAAAGTAGGGGGAGCGCGAGGACGAGGACGAGGAGGAAGCTGCAGGGAGTTGAATAATGAATGGGTGTTGTCGGTGGTGTTGTGATGTGTTCTATCGGGAGGGGGAGGGTGATGGGGGAGGGTTATTAATGTTTTGGATCATGGGTGCTGTTTTTGAGAGAGAGAGAGAGAGAGAGAGAGAGAGAGAGAGAGAGAGAGAGAGAGAGAGAGAGAGAGAGAGAGAGAGAGAGAGTGAGAGAGTGTGACACGCCATCAACTAAGGATAAACCGTGGACAGGCCGCCATAACACAGCCGTGCGGGTACCCAACTTTGCCTAATTAATTATTTACCTTTGCCACCCACCCGTCCGCCCGCGTCCTCCAGCAGCATCCACACTACCACAACCACAACCACAACCACAACCACAACCACAACCACAACCACAACCACAACCAGGCGTGGGTGGACCATTCATAACGTGGAGAAAATACTGCCTCCTACTGATTTTCCTTCTCAGTGAAAATAATGAATTCTCTCTTTTCCTTCTCTTCTTTTTCTCTCTCTTTTTCTATGGTGATAAATGTAAGTACAAAAATCTTATAATGCCAATACGTATTCATGACTCCACAAATTACATGTTAATAATAATAAGCAGTTAATGTGACCTTGAAATCTGTTGAATGAGGTTAGACAGCGTTGAAATAAACAAGGATTTAAGATTGACGGGAAACTATTAACAAAAATGTGATGATGTATACAGAGTCAACTTGTAATGCGAGAGGGCAAGGAGGAGGAGGAGGAGGAGGAGGAGGAGGAGAGAAGCAGACGGTAAAGTAGTGAGAGGGGAAGGCTGTGAATGTATTTATGTATGGTTAATTAAACAAGAGAATTATATAAACACAGTAATGATGATGATTATGAGGATGTTGAATAGGAACACGAGGAGGAGGAGGAATAAGAGGAAGAGGAATGAAGATAATAATAATAATAATAATAATAATAATAATAATAATAATAATAATAATAAGAAGAAGAAGAAGAAGAAGGATAAAGGAGAGAAGAGATGAGGGTGAAGTAAGATAAGTTTGAAGAAAAAAATTGATAGAGAGAATTACATTGAATTACATAAAAATCCAGACACACACACACACACACACACACACACACACACACACACACACACACACACACACACACACACACTCTCCAGTTCAAACTAGAATAGAAAATATCTTAAGGAGAACACGGTACTAAGCAAAAATAAACAGAGAGAAAGATAGATAGATAAAGAGAGAAAACAAAAGAGAAAGAGAATGGTGTACGAAAAGAGAAAGAAAGATATCTCTTCTTGTGGGAAAGATTTAGTGGAGATGGTAGTGGAGGGGTGGAAGGGAGATGGGTGGTGGAGGAAGTGGAGTGGAGTGTTGGGCTTGTGTGGGTGTGTTGGGTGTGGTGGGTGTGTTGGGAGGCTAAAGATAGCTTGATAGGGAGTGTGGTGGAGGCGAACTTGTAATTAGATTGTTTATAAAAATGTTTCCCCTTAGCTTGTTGTTTGGTTACCAGTCATCCTTCTCTCCCTTCCCTTCCCTTCCCTTCCCTTCCCTTCCACCCACCCGCATCGCTCCTCTTTGTCCTCTTTGTGCCTAACCACCTCTTCCTCCTCCTCCTCTTCTCCTTTCTCTTGTGTAATTTCCTTCTCCTTTTCTTACATAATTACCTCTTCCTCCTTCATCCTTTCCTCCACCTCAATGTCCTTCTCAAATTCCCTCTTCTTTTTCCTCTTCCTCCTCCTCTTCTACCTCCTCCTCCTCCTCCTCCCTGATAAGCTCACCAAATTATAATACTTTCAGAACGTTCTCTCGTTCACTTTGATCTCGTCCTCGTCCAGGAAAATGAAATCCTCATCTCTTGCTTTATGCTTATATATAATGTATTCGTCTTTTTCATGTATTCAGCTTTTACGGTAAACAATAAGATTTCTTTTTATAGCTGACCTGACCTTTCCTTTCTGGGTCCGAGTGGCAAAAATGACCCTTATTGTCCCTGTGTCTCTTTGTGTTTTGGGCTCAGTTTTCCGGGTTATAGTTTTATTTCTTAAGTTAGAGAAGGTTCTGCTGATTCCGTCTGACTCCTAACAGCCTCCTCGAAAGAAAAGAAAAAATATTCAAACTTTATCCTGCAAATGGTCGTAAATTAAATCCCAAATATTTTTTTTTTAGCTACATTAGAGAGAGAAAAATATTATTAACTTCAACTGTATTTCCCTTAATTTAACAACACAAAAGGTACGATGATGAAAAAAATTATACGGAACATTTTAAATAATCTTCTCTGCATTGTTTGTTTTTTTCACAGTAGAAGACAATTTAGCAAGCCACCCATTTTCAAGAACCATAACATAATGATAAAACACAAACCAAAGTAACAACACAAGAACCATTAACAATAACACAAAAAACATAATGATAACAACTACGATATTCTGTGTGTAATTAACAAGAAAAATAAACATACCACAACACACAGACAAAATTTCACTGAGAATAATGAAAGAGAATAAAAATGAACTTGTTAAACAGCATTCCATCTTCTTTAATAAATCGTTAATTATTACAGAAGTGGCACCAGAGTGGAAATTACCGACTGTCACTACACTACACTACATACACTACACTACACTACCACTACACTACACTACACTACACTACACTACACTACACTACACTACCACTACACTACCACTACACTACACTACACTACACTACACTACACTACACTACACTACACTACCACACTGGACTGTACGGAGCCGAGGCCTGATCCACTGTACCACCACTGCTACTCACCCATCCACACTGTACTTCTACACTCACTATCCACACACCACATTACCAACACAATAATTATTCACATCCTCCCTCTCCTCCCCCACCATAACACTTAAACATAGCTTACATCTTAGTCCTCACTCTTTGCATATATTCCAAGTTAATTTTTCAATGCTACATGCTATCACTTCATTTCCGGCCAGGTTCAGCTCGAGGAATGAGTGGGTGGGGAGGAGCCTTCTAATGTATTCTTTCTCTCATCCTGGTAAGATAGATTAGGGCAAGCAAACAGATTAGAAATAACCTGAAGGTCTGTTGTTGTTTGTGTATTTCTTTGTAATCCTCCTCCTCCTCCTCCTCCTCCTCCTCCTCCTCCTCCTCCTCCTCTTCCTCCTTCTCTTCCTCTTCCTCGTTGTAAAAATAAATCAAGGTTAATATGTTGTGCGTTCTGGGTGTAAAGTCAAGACTGATAATGATATATGTATCTGCTGCGGTGTTAGTGTGTGAGTTGCTTGCGTGTCTGGCCATGTCTCAGGCAGCACGGCGGCCGCCTCCCTGCTGGGCTCATAAGATGACGTGGGCGCTGCGGACAGGGGAGTGCGTGCAGGGCGTGCAGAGTGTCATGGATGAGGAGGCGTGCGTGGGGCGTGGGGCTGAAATGGGCTGGGAACGTGCTCTTGGGTGACGCAGGGACGGGCGTGACGAGGGTGGTGGTGGTGTTGTGCAGGACGTGTTGGCGACGCTCCAGTCACACTTTTCATGCTCTTTGTGTCGGTGTGGATCTGTGAATCATTGCATTTTCTGATATGGCCATCAAAGAATTTTCCTCTTGTGCTGGAGGAATCATGATTATAATTCCGTGCAGTTAAGCGATTTAATTAATCCGAGGCGCTTTGATTCCGCGGGTGGCGGCGTCGGGTCCGTAATGAGCCCTGTTAGCGTGCCGAGAATCAGTGTCAAATCATTTCTCTTATCAAATATAAGTCTGTATTTAATGAATAATTATTTACCGCTGCGGGTGGCGGCGGCGGCGCTGTCAGTGACGTCCGCCGGTCACTGTGGCGGCTGTAATTACTAATGGCTATAATCATCCCGGTATTGACCTTAATTAACCCTGTACCAAATTAATTAACGCTGTATGGGTCTAGTGAACAGTGACCAGTGCCGGCCTCCTCGCCTGACGACCTTCCGTAATGAACTTTGCCTTTTGCACTCGTGTGTTGCCACGGGGCAGCCGACCCCCGCCTGGCGCTGCTGGGTGATGTTTACACTGTTTTACCTACAGACTTGTGTTCTAAAAGCAACCTTGAGTTTTCACACACGAGGTCATAATGTTGCAGGGAGCCCAAAGGAAGGTTACGGCAGATGGTTACTATCGAATCACTACCGTGCATACCTGGTGACGAGAGGCTGATTATATATGACAGCAGCAAATGCAGCAAATATAACAATGGTGTGTGAGGGTGTGCGGCTGGATGGTGGTATTGGTGTGTTCCTTCGGCCCTTGTGGTGGTAGCTGCGACGGCATCACGTGCGATCCTCGGCAGTGATGATCTACTCTTTTGGTATTTTGGTATTTACATATTAGACAGATTCAGGCGTCCATGTGGTGACTGGTGACTGGTGACGCCTCCGCTAGTAGGGTGGCGCGAAGGAATGGAGTTGTTCTTTCCAGTGCAGTGCTGATGGTCTATAGATCCGGAGGGAGACAAGAACCAACTGGAGGTAGGATGAGGTGCTCCTGGGGCGGCGATCTGTAGGGTGATGGCGTGGCACTCCCTGACTAATAGTTTTGTTGGGAAAGACACTGATGCACGCGTCCGATTCGGTCCGACGGTCATTGGGTTTTTTGCGTCCGTTCCGGTGTGAGTGGTGTCCCCTTGGTGAGGATCTGCAGAAGGCTGGATTAGAGGCTACAGGTAAAGTTAGCAGTCACGGGAGACGCTGGTATGGACGGCAGCTCTTGCATGACTGTGTGGTGGTGGTGCGACCAACACAGCACCTTGTTAATTTAGGTGGTCTTGAAGGTAATCATAAATATTACATGAATGAGCTGTAAACATTTAATATTCAAAATAGCTTACTTGTGTATTGGTTCAAGTCCAGATCGTGTGTGTGTGTGTGTGTGTGTGTGTGTGTGTGT
>JAPQNM010000048.1:17284401-17291901 GCA_029783475.1 Metacarcinus magister
TTGTGGTGATGGTGAGTTGCATCCGTCAGTCTACTAGTGTTATTTACCCTTTAGTTAATGCCATTCCCTTTGTCCTCCATCGGATTTATAATGTAATGTATTTTTCATGCCTTAATCTTGTGTTTTTCCCGCGCTGCACATTAGACAGACTCTCAAGCTTTTATGTACTGCGCAAAGAGGCGATTTTTTTCCCTTGTGCATGAAGGAGGAACATAAGTATTGGGCATTAGTATTATTGGTGTGTGTTTTTATGTATGTGTGTTTTTATATATATATATGTGTGTGTGTGTGTGTGTGTGTGTGTGTGTGTGTGTGTGTGTGTGTGTGTGTGTGTGTGTGTGTGTGTGTGTGTGTGTGTGTGTGTGTGTGTGTTTACCATTCCACGCCCACTCCCTTGCCATCTTTCCTTTACCTATCTCCATCAACACACATCAATTCTTGTTTTCCTCTCAACCACAAGAACTCGTACATTCCTCGCTCCTCCCCCCCAAAACACACACACACACACACACACACACACACACACACACACACACACACACACACACACACACACACACACACATCCCCACATTTCTACCCGTCAGTTTGGATTTCTTGTAAAGTTTTATTTTTTCCCTTCCACTGCCACAAATTAGGTTTACAAGTTAATTAGTCGTGTAGGGCGTGGAAAGGAAAGGTTTTTATCACTATTTCACCGGAGAAGGAAGGAAGGAAGGAAGGAAGATGGTGGAAGAGGAGGAAGAGGAGGAAGAGGAGGAGGGCGAGAAGGAGGAAAAGGAGGAGGAAAAGTAGGAATATTACAGAGGAAGAACAGATATCAGGGAACTTGTTGGCTTATAATGAAGGTATCTTCTGAACTATTAATATTACTACTAAGATGCATGTGTGAGATCAAGGATAGAATAAAGCAAGGCTTCTCCCCGCCCACCTTTCCCTCCGGCAACGTTCGGGCAGGAAACAGTGAAAAGGAAATACTATGTACCTTGAACTAAACAAGAACATGAACATTTTAAAGTAAAAAATGGAAGTAGAGGAAAAAGAAGAAGAAAAAGAAGAAGAAGAAGAAGGAGAAGAAGGAGAAAGAGAAGAAGAAGAAGAAAAAAAAAAAGAAGAAGAAGAAAAAAGAAGAAGGAAAAACAAAAAAAATGTTTGGGTTGTTTTTCAGCGTGCGATAAAAAATTATAAAATTCCATGAAGTCACATAATAAAGTGTGTGTGTGTGTGTGTGTGTGTGTGTGTGTGTGTGTGTGTGTGTGTGTGTGCGTGCGTGCGTGCGTGCGTGCGTGCGTGCGTGCGTGTGCGTGTGTGTGTGTGTGTGTGTGTGTGTGTGTGTGTGACCTGAGCAGTGTTGACATGAAGGATTTTAATAACTCCGACGTGACCTTTCCGGGGAGTCAGTATTGTATTGTTTGAAATTGTTGTTGCTAATGTTGTTGTTGTTGTTGTTGTCGTTGTCGTTGTCGTTGTCGTTGTTGCTATTGTTGTTGTTGTTGTTGTTGTTGTTGTTGTTGTTGTTGTTGTTGCCTGGTCTAGTGGTGGTGATGTTGGAAGAAAAGAATTGAATCCTATAAATTTTCCTTTGTATGAGGACACGTGCGCGCCAAACCTTCGCAGCAACACCTCTTTAAGGCACGTGGCACCCAGCGAGTCTTCGATTATCTGGAGTCACGTGTAAGTTAAGGAATACATACATAACTTGCCGGTAATTATAACTCCCACGATCACACACGCAAACACAACCTTCCCGTTACATCACGCCCACCACATAATACATACACACAAGTTAGGTAACAATACACTTACTCTACTTAACACCTTAACACCACTGCTTATAAAAGAAGGGCTAAGGACAACACGATAAAGAACATGAATAGAGGAAAGATTACATTTATTCCTCATCCTTCTATTCACCACATTTTCCCTGCTTCCCCTCTGCTCTGCTTCCCCTCTGCTTTCTTTTTTCCCCCGTCAACCCAAACAGCGATACAGAGCCGCTTTTACCATCACCCATAAAATCGTTTCATCACTTTCTGCACCGCCAGGGGGAAGCATAACTGTTTGTCGTGCCTCCCCGGCCTTGCGTCTGTCTGTCTGTCTGGTCGTGTTGACGTAAATTTGGCGGTGCAAAATGAACCGTGCTCGCCGCGCCGGTGTGCCTCAGCCGACAGTGAATTATTGAGTTCGGATACACAGGCAAATGTTAAACAGATTTAATGATCACATGAATATATCAACACACGAGGGTTTACTGGCCCGCGATAAGAGAGAAAGAGAGAGAGAGAGAGAGAGAGAGAGAGAGAGAGAGAGAGAGAGAGAGAGAGAGAGAGAGAGAGAGAGAGAGAGAGAGAGAGAGAGAGAGAGAGAGAGAGAGAGAGAGAGAGAGAGAGAGAGAGAGAGAGAGAGAGAAAATGTGTATGTGTATTCTTGTTTAGTCTTGAGTTTGTAGTTCCTTTGCAATATATGAGTTACGTTTGAAGTGTGTGTGTGTGTGTGTGTGTGTGTGTGTGTGTGTGTGTGTGTGTGTGTGTGTGTGTGTGTGTGTCTGTGAATAGGAGAGTGCATGTGCGCGTGTGTGTGCGCGCGTGTTACTAACCGGCGGCCATTTTTCCACTCCACTCCACCTCCCCTTGGCTCTCCCCTCTCCCACCCACGTCTTCTTTCTTCCACCCCTCCCCTCCCCCCCTCTCTACCCTGCGGCCCCTCCTCCATTACTCCATAATTACCGGTTATCGCTGTGTTTGCTTGTTCCTCTTTTATCCTGTTGTGTCTTAAGGCGTGTTCACCTTCCCTCAGTGTTCCTTCCCATCTACCCGGTCCTTCCTCACGCTCCAAGCCCCGCCATTGTGCTAAGTGCGTGCGTGTGTGTGTGTGTGTGTGTGTGTGTGTGTGTGTGTGTGTGTGTGTGTGTGTGTGTGTGTGTGTGTGTGTGTGTGTGTGTGTGCGTGCGTGCGTGCTTACCTGTGTCTGTGCCCTTAATTACACGTATTAATGCTCCCACTCACCTGTTCACGGATTTATTGAACCTTTTCGTCAGGTGTGTGTGTGTGGTTGGTTTGCTTACATAAGTTACACGTGTTCCGTCTGAATAGGTCCGTGTGAGTGTGTGTGTGTGTGTGTGAGAGAGAGAGAGAGAGAGAGAGAGAGAGAGAGAGAGAGAGAGAGAGAGAGAGAGAGAGAGAGAGAGAGAGAGAGAGAGAGAAAGAGAGAAAGAGAAAAGAGAGAAAGAGAGAAAGAGAGAGAGAGAGCCTTTTATATGTGAATGGATCTATGGATACATTAGCCTGGATGAATTTATATCGCTCGCAAGTAGTCTTTTGTTTCTATTAACTTGTGTTTGTTTTTTACTCGTGTATGATTTACCACCACCATCACCACTCCTCCACCTCCCCCCCCCCTCCACCCCCTCCAACAACTGCGACTGATGATGTGGAGCTAAAACGGTGTGTGTGGATAGTGGATACGTCCTCTTAATCAATCTCAGTTAGGTGGATTAGTACTCTTAAAGTGGATGGTTAGTTTATCTATTAGTGGATTATACGTCTCTTAAGCCTTGCAAGTCGTGGTAGTGATTTTGTGGTGATCATTTACCTGTGAGTTACCTGTATCACCTGTGGCCTACTGTGTTTAGCTCTATCCTCGCGTTGATTGAAGCACAGGTGTCAGCGTGGCCCCCTCATCCTGGTGCCACGGTGATATAAACAACCCTTAACCTGTGCCATTGTACCTTAATTTAGCAGCACAGGTGAGGTTAATAAATGGTACAGGTGAGAAAGGTAAAAAAAAGAACATTGTAGAAGGATGTAAGTTAGAGAAATTGTAGGTACGTGTTTTCTTAAGCTCACACATGCAGCTTCTTTCCCTCCCCCTGCCTCTGCCTCTCCCCCTCTCCCTCCCTCTCCCACACACACACAAAAGGCAAGGACAGTGATAAAGTTCCTGTTTATGAGTGTATAATTAGTGCGTCTCACACAGCCTCGCCCACCATCACATTGCGGCAATATCACCTCCCGAGCCACGCAGCGCACTATTTTTTCCCTCTTGTTTTTTTTCCCCTCATCAAGAATGTTTAATAATATACTAATTATTCTCGTACTTTTAAAACCGTCTATAATTTCCTCGGGGTTTTTTTGTTTGCCTTTCTTCTTTTGTCTCGCACTTCTTAAACTCCACAAAGTTATAGTCTTGGTTTTTTCTTTTTCTTCTTCTTCCTCTTTCTATCTTATTAAGGAGTTTTAATAAGGTACTAATTATATATGTACTTTAAACAGCTAATTTTTTCTTTTATTTTTTAGTTTCCTATTTGTTTTTATATATACATTTATTTCTTGTAATATTTTTTCTTTATTTTCCATTTTCTTACAAGCTTCACAAAAATTTATCAGCCTGTTTTTGCATCTTCCTTCAGTCCGTGTTCTGTTTAATTGCACCTCGACCTCTGAGTCCACTTCGAGGAGGAGTTCAAGGAGTGAGAATAGATTGGTAGAGTATAAACGGATGCAGAGTGACGATGTGTGTGTGTGTGT
Source organism: Metacarcinus magister (assembly GCA_029783475.1). Lineage (NCBI taxonomy): Eukaryota > Metazoa > Arthropoda > Malacostraca > Decapoda > Cancridae > Metacarcinus > Metacarcinus magister. The sequence continues at coordinate 17,288,928 of JAPQNM010000048.1, forward strand.
GTGTGTGTGTGTGTGTGTGTGTGTGTGTGTGTGTGTGTGTGTGTGTGTGTGTGTGTGTGTGTGTGTGTGTGTGTGCAGCCGTATGATTCACCAAGATAACACTGCCGGGGAGGGAGATAGGGAGAGAGAAAGGGCGGGAGTGAGGGAGTGAGAGGGAGGGAGGGATTGGATGGAAGGGGTGGGGGGCGGCGGGCGGAAGTGAGATAGCATCAGGGAAGCTGGCATCACTTGGGGGTCGCTACCAACCGGCCGGGTCCTGAAGCCCTGGCCAGCACACATCAAAGCCGCCGCCAATCTACGCCCCTTCGCCACTCCCTGTCCACTTGTCCGGCTTCCCCTTGCTACATACAGCTTGCTGCCTCGCCTCCTGCTGCTGCTGCTGCTGCTTCATGTTTGGTCCTCGTGCTCGTTCTCATCTTCTTCGCCTTCAGTGTCTTTCTTCTTGTTGGTCGCGCCTCCATTTGTCTTGTCATTCTGTCTTGATATATTTCTTGTTTCCTCCTCTTTCACTTCCTCCTCCTCCTCCTCCTCCTCCTCCTCCTCCCCCCCCAAGAGATCTGGTTCCTCCCAGCGCCCTCCACGTCCACCCGCCGGCGAGGCCCTGCTCTGTGGCGTCCGCTCCGGGCTGCCCTCAAAGTCGAATTGATATTGGAAGTATTTCGCTGTCAGGTGTCCTTTTTGTTATGTGGCAGAGACCATTTTATTTATTTTTTAGTGTATGCTTCGCCCTTTTGTGGCCAGTGTTTGGGTTGGTGCGTCCCTCGACTGGTGGGGAAGGTGTGTGGAGGGGTAGGCGTGTGGTGGGAGGTGTAATGGGTGTTTGGTGTGTGCTCTGTCGGTGGTCAGTTTAAGCTTCCTTGCATGGCTGGTCGTCCAGCGGCGGTTCTGTCAGTGGTTGGTTCATATAGAGTCTGTATCCCGACCCACGCTACTGGAAACACCGCGATGGCATTCCCTGTCAGGAGGGACGATGCAGACAGCTGACAACAACAACGCTGGCTCGTACTGAGAGAGAGAGAGAGAGAGAGAGAGAGAGAGAGAGAGAGAGAGAGAGAGAGAGAGAGAGAGAGAGAGAGAGAGAGAGAGAGAGAGAGAGAGAGAGAGAGAGAGAGAGAGAGAGAGAGAGAGAGAGAGAGAGAGAGAGAGAGAGAGAGAGAGAGAGAGAGAGAGAGAGAGAGAGAGAGAGAGAGAGAGAGAGAGAGTGGAAGGGGGGGGGGGCGGTGTTATGTCCCCGTGGTCTTGGCCTGCAGCGGGTCACAGTGTCGTCTCTGGCACGGGATTCCATTGGTGTTGTTGACTCGGTCCTTTGCTGTGGTTGAGATGCCTTCCTCGACAGGCCTGGGAGTGTATCATATTCGCTCCGCACGTCTTTTATTGGTCAGGTTTGCGCCGTGTTACTACTCCCGTCCTTCGCTTACCGTCCTGCTGGAGCCGCTGGGGTAAAACGGCTTGCACGCGTTTCAAATTCTGCATTGTTTTGTTTAACGCTCGCCGCTCTAAACACATCAACATTCCTGAAGAGGCCGATTTATTTTTATTCCGCGACGTCGTCCTCGTAGTGACAAGATAAATTAAGAGAAGGGTAAAGCCGCGCCTCGCTTCAGGTGTTCATGGCATTCGTTTCGCCTCGTTAGAAGGAATAACCAAATACGTGATTTGTGTTAATGAATGACTCGATGCCTTCATACACGCGAGGCCTTAGCGCATTTTTTTTTCATCGTGTGTGTGTGTGTGTGTGTGTGTGTGTGTGTGTGTGTGTGTGTGTGTGTGTGTGTGTGTGTGTCCGTGTACGTGCTGCTTTTACCTATGGCACGTGAGACATCTACATCCTCAAGGCTCTCCATGTTTTTGGTTTTTTTTCCTTCGTCTTGTTTTTTTTTTTTCCTTCTCTGTCCATTTTATTCGCTGGTTGGCTGTTACTCTGAAGATCAAGATAGCACGAGAACATTCCTGAAGAGCTTTGACTTGGTCCACTTTTTTCAATGTCCTATTTTTTTTCCCCATCCTTTTAGCATAAATGAAGCCACGTCTTGCACTGTAAGATTAAAGAGGAACAAAAAAAATAATTATAGTAGTCGTAGAATTCCTGCTCGTGTTTTATCTATTTTTTTTTAGAATAACATGAATTGAAGTTTTTCGTTCCCTTGTTTTCCCTTTGTGGTATTGTATGTAATTATATAAATCAACTGTTCGATAAGACATACTTAATAGATAACTCTTAAGCTTGCACCAATGTCAAGGGATCACAGCCTCCACAACACAGCTGTCCTCTATTTTTCCTCATTTTTCCCCCACTCCGACAGCCTCAGAGGGAGCATCGCCTTAACACAGCACTTTACGCTCATGAGTATAGTCTAATCACTCTGTAGCTATCAATGTATGGTTTCTTTTCCTCTAATTGCTCCTTGTTACCCGTACGATGGTTTGGTATTTATAAAGTTAATCGTCCATTTCCTCGCGTGTCACCATTGTAGACTCAGGACATGGCACTCCTATATACACATTGTCTTCTAACTTCACTAACATCTTCAACATCCTTCACGGTCAGCTCATAACATCGGTGGAGTCATTAGGTGTCTTAGTAGTGTTCGGGAAATAACTCAACGTGGATTTATTTGCTTACCTTCAAGTTACGTGGTCACAAAGCTGTAAAACTATCTCTTGGCAATGTAACTTTAGTATTAGGTGAAGGACTTTTTACATAGCTAGCAGTTTGTAGGCTCTAATTCGCAGACGCTGGCAAGGAAAGGGAAATACCTGAGACTGTTGTGTTCGTCTTTATGTTCATTTTTTGTCGTCTTTTATCAGGCGTTCTACACGTGTCTTGGCTCGCTTCACATGTTTTCAGAATACCTCGAGCCTTTAGTTGTATCATTAACTCCTGGAATGCAAAGGAGTCCGGTGAATTTTCTGTTTTATTCTGTATTCCTCCCTGTTGTTGTGCAGGTGTTTTTGATGTTTGATGTTTTTTGTG
>JAPQNM010000048.1:17304401-17314401 GCA_029783475.1 Metacarcinus magister
TGTCTCCTTTCCTTCTTCTTTTCATTCTTTCTCTTCTTCCTCTTCCTGCTTCTACTTGCGCAACCACCACCACCACCACCACCGATAATTTCGTCTCCATATACCTAATCGGACATGCTACTTGTATATCAACACGCCCCCGCCCCCCGCCCCTTCCCCCCGCCCCCGTCCCCCCCACCTCACCGCTCAGCACACTCTTCAGGACCAAACAAGTACTCAACGCCGCATTGCCTCCTCTCCTCCCGCGGGAAAACGTACTCTGACTAAAGATTTCCTCCTCCTCCTCCTCCTCCTCCTCCTCCCCCTCTCTCCTCCTCCTCCTCCTCCTCCTCCTCCTTACCTCCCTCCCCAGCAAATATGTATTGTACTCACACACACACACACACACACACACACACACACACACACACACACACACACACACACACACACACACACACACACACACACTCATAACTGCAAACAAATTCAGTCCTTTAATATATTTCCTATTTTTCCCTCGCGTGCCTAATACTCTTTTCCTTTCAACAACATCGGCATTTTTGGCACCGATCCCTCTCCAGCTTCCGCCGGTACTCGCTTCTCGTATTTTTCTTAATTAAACGAGAAAACAAAGTCTCAAAAACACAAATTTCCCCGGACCAATTATGCATACGAAATTAAACAGGAGCTTCCATTGTTGCCTGAATATTAAATATACACCAGCAGCGCACACACACGACCTGACCCACCACGCTCACGCACACGCACACCAACGCACACCACTCCTACTGCAGGTACGATGGGGGGGGAGAAAGAGGGATAGCCGCCCCCCCCGCTCTGAGTCAAGTGCTGGATTACATGAAGGAATATATAAACTGAGGAGGATTTATTGGGGTGGAGAGACAAAGGGTAAATCCTAAGTTGAGGTCTTTGGTGTGTGGCTGCCGCCCTGCACGCCGCGCCACGCCCTTTACGCACGTCTACTAGCTGAGGGGCGCTGCCGTGATGCCCCGTGAGAGAGAGAGAGAGAGAGAGAGAGAGAGAGAGAGAGAGAGAGAGAGAGAGAGAGAGAGAGAGAGAGAGAGAGAGAGAGAGAGAGAGAGAGAGAGAAGAAGAAAAAGCATTTCAGGTTACATTTTTACAATTGTATATAGAGGGAAAGTCAGATTTAAATGGCAGATTACATGGCATCTAAAAATAGAAAAAGAATAGAGGCTAGCACATTTATTATACTCCACACGCTACCCACACAACAACAACAACAACTACAACAACAACAACAACAACAACAACAACAACAACAACAACAACAACAACAACAACAACAACAACAACAACAACAACAACAATAAAACCTAACGTTGGATTAGCCAAAGAGAAGACTAAGGAAGCCCGATGGTAATGCAGCGGCGCGAGGCACAGTCCTTGAGGCATCGGCGGCACCACAAAGGGAAGGCAACACAAGGAGAGGAAGAAGACGTCCCTCGCTGTCTTCAGTAAGCCCAACACGACACTGATCCTCCTGTGTCATTAGTGTGGGTTGTCGCCGCGGGCACCATGCAGCCAATAGAGTGCTGATGTCCGAGCCTGGCAGCACACCACCACATCACCACAGCACACGCCCAGAGCAGCACCACAGCACACAAAACAAGACAAAAGAGTGACACTGTCGAAGGTAGGAAGACACTGAGACAAAATATAAAACGGTAACAGATTCTTGTGAGTAGTGACAAAGACAAATATATGACAAAATATGCACGATGACACAGAAGACAGTGACGAAGACAATAGAAAGTAACAGTGACAGTGTATGATAATTATAGTGAAAATATTGATGGTAACAACATACACTGGAAGGGAATGAGAAGGACGAATACAGTAATCATCCCACACGTTGAATGAACCCAAGCGTAAACTTCATCGCGTTTCCAAAGAAGTGAGGTTAATTGACTCGCCTTCCCGTGTGCCACTCCGAGTACACTTCCTGGAAGGTGTGTACGCCAACACGTGCCTTCATAGTACTACCTTCATATTGACTCACTTTTTTTTATTCCTCCTACGCCCCTGCCTGCTACTCAAGTTCTTCCCTGGAACACCCAGGTGTCAACACAAACAGGTGCGCGCGTACTGCAGGTGGTCCCTTTATGTCAGTCTCTGGAGCTCCTGCCGCCCTGTTGAGTCCCTGCTGCCCTGTTTCACACGCCGACACGCGCTTCACTGAGATGCACGGTGCAGTGGTGAGCACGGAGGGCTGGTTAGGTCACTAGTCGAGTGATAAGAGCAGTGTGATCGTGGAGGGTGTAATCCACACCCCGCCATGGTCTGGCCAGAAGGATGCAGAGGTGGTGGTAATGATGGTTGTGTTGGTTGATGTCAAAACCGATAATCCCGCGATCATGATTATACTATCTGGCGTAATGGTAATAGTGGTTGACGAAGGTAATAATATAAATAATCATCATAACTTATGTTACTACAACTGCGCCAACCTCCACGTCAACAGAAGAGCGTGTCGTCACCTTGATTATTAGGGGCACGGAGGTGCTTTGAGTGTCAGGGTGAGAGGGAGTGTGGGTGAGGCTGCTACGGGTGGGTCCCTGAGGAAGGCGAATGGTGCTCGTGGTCCGTGATCGGCTTCCGGGAAGAGGCAATGGAAGGGTGTCACGCCAAACGTACGTGTGTGTGTGTGTGTGTGTGTGTGTGTGTGTGTGTGTGTGTGTGTGTGTGTGTGTGTGTGTGTGTGTTGGAGGAGCGGGTTCTCTATGGGATTGGTGTATTCAGGACAGGCACCTGGAGATCCTGGTGATGTATATTTGTTAGTATACAAAGTAACACGTGAAGTGCATTGTTCCTCCCGCTGGTGTGGTACACTTGATGCGACTCTTCAAGGCGATGGTGACTCTGATGAAGCCATGGTGAGTCAAGGCTCCTTTGTTGTGCGTGGAGGTGTTGGAGGCGCCACTCTTTGTGTTGTTGTCAGCCGCGTGGTGCCCAGCCTGTCACCACGCGTTACCAAGACATGTTGGGACGCCTCAGGTTATAAGGTCCACAGGCTGTGCTATGAATCAGCATATATATTTGAAACTTTACCGTACCCTTGCCCCCCCCCATAACACGTCCTAGGTCAACACATAGGCTGGTGTGCCGCCGCTGGTAAAGACAGCAAAGTTTGTACCACAGCCTGCACTGCACGCCTTGCACGCTGCCACTGCGCCCCGCGCCATCTTGTGTGTGCGTCTCTTTCTTGGCATCACCATTACGACGTGTCAATTCTGTGCTCGTCCTGGTCGTCATCACAGGCACGGCAGACATCGGCCTCACTCCGGCGTGGGCCTGTTGGCAGCATTGTTTTGTGTTAGTAAAACAACCTTCCGATGGTGTTGTAACACGAGGCTTCATGGCGCAGCGAGATCGTTAGCAACACTGCTGAGTCCGGTACAAGCTGAGACACACTGATCGTTGGCAACACTGCTGAGTCCGATGCAAGGCGAGACACATCGATCGTTGGCAGCACTGCAGAATCTGAAGGTAAGCGAGACGTATCGACCCTTGGCAATGCTGCTGAGTGCATTTAAATCGGAGTCATATAAGCTGCCGGTAACACATTGAGCGCTGGCAACACTGTGAAGTCTCAAACATTCGGGTACGTTGGGTGTTGGCAACGCTGTCTAGTCTGCACCGGGCCAGACGCATCGGGCGATGGCAACGCTGAGCGCCACAATGCACGGCTTGCAACAGTAATGATTTCCGCCGTGCCAATGGACGGATCCTGAACCAACCTTTAATTTTTTTCGCCTTTTTTTCCCCTGACTGCAAGAGCTTCACCTGAGTCGAGATTTTCACAATATCACCTCAACAGCTCCGTAAAAATATCGATAATAATAATAATAATAACAGAACGCAACTAGGAAAGAAAAAAAAATGAATGGAATTGAAAATTATACCCAACTTCTGGGTTTTCATCTGTTTACTATTTTTTTCTCATTTCGCTCTTTTTTTCCACCTCCTTTCCGAAATCCGCCGACTCAGGAATGGAGATCAGGAACAAATTTACTTTAATCAGACGCCAGTGATTCCCAGTCCAGGTGATTCCTGTAATTACCTGTGTCCGTGATGAAAACCCAACACCTGGAAAAAAAAACAAAGAAAGTGAAGGGAGGAAAGAAGGAGGAGGAGGAGGAAGAAGAGAAGGAGAAGGACGAAGATAGAGAAAGGGAGGGGTGGGAGGGAGAGGAAGAAGAGTGGAGGGAGGGAGGGAGGGAAAGAGGAAGAGAAAGGAAGAAAGTGGAAACTGTAAGAAGGAAGGAGGGAGGAGGAGGTGGAGAAGAAGGAGGGGGGTTTAAAAGGGGGGGAAAGCTTGGGTACTTCTTGGTTTGGGTGGGTGGGTTCGAAAGCAGGAGGGAAAGGGGGGTTGGGGGAGTGTGGAGGGGATTGTTGGAGAGCTTGCTGGGTGGTGGGGGGGTGGCAGAGTGGGAGAAAGGCAGTCTGACTCTGAGAAAAAGACGTGAATTTGAGACGTCTGGGCCGGGAATCAAGAAGTGGGGGGGTGAGGAAGGGAGTAAATGGAGGAGGAGGAGGAGGAAAGGGAAGAAGGGGGGAGGGGGTTGATGTGAAGGAGAAACGAGGGTGGGTGGTGGAGGAAGGAGTGGGAGACTAGTGAATCGGGAGGTGGGGTGAAGGGAGAGGGGAAATGAGGGGAGGGGAGAGGGCGTCTTGCAGCGAGGTTAAGAGGCAGGTAGCTTCTATTCAGAGCTGAGGACTCTAGATATTTTCTTAAACTCGAATAATTTCTTTACCTCTGGCTCTGTTTCGTTTCGCATCGTTCGTCAAGAAATCCCCGGCGTTAAGCTCACCTGTCGCGCCCGCCAATCGATCTCGCAGCTCAGGTATTTCGGAAGTCGAGGCTGGCGGGGCGCGGGAGGCATGTCATCACTGCCTTGCGTATCACAGGAGGAAAAAAATGGAAATAGCAGTTATGAATACGGCAGGGCAATGCAGGTGTACTATGACAAGTGACATGACACTTCCTCCTCCTCCTCCTCCTCCTCCTCTTTCTCCTCCTCCTCCTCCTAAAAACCGATTAAAACTGATTAAAAGTACATTTTTTTCATTCCTACATCTATATTTACATTTCAACTCCATTTCACTATAACACAAAATAATGCACGCCTCTTGCTCTTTCTCTACTAGTCTATACATTTTGACGTAAACTTCATACTTTTCGAGTTATTCAAAATAACATGACTTCAGCCAAGAAGTCAAATGGGTGAAAAAAGTTAGGTTAGGTTAGGTTAGGTTAAGGTTTTGCTAATATTTCAACACAACTCATGAAATTTGGTACCAAGGGTTTCTCGGGTATGCTGGTCACGAATCTGGAATAAATTTTTTCATTACTATAATTTTTGGATTTTCCATTTTGCGACCCGTAAATTCCACCAGAATTGAGGTCGAAAAAGTTTTTTCCCATTTCATTACGTAAATATTAGCTCTATTGGAAAAATGTATGGAAGTAAAGTTATGGAGTTTGATAATGTATATCTGATACTGTCATAATATTTCCAATAACTAATACTTATGAAGAAAAGTATAATTTTGTGAAAGAATTTAATGCATAATTCTTTCCACTCCAATATCTATTATTATAATTCAATTATATTTATCTATATCTCAAAAGAACGAGCGTTTTCTGCTCTTTCTTTTATATTCTGTACGTTTTTTACGTAAACTTATTCATTTCGAGTTATTTTTAAAAAAACATGATTTATGTCAAAAATTCTAAGGAGATAGCCCAAGAAATTTCATGAAATTTTCCACACCTCCGAATCTCATGAAAATTGGTACAATGATGTTATTGGTCATGCTGAACACGAATTTTTTTTTTCGGTGGTAATAATAACAAAATTACTCGTTTTCTCATTTTCCTATACAAATTCCATGATAGTTTGTCTATGCTACATGATATAATTTCCTTTTCCGGCCAGCTTCGGCTGGAGGGAAGGGTGGGTGGGGAGGAGCCTTCCATTTTACTGTCCTTTTGTCTCTATCAAGTAGATATTTAGTAGTAGTGTAGTTACACGGACAGCCTCGTTAGGTCCAGTAGGACCTAACGAGGTCCTACTGGACTTCTTGTCTTCGTCGTTCACTCATGATTCTCGTTGTTTTTTTTTACATCCTCCTCCTCGTCTTCCTTCGCGTCTTCGTCTCTTCTTCGGTCGTCTTCATTATTTTGTTTTCCTCCTCCTCCTCCTCCTCCTCCTCCTCCTCACTAGGACTGAATATGATGAGGTGGCACCGTGGCTCCTTTGCTCTCACCTTCGTTCATGCTGGCACCTTCATCGCCTTCTTCACAAGCGAGAGAGAGAGAGAGAGAGAGAGAGAGAGAGAGAGAGAGAGAGAGAGAGAGAGAGAGAGAGAGAGAGAGAGAGAGAGAGAGAGAGAGAGAGAGAGAGAGAGAGAGAGCAAGGAATTCCAAACCATGCCGCCCCCGTCCACAAGACCACCGACCCCTGAGCCAACACAAAGAAAGTTTTTAATTACTCGCTCTTGTAATTGTACCGTCATTAAAGGGGAACGCTGGAGCCTGCTCGTTCTAGCATTTTTTTTTGTTATTTTTATTTTCAGTCGGGGGATGCGGTACCTGGGTATCGGTCAGCGGGGTGCTTGTGTGGAGCTGTGGAGGGGCGGTACTCACCTGTGATCTTGAACAGGTAAGCTGCCTCATCTGTCACCTGTGTGGGTTTTTAACAAGTGCACTAATTGGTGTCCTGGGGTTAATTAGAGGTGGCGACCAGGCAGGTGACCCCGGGATTTTTTTTGTCTTTTTTTTTATCACTAAGCTTGAGGGAGGGAGGGAGGGAGGGAGGGAGGGAAGGCTGGGTGGTCACTAGGTCGTCGGTGCAGAGCGGTCGCCATCACGCCCTGTCATCTCTCCCAAACACCTGCCCCGCTATGACCTTCTTGTTTTTCTTTTCTATTTTCGCTGGAGTGACCCAGCCTTCTCCATCCCCCGCCCCCCCACACACACACCGCTCTGTCACAGCCTCGTCCTTGCCGCCCTCGCACCAGTCTGTCGCCTGAGCCTCATTGAATCTTAATCAGAGTAAGATTATAAACATGCCGATGAAATGAAGAACATACATGAATCAGTCTGGTGCGTTGCAAGTGTATGTCACGTGTGACGCGCCTGCGTGCTGCACACACAGGCTGTGGTGGTGATGGGCCTTATATTGCCCGGCGTGGTAGGCAGCCAGCGCCCGGCCCGCTCTATGGGCCGCTGCATATTGTAGTTAAATTTCCAATTTATCTATATAACGCTTTAATACGTAATTATTAGGCAACAGTAACTCGATAATTGCATTACAGAACTGTAGGATTTTTTATATTGTCACATATATATAATGCATTCCACTAAGCTGATTCTGGTGGGCGGTAATTGATAGTGCGTCAGGCGGCCCGCGCGGGATAATTGTCTTTTACCAGTGATTATTGAAAACAAAGTAAGGACGATATGGACTCATTTCATATTGTGTTAAGCCGAACCGTGCTAATGAGGTGGCTTGGTGTGGACGCCAGGTGGTGAGGGGCACAGGTAGACTGTTGATGGGCACTGCAGCAGCACGGCGGGACAGTGATCCACCCGTGCTTTGTGTGTGGGATGTGGAGGAGGCACAATGAAGGCGGCGTGCGAGGGTATCCGTGCACCACCCTGCCATCGCCGCTTTCCGCCGACCAAGCACTGACGGGCTAAGAGAACGACAGCTGATAATGCAGTGCCTTAAGCCTTGCGAACAGTCGGAATCGGTCCTAGTTTGGAGGTTGTGCTGACGATGACCACCTTACCAGTCCTTGTAATAACTTATAAACTAAAGGACAGCTTCGTCACTCCACTAAGCCATGGTGGCTAGGCCATGATCCAAATATTTGGATCATGGATAAGGCACGTAGTTCACACTCGTAACGGATTATCCGGATACTGATTACTGGACTGTCAGTGAGTTCAGCAGACTTATGATAAGTTGATACGCGTTGAACACACGTCCTGTCTACACACTGTGTAACCTCACCCTGTAACGTCCTTTGATGCAACGCACAAAAACCGACATTTAGTGGGACGGGAGAAAACCCCGACGCGTAAGATGTGTGTTAGCTCGGGTGTTACACAGAGACGTTACGATGTCCCGTCCACACTGATGTTTTTGTTACACGACGGAGTTACGTTACAATGTTCTGTTCGCGTGTGTGTACCCGGCTTTGCACGTCACGCCGTCACACTGCGAGGCTGCCCGGCATTAGCATTGGGTGGGCGGCGGGTGAGAGGGGCAGAGGGGAGTGGAGGGGAAGTAAAGCTGACACGCTGCTCGCTTCTGTTATTCTAAGGATATAAAACTGAAATTGTCCATTTTTTAAAACTTGAATAGACTTTCCTTATTGTATTTGATTTCATGATTTCCCTTGTTCAGTATCACAAGATGGCGCCACGCTCACTGGGTGTTACCGGCGCAGAGGAAGGTTTGCTCTTCACATGGCGGCATTGAATAGGCAAGACTGGCTTAAGACTTGAACCAAACCTACACCTGCACTTCCCATTGGTGTTATTTACCTGAACACGAGGCGGGAGTAGCAGGAGGATGAACACTTGTGTGAAGCGATCGCCTCTCTCCCCTGACGTAGGTGTGGAGTGTTGTTGTGAGGCCACTGGTCTGTCCTGGGAGGGGAGGGGAGAGGTGAGGTGAGGTGAGGTGAGGTGAGGTGAGGAGGGGTAGCTGGTCTGTGAAGGAAATAAGTTATATATTTGTAACCATTTTTGTCATATGCTGTAAAGTTTTATGACGCTACATACTCGTTAACAACAACATTATTTCAGTGTATGTGACCGTTGGCAGCAGCAGTCTTAAAGCATTCTAGTTATGTTGCCCGGAAAAATGTGTCCATATTTAAAGCCTGAAACATTTTTCCTGCCGGTTGGTCGATGTGCGTGCACTGCCGAGTGTGGCGCGGCACTGTCATGCCTCAGCGCCTGACAGGATTTTTCAGAATACATTTGTGTCAGATAGTGTTAACGGTTTTGAATAACACTGTATTTTTGGCCTGGATTTAGATATTACACGATGTGGCTGTTTGTCTGAAATCAACGGTCTCTTGCCTCACTCTGTCATCGCCTTCATCTTGGTTTTTAGTGAGAGTTCCGTCCCTCATTATCCTGCTCCCTTTGTGTTCTCTCTGTAATCTTATATCCACGTCCATGTCTCCAGCACCGTGTGAATGACTTGCTTCACACGTGACGCCCACTTGGAACACTGCCACACTCCTTCAGTGTGACGAGGCTGGGAATCAGTTGTAGTTACGGTGAGGGAACCAAAGTGTTTTGTGGCCGCCGCTGCACTGAGGGAGCAGCCTTCCAGACGGCCCTAACTTGACCTTCAACGTTCAGTAATGGATGACGAACTGACGACTGAATGAATCTTCCTGAGATATAATTGTCCGAGTGTGATTGACGGCATCTATCACCTTTACTTCATGCCTTCCCTCACAACACATGGTTATGTCGCTCACGCAGCGCCGCCGCCATGTTTGCTCTTGTTAGAATATTTTAAAAGTATTATTTTTCATATGAAAAATAATACTTTCCTCAAAAATGGCAAAATTGTTTAATCTAATAACAGAGACTGAAACTGTAATTACAACACCACGGTATAATGCACGTTATAATGCAACACGCTATGGATTCCTGCAGTCACGTAAAATATGTAATTATGCTTTCCCACTTATCGTGCCGAATGGAGCGTGTTGCGAAAAGGAAGAAAAGTAACGTAAATAGTGTTGGCGGCAGCCGCGGGCGACTAGCTGGCGTAGGAAGGGAATACAAAGGGCCCGGATGTGGCTACGGCTGCCGGGAGGCACTGCCGCGGGGCGCGACAGGTGAGGACACCTGATGTCTGCAGACCACGTTGGCGGCACACACGCAAGGCCCGTGTTACCAGGACAGCCAGGCCGGTGGTCTGCCGCGGCACCACATACT
>JAPQNM010000048.1:17324401-17329401 GCA_029783475.1 Metacarcinus magister
TTGTGGGTTGAAATTTATCGGGTCTAGTTTTGTGCAGGAACGAGTAGTGGCAGGTAAGGAGGAGTGTTCTGAACCTTGATGCTCCACCTGTGAATAAGTGAGGCGGCCTTAACGGAGTCCCGGCCAGGCTCAACGTGGAGTCTGGAGATCATCTTGAACTTTATGAATTGAGAATTGATATATAGCAGCATTAATATGATATCAGAGCGTGGTTAGTTTCTTTCTCTTTTACTCTTATTCTCTCTTATTTCTCTCTCTCTCTCTCTCTCTCTCTCTCTCTCTCTCTCTCTCTCTCTCTCTCTCTCTCTCTCTCTCTCTCTCTCTCTCTCTCTCTCTCTCTCTCTCACTTTTTTCTCTCTCATTTATTTAGAACATCCTGTCAGCAGTGTGTGTTTATGTAGCTATTTTATCTTGTCTAACGTACTTACCTCTCCTATTTTTTCTCCTATTACTCGCCTCCCTTCCTCCTCCTCCTCCTCCTCTTCTTCTTCTTGCTCTCTCTGCTAACCTGCTCCCGCCTAATTAATTTTATCACACGTGTAATTGCCTGACTCGCTATAGTGTATTCCCCGTAAACTGGCGGAGGTTGTTGCTTTGGTGTTGCCTTTTTGTAGGTAGGCTCATTTGGGGGCATTTAACCCCCTCCTACACCTCCCCGCCCACCCCTCCACCCACCCACATACACACCAGCTGTCCACTCATTCCAGCCTCGCCCCCCAACCTAGTCTTGTCTCATGCTTTCTTCATACTTACTGTGTGTGTGTGTGTGTGTGTGTGTGTGTGTGTGTGTGTGTGTGTGTGTGTGTGTGTGTGTGTGTGTGTGTGTGTGTGTGATCTTTGTTGTCGTCACACATGCCTCGTTTCCATCTGTCGATTCCAGTGGTCGTATAGGTTAATGATGATGGTGGTGGTGGTGGTGGTGGTGGTGGTTTTGGCAGTGTTGTTGTTGTTGTTGTTGGTGGTGGTGTTGGTGGTGGTGATGGTGGTAGTCAGGGGGGTAAGGGGGTGGGGGGGTCAGCAGCGGGGTGTCAGGTGATCAGGTGTTTGTGTCACACTAATGAGGGCATCAGTCTGAAATTACGTCAGGTGATTACATTTATTTACCTGACAGAGAGAGGGGCAAAAAAAAAAAAAAAATTAAAATAAAATAAAATAACATGAGTGGAGATTTAAAGTGTGAATGTATTTTGTCCTCATGCAGTAATTTGCCCTCGCACCCCCCCCTCGCACCCCCCCTCCCCCCTGGCCCATTCAACCCCCGAAAAAAATATATAAACGGTCATAATTAAATAGTTTTCCAAATGCTACGTTCCTAGTGTGTGTTTTTTTTATTTATTTATTTTTTTTTATGAGTGGCGGTTTTTTATTATTTATTTTGAACATTTATATGAATCGTGTATGTTGTTATCACACGTTGTAATTAATTGGACATTTATTTTTTACGTGGCATATTAAAACCACATTTTTTTTATAGCACATATTTGCAGCTTGACGAGATTGTCCTTATTACTTTTATTTATCACTTTTATTTATTTAACTTCTACGACCACCACCACCACCACCACCAACCTCACCTCCCCTCCCCTCGTCTCGTCTCGTCTCGTCTCGTCTCCCCTCCCCTTAGCCTCGCCCTTCAAACTCTGCCATTATACCCTGAGACTCTTGTCAAAATAATTAATCACACATCCATTAAGTATCTCATTAAGAACGTGAGGGTAATTCCATCATACTCGCTTGCAATTCCCATTAAGCACAGGTAAGTAGAATATTAAACGGCTGGTAATTATGTTGTCCCAAGGGCGGCCAAGGGAGTGTGGAGGAGCAGCGTGTTCACCATGCAGTGTGGGCGGCGGGGCGACCAGGGGTGTGGCGGGGCGACGAATGGGGAGGGGAGAGAGAGAGAGAGAGAGAGAGAGAGAGAGAGAGAGAGAGAGAGAGAGAGAGAGAGAGAGAGGAGAGAGAGAGAGAGAGAGAGAGAGAGAGAGAGAGAGAGAGAGAGAGAGAGAGAGAGAGAGAGAGAGAGAGAGAGAGAGAGAGAGAGAGAGAGAGAGAGAGAGAGAGAGAGAGAGAGGAGAGAGAGAGAGAGAGAGAGAGAGGAGAGAGAGAGAGAGAGAGAGAGAGAGAGAGAGAGAGAGAGAGAGAGAGAGAGAGAGAGAGAGAGAGGAGAGAGAGAGAGAGAGAGAGAGAGAGAGAGAGAGAGAGAGAGAGAGAGAGAGAGAGAGAGAGAGAGAGAGAGAGAGAGAGAGAGAGAGAGAGAGAGGAGAGAGAGAGAGAGAGAGAGAGAGAGAGAGAGAGAGAGAGAGAGAGATAATGTTTTTTTTTACTCACATGTATAAACTTATTTATGCATTATTTAATATGTATATGTTTAGCCGTATAAATCCTGCCTGTTGCTGGCGTATTTATCATGAAAATACACTAGTGATATTTTTTTTTCATGTTCTAGTAGTCATATGTGGATATATATATATATATATATATATATATATATATATATATATATATATATATATATATATATATATATATATATATATATATATATATATACAAGCAAGTCTGAAATTCAGGAATGCCTAACATTTTAAATAATTTAGATGAAGAAACCAAAGAAAGAAAATTTTCGATATCATAAGTAAAATCTTAAGTAAGGATATGAGAAGCTGAAGTATTGGTCTCTCACATTATTGAGTGTGACGAGTGTGACGCGTGGAGGTGTTGAGCGTTGAGGACTCTGAGCTGCACCTTGTGGCGCCGATCAATGCAGATTAAGTTCGTATCTCAGTGATGTGTTGTTGAGTGTAAGGACGGTGAATGTTACTCGTTTTAGTTGTAGCAGACCTTGTGACCTCCTCCACGCCTTAACACACACACACACACACACACACGCACACGCACACGCACACACACACACACACACACACACACACACACACACACACACACACACACACACACACACACACACACACACATCACACATTTTTAAATCAAGTCTGCAAATTGTTGGTGTGACAATATCTCAACAGTTTTGAATATCGATTTGGTATTTTCTATCACTGTCTAATTCTCGGGAGTGGCGCCAGCTATATTTTTAATATTTTTACTTTCTTGGCCAATATATATAACTTTTCAAACACACGAACCCAGACTCATCTCGTAACACTATATACATGATGCAATTTACCTTACATGACACACCCTCACCCCGCCCTCACCCCGCCCTCACCCCACCCTCACCCCACCCATGTTTGTCTGTCATCTGGGGCGTGTTTCGGGTATTCATGCTAATCTGCCCCAAGTAATATTTTTTTGAGGTGTTAATTTTGAGGTGATTATGTATATTTTCTTTCCTATTTCCACTTTTTCTTAGAGTTACTTCATTAATTTCGTAGGATTAACTATTATATATTATTGTTTTCTTTCCTTCTGGCTTGTGATGTGATGCAGACTATGACCCGGATAGGATAATAAGGGTGAAAATGAGATGCTTTGCTTGTGATATTTATTCTTACTGACGTGGGGAATCAAGATGCACGTCTCTGTATTCTCTGCGTGGTATTAAAGACGACTCAAACGACCCAAGGCGGAGGAGTTGGAACCCTTAAACATGGAACTTTTTATCCTCTTGTCTTCTTTGTCCACATTGTCTTCATCTGTCTTCCTCCTCCTCCTCATTCTCTTCTTCCTCATTATCTTCCTCTTATCCTCCTTGTCCTCGTCATCTTCCTTTCCTCCTTTCTTCTTTATCTATCTTCTCTTCTTCTTCATCTTCCTCCTCCTGCTCCTCCTCCTCCTCCATCTCTTCTTTCCGCCCACTGAATACCTCGTTGTCTTGGCAAATGCGAAGGAAAATGAAGGATGGAAAGTAAAAATCAAACAAGGAGAGTAAACAATGGAGATTCAAAAGTAGGTCGTCTTTTCCGCCCTTTTCCTTCAAACAAGACTCTCTCTCTCTCTCTTTCTCTTTCTTTCTTTCTTACTCTCTCTTTCTTTCCTTCTCTCTCTCTCTTTTTTTTTCTTTTTCTCTCTCTCTCTCCTACTTCTTGCTTATTCCTCCTTTTTATTATCTTCTGTTTCTTCTTCTTGTCCTTGTTCTTGTTCTTGTTCTTCTTCCTCTTCTTCCTGCCTTTACTTTCCATTTCATTACCTTTCCACTTCCTATCTTTTTTTTTGTTTCTGTCTTTCTTTATCTCTCTTTTCTTCTCAATTTCCTCTCACCTTCTTTACTGTCTCTTTTTTTTCCCCTTCCAGCCTTTCTGTAATGTTTCTCTCTTTTTTTTCTTCCATTTTTTCGTTTTGTATCAATTTCCTACTTGTTCTTTTTTTTCTCATTTCCTTCTATCCCTCTTTCGTCCTCTTCCTCTCGGCTCATTTCTCTCTCTTCTTCTCTTCTTCTTTCTTCATCTCCGCCTGTTCTTGTTTCCTTACTTCCTCTCTTCTTCCCTTACATATTTTTTCTTCCCTTCTCCCCTTTATTCATTTTCCTCCTTCTTCTCTCTTTCCTCCTGCTTTATCATTCCATTCCTTCTCTTGCTCATAATGTTTCTCTCTCCTTTCCTCCCTTTCTTCCTCTATATTTTGTCTCTACGGATTTTCCTTTTTATCTTTCCTTTCTCTCTCTCTCTCTCTCTCTCTCTCTCTCTCTCTCTCTCTCTCTCTCTCTCTCTCTCTCTCTCTCTCTCTCTCTCTCTCTCTCTCTCTCTCTCTCTCTCTCTCCTCTCTCTCTCTCTCTCTCTCTCTCTCTCTCCTCTCTCTCTCTCTCTCTCTCTCTCTCTCTCTCTCTCTCTCTCTCTCTCTCTCTCTCTCTCTCTCTCTCTCTCTCTCTCTCTCTCTCTCTCTCTCTCTCTCTCTCTCTCTCTCTCATGACCCTCAAGCTCGTGTATTCCTGTCACTATTCTTTAGCCTTGCCGCCACCTCCACCACCCCCGCCCCCCTCCATCCTAACCCCCGCCCCCCTCCATCTAACCCCCCAACCCCTCCATCCTACCCCCCCGCCC
>JAPQNM010000048.1:17336901-17349401 GCA_029783475.1 Metacarcinus magister
TATAATGACTTTTACTCGGTAGAAAATATAAAAAAAAATATATAAAAAATATAAAGAATGTTTCTACAAAAATTCTAATTTCATTTCCTTTCATGTGATTTATTTTTTGTTCCAATTACCATATTTTTCCCCGGAGTAATGAATGTCCTTGTAAATTTCAGTAAAATGTCTCACTGTTTTGAAATATTTGTTGATAAAGGGAATTCCAGAGTTGTTTATTGGAATGGAAGTTTGGCGGAGTTGACGGACGGACGGACGGACAGATGGACGGACGGATGGATGGCTGTATGGAGAGAGAGAGAGAGAGAGAGAGAGAGAGAGAGAGAGAGAGAGAGAGAGAGAGAGAGAGAGAGAGAGAGAGAGAGAGAGAGAGAGAGAGAGAGAGAGCAGTACTAAGTTGATTGCAATGGTTGTGGTGTTTTGCTCTTATCTCTCCTGTCCTTCCCTTCTCCTACCTTCATTCCTCTTCTTCCATTCCCCTTCCTCTCCCCTCCTTCTTTTATCTTTTTCCTCTCTTCATTCCCCGCTTCCTCCGTCACGTTATCTGTCCTTTCCCAATAATCATCATCATCATCATCATCATTTTTATTCTTCTTCTTCTTCTTCTTCTATCATTGCCTTCTATCTTCTTTGTCTCTATTGTGCTGCTTTATCTCCCACTCTCCCTCACCATTGTGCGCGGGGGATGGGGGAGGGGAAGGGGGAAGGGGGAGGGGGGGAGGTTGGGGGTGAGCACGACCCTTGGGAGGAGGTGTTGTAGTGGAGGAAGGGAAGGAGGAGGTGGAAGAAGAGGAAGAAGAGGTGAGCATGGTGTATACATGTTCATTTGTTTATTTGTTTGTTTGTTTGTTTGTTTGTGTAAGGCAGAGATTCTCAAACTTCATTAGACAGCGTCACACTACATTATATTTTGGACTTCAGCGGCGCAGCAGCTATCTATCTTATCTATATATATATCAACAGTGGTGCTCTTCAGGGTTCTGTCCTATCTAGTCTAGTCTCATTATCAATCATAGTATCGTGATTCCTCCAGATTACCTCACTCCCTTTCTATTATTCATCAATTATCTCCTAAATCTGACTCAATGTCCTATCCAATCCAATGCTGATGACACCACCTTGCATTTTTCAACGTCATACAACAGACGCACAACCCAACAAGACTTAGGTGCTTCAAGGTGAGATGCTACAGGACGCCTAACTTCTGATCTTTCACTATGAACAATTACGCGGCGCACCTAAGGGATTGACACGGCGGCGCACAGTTTGAGAATCACTGGTCTAAGGTCTCTGCATGGCCGGCGCGTTGGTGGTCCCTTTTTTTGGGGGGTCGGTCTCTATGGTTGCTGTTGTTGTTGTTGTTGTTTTTGTTGTTGTTGTTGGTGGTGGTGGTGATGGTGGTTGTGGTGGTTGAGGGGGGGGATGGTATTGTTGCTAAAGCCCCTTAAATACAATGCACACACACACACACACACACACACACACACACACACACACACACACACACACACACACACACACACACACACACACACACACACACACAATTCACAATTCGCTTATCATCGTCACTCATTTCCAAACTCCCTCGCGCCAATCTTCTTAATCCTTATCCTCGTCCTCATCCTCATCCTCATCCAAGCTCTGACCCGAAGAGAGAACACTGAATAAAACAAGCCATCGGATATTGCATTGAACGAGTCGCATTTCCTACACCCAATCGGCAGCACCAATCAGGCAGCGTGACATTACGCCCCCCCTTCCCTCCTTCCCCCCTCCACCCACCTGATTCACCTGTATTTCCTATCTCATCACAGGTGTCATTAAGGCAGATCCAACCTAACCTTTCATACCTTTTACCTCGATCACTCCCTTGTCTGTTATCATCATTACCATCACTTGACCCAATCTGACCTGACCTCACCTGACCTTGGCCGCCGTCGTTCAGCGCGGGAAGGTGGACAGGAAGGGCCTCAGGTGTCTTGGTGGCCTCTGAGAGAAAATGGAGATGGTCGTCAGAAAGGGGCAGACTCGTGTATCTTGGACGTGGACTTCGACTCCTCCTGCACCCCGGGAAACTGTATTATGTTGTCGTCTTATCTTCTTGATGTATTCTCTGTTATCTGTGAAGCATTATGTCCTCTGAGGTGTATAGGAAAGAGAATATACCTTGTTTCATGGTGAAGTCATTTTGTATCTTGTCAAGAACCCTCGTGGCTCTGTCTTGTTATGGCTGCACCTCCTCCCCCCCGCCCCCTGCTCTGCTTCCCTGGATGGATGAACATTAGGAGGAGAAGAGAGGAAAGATGAGAAGTGAGACGATGAGGAGGAGGAGGAGGAGGAGGAGGAGGAGGAGGAAGAGGAAGAGGAGAAGAAGCAGGACTAAGATCAGGAAGAGGAAGATAAGGAGAGTGTGAAGGAGGCGAAGAAATCCAAAGGAGGCAAGAATAGCCTTCTCTGAGAAAACTTGAAAAATTCCTGGAACACTCATTCATGTATCCAGGCGCCTACACCCCCCTCCCTCCCCCTTCCTCTCCCTCCACGCCCTCCCCTCTTATATCATTGCCCGTCTGTCCTATCCTCACGCTCCTCTCATTCTCTCTATTCCTATTTGTATATTGGATGTTGTATCTCTCTACTTTCTCATTCTCTCGTTTTCTACATCTCTTCAGTCTCCTAATAACATGGTTTATTCCTCCTCCTCCTTCTCCCTTTCATATCTATTCTTATTCTTTATGTCATCGTTGTCGTTATTGTGGTCGTCGCCTCCATCCTCTCCCTCTTCATATTTGTCCTCGTCCTTTTCGTCGTCCTCCTCTTCCTCCTCCTCCTCCTCCTCCTCTTCATAATCCTGCTCCTCCTTCAACTGCTTTGATAAGATAATCAGTAATTAGTTAGCTGGCTAACTTTTGTTGCATCGCATGTTTACGTAATTGACTCTATTCGTTATGTATGTGAGTATAATGAACTGAGAACGTGTATAATAATGACAATGATGGCGGCAATGATAATGATAATAATAATGTTGAGTAATTGTTCACGAGTTGAATGCAAAAGGGCAGCACAGGTGTAATGAGGTGAGTGTATTCATAATTAGTTTCACAGACGCTTCCTCATTGCCTGTGAAGAACGTGTGTGTGAAACTATCATTGTCAGGATTACACTCACCTCATTACACACGTGTTCCCTCTCTCCTTGTATTATGAGATGATTATAATAGTACTAATGAGAATAAGGATGATTACAATAATGATAATAATGTTAATGTTAATAGTAATAAACATAATAATAATAGTAATAATGATAATGATAATAATGATATATCCAACATCATCATCGTCATTATCATCTTCGTCATCCTCCTCCTCCTCCTCATCATCATCATCAGAGGTTAGTTTGTTGTTTCGATAGGTCCGTTCAGAAAGTTGGGTCTCACAGATAACGGGACGAGGGGAGGTGTTGGGAAGCTGTTAATCTGCTGACACACGCCGGGCACAAAGCGGGGGATAAAAAACGTAATATACAGAAAATTATATCCCACTAGTGTGTGTGTGTGTGTGTCTGTGTGTGTGTGTGTGTGTGTGTGTGTGTGTGTGTGTGTGTGTGTGTGTGTGTGTGCGTGTTTCTTCCTAATCAGTTGGGCAATGTAACGCATGTGTCTGCCTGTCCTAGCCGCGTCCCTCCCTGCGTTACCTACATCCGTGTGGCTCCCGCGTGTTCCTGAGGCTTCGTCACCAGACAGCGGGTCGTTTGTGAGGGCCCCGCCGCCTCCCCGCGCTGTTTGTTTACTGGTCGTTGATGGCGGTGTTTATCTCCACACTTATCAGGCTTTGGGTCCAGGAACAATGCGTGACACTGAGCACTGCAAGCGGCGACCTGGGGCGGCACAGCAGGCACCCTCAGTGTGGCCAAGATAGCGAGGCAAACAAACAAGCAAGAGTCCAGCGGTGAGAGGATTGGAATTAAGATATGCACGGCGGGTGGTTGGCGGGACGTGGCTGGGCGGGGCGGTGCGTCCATTCGTCAAAAAGCCTCGTCAGCACGCCTGCCGGAGTCACCGTCTGCAGGTGACGCCCGCGCCGATTGAGATCTCGCGTTGAAGTCGGATCAAGTCGCCTTATATTTTCCATCTTGACGAGTCCATTGTTTTAGCTGAGGACGAGACGCTGTACCTCGACGCGATGCTTATCTGTCTCCTTCACGTAAACATTTATTATTAAGATGATGCAAAAAAAGGTGGGAAGGGTGTAAGGTGTCCGTCTTGGAAAAATATTAAAGTCTCACTGCGAGGAGGGGGAGGCGGGGTGAAGACAATAGGAAACATGTGACAGTCGACATCTCAAGACAGCGTCTCGTCCACACCACTCGGCTGCGTCTTCGGTACGATCTGGTTGCGTCTCATTCAGCGTCAGCGAGTCAGGTTTATCCGCGGTGTATCATCAATGTTACTCGCGTCAACGGTCCCTACGCCCGCCGGGAGTGTGGAGGCGTGAGGCGCTTACGTAATGTTAAGTTGACGGCGCGGAACACAGTGTGAGGCGAACAGAATGAAAACCATTGTGTCATTTGCTTTGTACTGCGAGACAAGAATATTATTTTAAGAATAATCTTGATTGATGCTCGGTGACTGTTGTTTTCTGGAGGCGGAGATGCAGGCGGCGATACGTGCGGGCGGCGAGGGAGGCGTGGCGGATGAAGGGAAGTGTAAGGAAGGGCATGAGCGGGAAGGCAAGGGGCAAGGCGGCGGGTGTTGGAGGGGGAGTGATGGCGCCCCAGTTATCATGGTAAAGTGTGACGCTATTCAATTGTGGGACATATTATGCGTGTGATTGGGTCTTTGGGAGGAAGGAAATGATTGGGCAGATGTTGCCACATTATTTAGGGCTGCCTAGACAAGACTGTGTGAGAGAGAGAGAGAGAGAGAGAGAGAGAGAGAGAGAGAGAGAGAGAGAGAGAGAGAGAGAGAGAGAGAGAGAGAGAGAGAGAGAGAGAGAGAGAGAGAGAGAGAGAGAGAGAGAGAGAAAAAAAAATACATACATATATATATATATATATATATATATATATATATATATATATATATATATATATATATATATATAGACACACACACACACACACACACACACACACACACACACACACACACACACACACACACACACACACACACACACACACACACATTTATGTTTGTACATTTTCTTCATTACCTTAGGTACTTGTAATCCACTTATATATTACAGATAATTAATTTCAAGCTTAAATGAATAATTACAAATTCAATTTGAAACCCCTTAACCTGATGAGGGAGTGTGAAGGGCGTGAGAGGGAGCGGCCAGTGGAGAGGAGGAGGAAAGAATGATGGTGGTGGTGGTGGTGGTGGGAGGAAGAAAGGGAGGATGGCTTGAAAGGGGAAGAACACAAGTAGTCAGTCAGCTGGTGAATTGAATTTGTCTGGTTATCTTGCAATGAGTTAGAAAATTGGTGATGTGACGTGTTCACACACACACACACACACACACACACACACACACACACACACACACACACACACACACACACACACACACACACACACTCTTTGTCGCTGTATTCATGGCTTCCGTTGATATCTTCTCTCAGGTCAAAACTATAATTTTTCACTTTGTTTCAGAGACATAATTCCCGTCCTTTGGTATTTCACTTTTTTCATCAGGTTATTTGTTCGTTGCGTTCAGCGGATCAGGTTTGGTTGTGTTACTTTGTAGATTACG
The DNA here is from genome assembly GCA_029783475.1 of Metacarcinus magister. Lineage (NCBI taxonomy): Eukaryota > Metazoa > Arthropoda > Malacostraca > Decapoda > Cancridae > Metacarcinus > Metacarcinus magister. The sequence goes on from JAPQNM010000048.1 coordinate 17,342,658, forward strand.
TTGTGCTGGGAAGGAGCTGTGTGTCTGCCTTTAAAGTGGCGGCAATGCTTCAAGGGTGTTCCGGGCGTGGGTTCAGTACTGGTTAGCGTTTATAGGGTTGTTTGTGGTGTGTGTTGTCTGTTTCAAGTTTTGCTCACGAAGATAAAAATGATGGATACGTTTTATAGGAAGTAAATAACAGAATGGTCAAATATTTGGAAATAGTCAACTTTTAATCCTCATGTTAACAAAGATTCCTAAAAGATGTATTGCCGATCATAAGAAATGTATCTGTGAACATCTGCTAGTGGATTGAAACTGATAGAATGTATTTAAATATATCGATCATGAAACACTAAAAATATCCATAGTATGTAATCACATCATCTTCTTGGATTATAATTAAAGGTCAGATGTGCAGTTTGAAAATGTTACTGAAAGGTTGAAATGTTTAGGTACAGTTGTACTTCCTGGAATGTAATCATTGTGAAATGTCAAAATTAATGTGAAATGCTAAGAAAATAATGCATAGATTACAAAGAAAACTATTCTATCAACACGGTGTAAAGGTAAGATTCGTAAGAATATATCTATTTGTCTTATTTTCCTTGTTTATTTTTCTTTACCTTTTTGTCTTGTCCTGAAGTGACGTGTGAAGACCGTCGACTCCAGCACTTCATGTCGCGGGAGTCTGTTTGATTGCCTAACATGTTACTTTCTCCGGCTGTGAATTACGTTGGAGTGAGTGCCTGGGTGACGGTGCCGGAGCCTATACTCCTCCCTCGTGAAGGCTTGTTAGTGGCACTGTGGCCCATCTCTTCCCTAATACTCAACAACTGAATGTAACTTTGAATTAGGACTCCCGCTCTTACCTCTTTATGGAGCTGTAGTCAAGGGTCATTTTTCCCCTTCTATGTTTTGCAAGTCTTGTTTCTTTGTCACCGTTTACGCAAAGGGACCCTAAAAATGTCCTTTGTCCACCTTGAAATGAGTCTCCACTACCTTCAGCGCCTCACTCAGGAGGGCCACTCGAGGCTGCTTGGATCCTCTGGTTAGTGTATATTTTTGAGGGGCAGGCGGCTTCGCGAGGGTACTGAGGGGTCGTGGCTCTTGTCTCCTTCCTGGGTACTTTCTTTTGCCATCAGTTTTTTGACCAGAGGCGAAGGGAGTGTAAAGGGGGGAAGGGGATGGGTGTAAGGGCGAGTGTCTTGCTGTACTCTGAGTTCCTCCTTGGCTTTGTCGTCCCTGTCCTTGTCTAGTCTTCTTTGTATGTTTTCTTCTCATCTTTCTTTTGTCGTGTTCCTTGTACTCGCCTCTCGTCTTTATATTCTATCTAATCTTTCCCTGTTTTTATTTTTTTCATTTTTTTTTATAGACTCCTCTTCTTCCTTATCCTCGTCTTTTGTCTCCCTCTTCTCCCTCCTCCTCCTCCTCCTCCTCCTCCTCCTCCTCCTCCTCCTCCTCCTCCTCCTCCTCCTCCTCCCAGCCTATTGACCCCAGAGCCCTCTCCCCCCCTGACTTGCCTTTCCCTTAACACCAACATTCATTGCCGTATGCAAATTTAGTCTTTATCACACACACACACACACACCCACACACACACACACACACACACACACACACACACACACACACACACACACACACACACACACACACACACACAGCGAGAGAGAAAGAAAGAAAAAAAACCAGACAGACAGACAGACAAACACGCACATACATCATCTTTCCCTTGAACACAGCACAACATACTGTCAGGAGCATCACTTTGCCCTTAGACTAGAGTACCTTCATCTAATTGGCCATCACACGCACTGTAGGAGATGCAGAAGGCCTGCTGCTGGATATATCTAAGGCACTTTTCACCCTTACCGCCATCACCACACTCGTATTATTCCTTTTAAGAGAGACGAGGAGGCGCCACACACTCCCTCTACTCCCCTCCACCTGGTACCTTCCCTTACTTACCCTGCCACGTCCTCCCCCCCGTCAGTAGCCCACCGCCCTCTGTTGTGTTAATGTATAGGTTCTAGTTGTTGTTGTTGTTGATTACTATTTTTTTATATTGCAGGAAATGGAAGGTCGTTAGTAGTGGTGGTGATGGTATTATTTTTGTCATCGTTATTTATTTATATTTTTTTTTTCTCTCTCTCTCTCTCTCTCTCTCTCTCTCTCTCTCTCTCTCTCTCTCTCTCTCTCTCTCTCTCTCTCTCTCTCTCTCTCTCTTCCCTTGTTATCCTTCCTTTCCTTCCCTTCCCTTCATCCTTGCTTTTCACTTTTATATACTTTTTCCAGCCCCGCCCTTCCTTCCCCTCGCCTCCTCCAACTTTTCTCTCTCTCTCTCTCTCTCTCTCTCTCTCTCTCTCTCTCTCCTCTCTCTCTCTCTCTCTCTCTCTCTCTCTCTCTCTCTCTCTCTCTCTCTCTCTCTCTCTCTCTCTCTCTCTCTCTCTTTCTCTCTCTCTCTCTCTCTCTCTCTCTCTCTCTCTCTCTCTCTCTCTCTCTCTCTCTCTCTCTCTCTCTCTCTCTCTCTCTCTCTCTCTCTCTCTCTCTCTCTCTCTCTCTCTCTCTCTCTCTCTCTCTCTCTCTCTCTCTCTCCTACCTGCCTCTTCTCCATTCTTTATATTTTCTTCCTCTCCTCCTTCACCGTTTTTCCTTTCTTCCCTCCCTCCCCTCCTTCCGTATCTCCTTTCCTCCATTCCTCCTTCTCTGCTTGTAACCTGAGGGGAGGAAAAGAGGCATTTAATGGAAAACGTCAAATGGAGGAGGAGGAGAAGAGGGGGAGGAAGAGTTGGAGAGGGAGAGAAAGGGAAGAATTAGATAGGGAAGGGAGGGAGGAAAGGAGGAAGAACTGGAGAGGTCATTAGAGGAGAGTCTGGTCAAGGAGGCTCTTGGCGTCCTCTGGTCAGCTAGGTAAGGGTCGCCAGGTGAGGGGCCGCCCGTCAGGTGAGTTCCGCCGGTGGATTGGCAGGTGGGCGAAGGGCGGTGCGGGAGGCTGGGTGTGGGACTTACCTGGCTGTCGATACCTGTTCACGGCGGTGTGCCTAATTATGTGAAGGCGTGTGTGTGTGTGTGTGTGTGTGTGTGTGTGTGTGTGTGTGTGTGTCTGTGTGTGTATCTTGTCTGTTTGTTTGTTTGTTTGTTTGTTTGTTTGTCTTGTGTTTGGTTATTGTGTTGTTTTGTTTGTTATATTTTTTTTTAGTGTTTTTATTTTGTCTTTTTTATCTCCTTCTATATCAATTTTCTATCCGTCTGTCTGTCTATCCATCTGTCCGTCCGTCTATCCGTCAATCCGTCTGTCCGTCTGTTTATCTGTTTCTGTCAATCCCTGTCTGTCTGTCCGTCTATCCGTCTTGTCTGTGCATCTGTCTGTCCGTCTGTCCGTCTGTCTGTCCGTCAATCGTCAGTTTGTTTCCCTCCTTTTCCAAAACTTTAACTGGACAGTGAAATTTCCTGACATGATTTGAGGTCCATCCATTCTTTCCTCAATTCTCATGTTCCTTCCTTCGTGCTATCCTGTTCTTCCTTCGTCCTATCTTTCTTTCCTTTCATCTTTTTCTTCTCCTCCTTGTCTTTCCTTCTTTCTCTCTTTTTTCCTTTCTTTCATCTCTTCTTCTTCTCCTTTCGTTATTTATCTTTATCTTTCCTGCTCTCTCATTTCCTTCCTATCATTCCTTCCTTTCATTTCTCCTTTTCCTCCTTCGTTCCATCTGTATTATTCCTTCTCTCTCATTTCCTCTTTCTCTCCTGTTTCAGTCCTTCTTTCCTACTGAATTTCTCCATTTTCTTTCTGACTTTCTTCTCTTTTCTCCTCTACTTCTCGTTCATTCCTTTCCTTTATTCGTGTTCACCAGAGTGAGTCTATAGACGGCGAAGAGGACGAGGAGGAGGAGGAGGAGGAGGAGAGAGTTTTGCTGTATTTCACATTTCCTTTTGTATTTCTTTGCTTTATCAGTTTGTTCCTTTCTCCCTTTTTACTTCGTTGTCCTTGTGAGGTTCTTCTGCCTTTGTGTTTATTTTCCCATTTATTCTTCTTTTGTTTATTTCCTTTTTTTTGTTTTGTTTCTCGTGAGCATTAATTTCATGAGCTTCTGCTGCGTTTTCTTGTTTTTTTGTTTTCCTTTTAATTTATTCTATTTTATTGTATTTACTTCATTTACTTTTTCTTTCCCTCTTTCTTCATTTTCTCTCCTTTTCTATTCCTTTTTTTTTTAGTCCTTGTTATAGTTCTTGTTACTGTTGTTGGTCTTCATCTTCTTTTAGTAGTAGTAGTAGTAGTAGTAGTAGTAGTAGTAGTAGTAGTAGTAGTAGTAGTAGTAATAGTAGCAGGATCAGCAACAGCAATATAATAATGATAATAGTAGTAATGATAATGATAATATAATAATAATAATAATAATAACCATAAATAATGACGTCAGAAATAGCAGTGGGCGTGAAATATTATAATGACACAGCTGCTGCCTCTGCTTTTTTTGTTTTATCTTCGTATTCTTCTATTTTGTTTCGTGCGCCAGTTTATTTTTTCTTTTATTTCCTGTCAACTTTTCCGTCTTTATTATTCTAATCGTTATTGTCTATTTATGTTCCGTTTCGTTGTTTGTGATGATGTATGAATTAAATGTAATAGTAGTAGAAGTAACTTTTGTTGTTGTTGTGTTGTTGTTGTTGTTGTTGTGGTGTTGTGTTGTTGTTGTTGTTGTTGTTGTGGTTGTTGTTGTGCCGCACACTTCGCCTCGTCTTCACATCGTCATCACCTTCGTCTGGAGTTACACACTTTCCTCATCGCCAGACCATCAGTGACACCAACGAGCATTAGCGTTTAGAAGGGAAGAGAGAACATATACATGCACTTAACTCCTCCTCATTCTTCTTCTCCTCCTCCTTTTCCTTCTTCTCCTTCTCCTCCTCCTTAACTCCTCTTTTTAACCTTTAATTTCCTTCACCTTTCCTGGCACGGTTGGTTCTCTTTGCTCTATCAAAACTCCTCTTTACTCTCTTGAAAGCCTTTGCACATGCCTCCAGCAGCACCAACGACGCAGTGCAATAGACGAATGTAAGTAATAGTTTTCAGCATCAAGAATAAAGAATGTAAAGAGAGCCACTCAGAAAATGAAAAGTAACAGCTAAGAAAAGTGGAACAGAAGCAGAAGAGGAGTAATAGAGGAATGAAAAAAAAGAGATGAATAAAAACATAAGAGCAGCAGCAGCAGCAGCAGCAGTAAGGTGTGAAAAGGAAGCGAACAAAGTAAACAGGAAACTTGAATAAAACAGGATAAGCGAAGTTTGAGTAGAAGTTTGGCCGGAAAACAAAGAAGTGGTGAATGAAGACCAGCTGGAGGGCGAAGAGCGTCTAAGCGGAAGGAGGAGGAGGAGGAGGAGGAGGAGGAGGAAGAATGTAAAATTAAGGATATGCAGCAAGAAGAAAGGAAAAGATAATGTGTCATGTTAAGCAAAATAAAAATCGTTAAGAAAAGTGGTCAAGAATAATATGCACCAAAGTGACAACCAGCGATATGCAGATGAGTGTGAGGCAGCACCACCGTCGGGCCGCTGTTCCATCAGGTGTTGTGGCTCCAGGACGTGGCGGGCAGAGCGGGGTGACGTGTGGGTGCCGCCGCGGACAAGACAATGCGGGATAAAGATAACTAAAGCGAGAAAAAGGCAACAGAACTAACAAACACAACTCATCACGAGGCTTGACGCGGGCGGAGGGCGGCGGGCGGCGAGGACCAGACGGACGCAAGCGGCGGCCAGCCTGGAGGGGCGGAATTGTCGGGGCTGAGGCGAGGATCGGGCACCCAAAAGCACGCTGCCGCTCGCTGCCTCCTCGACCCCCAGCGCGATGAATATTGTTAGTAATGTAGTCGCTTAATATCCAGTTAACATTGCAGCAGCTTGTTAGTTTGCTTAAGCCACAGAGGAACAGCGTCAAGCTCCCAGGCACAAGAGGGCAGCACGGTGCTGGCTTCCCGAAAACCTGCGGCACCTATTTGGGGAGGTCCGTGCTTGTCAGGAGGCAGGATTGGGTTGAGGACATGTAAATCCTCGGCGTGGTATGGATGCTTCTATGCTTGAGGGAGAACGTGGTAGTTGTGAAAGCTTTGGCGGAAGGCTTATAGAGGACGAGGTGGGTGGTTAGGAGGGGAGAAGAGCGTGGAGGGTCGGGTGAGGGTGATGAGTGGGAAGGAGTGCAGGTGCTTGTTAGTTCCAGTTGGATGCCCGGCGCCCCTCATAGCGTCGCCGCCACCGTTACCCGGTAGTGGCTCAGCCGTCACCTCACCCTCAGCCCGGGCAGGGAGGGCAAGGCGGCCACGGGGAATGAAGCTTGAAGAATGGACGCGAGGAATGGGAAGTAACAAGTGGCTGGAGGAACGATGTGCTCTGTGCAGCGTAACACCGGCGTTCACAAAGAGCGTGCAGTGTGCCCTGGGGCGTGATGCGGGTCAGATGCTACCACTCTGTAGGCGCTCTCACCCGTGGCTCATCATTAACGCCTCCAGCCTACCGAGGAGCCATGCTAATCTAGGAGGCTGACTGATCGTGAGAGAACAGTCCTCAGGGTGGCAGGATGGGAAGGGTGAAAGAAAGGTGTGTTTTGTTGAGTCTGAGTAAGTAACGGAGTGACGGAGGAGGAGGTGAGGCTGGGAGAATCAGGACTCACTGATGATGAGAAGGATGAAGCAACAGACAGGAGTGACAGGTGAGATGAAACTTTCTAAAGCGCTTGGGCCACACCTGCCCCCCCAAAAAGTTTACACGTAA
>JAPQNM010000048.1:17359401-17386901 GCA_029783475.1 Metacarcinus magister
TGGGCTGGGGTGGTGGCTGTGAGGTGAAAGGGGTTTGCTGGGGGTTGAATGCTGGGGTTCAGGTCTCACAGGGTTGGAAGGGGTGGAGAGAAAGGTTTGTAGTGGGCGATGGGAAGTGGCAGGTCTGATATCATCCCCTTCTCTTCCCTTACTTTTTTCTCATTCTCTTTTCCTTCCCTTTTTCTCCTCCTTCTCTATTCCATTCCTTCTCTATCTCACCTCTTTCTCCTCCCTTCCTCAATGACTTCCTCCCCTTCTCTCCACCCCTCCAGCAGGTTTATTGGTGTATTGGAGGGGTGGGGGGGGGCGTATGGCTCATTCAGGCAATGGTGTACAAGACTTACATGTTTATCTATTTTTTCCACTGGGCAGTTTTCATTTCTTCCCTCCAGTCTCAATTTCCTTCAGTCTTAATTTTGTTTTCTTCAATTATCTGTGACAGGCTGTAGATCACCAAGAGCCCTGATACATGGGTGGGGAGGAGCCTTCTGCCATACTATCAAGATCTTTATGCTTGTAAGTTAGTTTAGTAGTGTCAAATATCCTAGCTAGGACGAATTGGTCTGTTACTGATTGTAAAGCCTTTGTAATCCCTGTTGTAATTCCTCCTCTTTCTCTTCCTTTGTTTTCTCTCTCCTCTCCTCCTATACACAAGTGAAAAGTTAACCTTCAGTAGAGGAAGCCAAGCGTTACAGAGTCAGTTTCCTTGCTCTGTGTTGCACTAAGCCTCGCTGCCACCACCATCTCCCTTCACTTCCTTTCCTCCCTCCCTTTCCCTTGCTTCACTCCCTCCTCTCACTGCCTTCCCTTACCCTTCTCACTTTCCCCCTTCTCATCACACTCTCACACTTCAACCTTCCTTCCTCCCCCGCTTTGCTCTCACCGACGCTCACTTCATCTCCTTTCACTGCGTACAAACGTCTCACACGGCTGCTCAAACCTTCTCACCAACGCTGCTTCTGGTCGTTTTCAGCCTCGTCGTTTTCATGTTAATTTCTTCGTCCTCGTCTTTGGCTTCGTTCTCCACCTTTCTTGTCTTTGTCTTCCTTGTCCTCGTCCTCGTCCTCCTTTTCCTCCAATTCCACCGCTGCCTCCGCCCCACGCCCACTATCGCGGCTCGTTCAGCTGGCTATCGGCTCCCCAATTCCCACTGAGGAGGAGAAACAATACGCCACCCTCCCGCCAAGGCCTCGCCGGCGGGCAGTTGGCCTCCTGAAGGCTTAAAGACTCGCCCAGCAGTAAATAGGATCACAAGGGCCCGAGGCAGCTAATCCCCAGCAGGAGAAGAGGGTGGAGCGGGAGATAAGATGGAAAGAGAGAGAGAGAGAGAGAGAGAGAGAGAGAGAGAGAGAGAGAGAGAGAGAGAGAGAGAGAGAGAGAGAGAGAGAGAGAGAGCCAGCCACCCATTCGCCTCTCACAGAAAGTGCTAAGAACAAAGACTCCATTGAGCCACCTGTTTAGCGCTAAGATGCCACCTGTGCTCCCCCTCCTCCTCCTCCTCCTCCTCCTCCTCCTCCTCCTTTACCTCTTCCTCCTCCTCTTCTTCCTCCTTCTCCTTTTCACCATCTCTTCCTCCTCCTCCTCCTTTTCAGCTTCTCTTCTCTATTTCTGCTTTTCCTGTCAATTTGCGTTTTGCTTTGATTAAGAAATTTGAGTTTTTTTTCCCTTTTCTCTTTTTTTTTTTAGTAATTTAGTTTCCAGTTGTCTTATTTTCCTTGTACTGTAGCTGTTTAATTTTTTTCTTTTTCTTTTTTTTCCCTCCTTATCTCCTTTACTCCTGTTGTTCCTGCTGCTAATTCTCTATCATAATTTTTTCCTTATCTTCCTTTGCTTGTCTTCAGGTATTCTGTGCTGCCTTCTTATCTTTTTTTTTTTTATTTTTTGTTCTCGATGTTTTTCTTTTTCTTTTTTTTCTTCTTTTTTTTTTTTTTCTTCTCTGCTCGCCTCTCACATGTTGTCATTATGTTGCCTTTTGCTTGTACTCATTCCTCCTCCTCCTCCTCCTCCTCCTCCTCCTCCTCCTGCCTTACCCTTACCCTTACCCTTACCCTTACCCTCCCTCCCTCCCTCTCTTCTGGTCTTGTAAACTCCTTTTTGCTCGTACTCATGTTGTCCCCGTGTACTCTTGCTTGACTCTTCCGCTTGTTCACTTTCTCATTCCTCTTGTCTCCTCTTTTCTTTTTATCCCCTCATTCTTTCATCGATCATTAGTCTTCTCTCTCTCTCTCTCTTTTGCCTCCCTTCCTTCCTGTGGCTTCCAGTGGCTCAGGACCTGCGGCGCCTATTATTTTTAATCTGTTTATTTTCTACCGTGCTGTTTTCCGCCCTGTGGTTCCATGGAGTGTGTGTGTGCGTGTGCGTGTGCGTGTGTGTGTGTGTGTGTGTGCGTGTGCGTGTGTGTGCGTGTGCGTGTGTGTGTGTGGCGTTGAGTATGTAGGTAAGTAGGTAGGCTGGACGAGGAGGGTACAAGTATAAGTTTTGTAGCGCGTGTGTGCGGGTTGAATTTAAGGGCGCGAGAGAGATTGAAAAGAGCAACCATATGCTTAAAGTGAACCCAGGTAGGCCTTAAAAGTAGGATTTAAAACCACAAAGGGGATACAGGTTGTCTTTTTTAATACGAAAAGTAGGGTTTTTTTTAAGGTAGAAAGTGTCCTTGTTAGGTAGTGTAAATTTTAGACATCGGGTAAAAGTCCTGGTCAATTAGCCCTAAATATCGAATTACACTAGAACAGAAAAGAGCGGCGTCTACTTTGCATAACCCAGCGCTGTTTGTTCGTTTTTTCCCGACGTAAAATTGCTTTCTTCTCGTTAATCTGGGAATGCTAAACGACGCCAGGGAGATTACGTGAAGCTATTTGGACACTGCATATATATATTTTTCCTCCCTCCACCTCCCCTCCCCAACACCCCCAAAATGGCCGGGCGGAGGGAGGTAGGAACATAGTGCCCCTCATTTACCTGCAGTTTAATCAGCCTCGCAGGTAAAAGGGACTAATTTTGCCTCCTAGCTGCCCCTGAACCCTGCCTGGGACCACCGTCGCTCCCAGACTGAATCTCATAAACAGGAGAGACATTCAGGCAAGTTAAGGTTCGCCGCGCACCTGCCTCGAGGAAGAAGAAGAGGAGGAGAAGGAGGAGGAGGAGGAGGAGGAGGGAGAGAGAAAAGCAGGGACAGGACAAAGACGACGAGGAGGAGGAAGAGGAAGAGGAGGAGGAAGATGAGCAGCAGGAGAGACGAAGAGATGATATAAAGGAAGACAACAAGGATGAGGATGAAAGTTATGTTGATAGTGTTGCTGGACGGGACCTTCACTCCTCCTCCTCCTCCTCCTCCTCCTCCTCCTCCTCCTCCTCCTCCTCCTCCTCCTCCTCCTCCTCCTCCTCCTCCTCCTCCTCCTTCTCCTGAGTTCAGAAAGCAGTCCTCGGATGTGAAGTGTGACACAGAGGCGGGGCTGAAGTATAGGAATTTTGGTGGAGTGAGAAAAGCAAGATTCAGAGCAGCGTGAGTCCCCTTCCTGAGGCTCATAATGGCGAGGGAAGGACGAGAGGACAGGCGTAGGGCGGAGGGAGGCAAGCGTCATAAGCGAAGTAAGGAAGACGAGAGAGAGAGAGAGAGAGAGAGAGAGAGAGAGAGAGAGAGAGAGAGAGAGAGAGAGAGAGAGTGAGAGTGAGAGTAGAGGGGAAGAAGCGAGGGGAAAGGATAAGAGGATAACTAATACAAAATGGTGTTAGAAGAGACAAGGCAGGGAACATGTGGAGCAGAAGAGAGAGAGAGAAAGAAAGAAAGAAGAGAAAGCGATAATGGGACTAAAAGGTGAATACACACACACACACACACACACACACACACACACACACACACACACACACACACACACACACACACACACACACACGTAATCAGTCGTAGTGTTGACTTTCATATTAGTTTTTGCTGAGTCTGCTGGACGGGGAAGCGATGGTCAGACTGCCTTTTAGAACCTTTTTGTGCCGCGCTCCTGGTGTTGTGTTGCAGCTGCCCGCCTCCCCGTGTGATCCTAGGGGCGGGGGAGGAGCAGGGGCGAAGGATGGAGAGATGAGAGAAGACAGAGAGAGATGGAGAGAAAGAGAGAAAAGGTAGCAGCACGGATACAGTAAAAGAAGGACAGAAGTAAGACTAGAAGAGGAGGAAGAAACAGGAGGCAGAGAGATTTTTCAAGGGAATGTTGAGGGACAGCAAGGGAAGAAGAGGAGGGATGATGTACATGGCTTGGGTATGTGGTAGGGGTCCAGGGGTGTAGGGGAAGGATGCAAGGGTAGGGGTAGGAAGGGGTAGGATGGGGTAGGATGGGCAGGCTCTTCGTAGGGGGAAGATGTAATAATTTGAGGGTATTGGTGATTTAACATGTTTTTGTCGATTGAGACTGTTATTGACCTTCGTCCTGACCGTTGTGAGGAGGAGGAGGAGGAGGAGGAGGAGGAGGAGGAGGAGGAGGAGGAGGAGGAGCAACAAATGATATAGAGGAAGAACATTTAGAAGAGGAAGAGGAGAATAATGATTGATGTGAGAAGGGAAGTGGATATAATGTAGAAAAAAGAAGATGGAAATAGATGGAGAGGAAGCAGATGACATTGAAAGAAGTAAAGAAAGATTTAGATAAAGGATAGACAAGAAAAGAAAGTGTAGTATCAGTAGTAACAGTAACAACAGTAGTAGTAGTAGTAGTAGTAGGAGGAGGAGGAGGAGGAGGAGGAGGAGGAGAAGGAGAAGGAGAAGAAGGTAGTACTCATATATTTTGATGGTCAGTCAGTGTGAGTTGTCGCAGACGTTATAATACCTTTTAAATTTTCCTAGCAAAAAAAAAGTAATAATAATGTCGCCTGTTTTATGTTTTCATTTAGAGTCTTCCCGCCCCTTCCCTTCCCTTCCCCTCCCCTTTTCCCTCCCTTATCCCCTTCCCCTCCCCTTCCTCCCCCCCTTTATCCCCTCCCCAACACAAGGCAGACAGACGTGGGCAGCGCCGCCACGCCATCACACCACTACTTTTTGTTGCATTTCTCAACCACAAAAATAATTCAGTTCCGAAGAGTTAAACTTTCATCATTACAACCACCACCACCACCACCACCACCACCACCACCACACTCGAGGGTCGTTGTTCTCTCCTGGTGGTGGTGGTGGTGGTGGTTGTGGTTACGGCCTATTTTTTTATAATTTTTTTACATTCATAATTTTCAAAGTTTCTCTCCTCCTGTCTCGGTAACCGTTCCAGTAAGCAAGTTCGTTTTGTTTTTTTCTCCTCTTTCATTTAGTTTGTCATATTTCATTTACTTTTTCATTCATTCATTCATTCATTCATTCATCCATCATCCATTCATACATTCATTCATTTATTTGTTATCTGTTTATTCATTCATGTTTGCTTATTTTGCTTGTTGACCGTAATTGTGCCGGAAATGTTTTGTTGGTCGTGGTGGTGATGGTGGTGGTGGTGGTGCAGTGGTTGTGGTGGTGGTGCAGTGGTTGTGGTGTTAATAGTGGTGGTTGCAGTGATGGTGGTGGTTGCAGTGATGGTGGTGGTTGCAGTGGTGTTAGTAATGGTAATGGTTGCAGTGGTTGTGGTGCAGTGGTGATTGCAGTAATGGTGGTTGCAGTGGTGGTGATTGCAGTGGTGTTGGTGATGCAGGTGTGGCTGCACTGGGTCACGTGGCTCACCATTGCACGGGTCACTGCACAGCCTTGAGCAACAATTAAATGCAAGGCGTCACTTTCACAGCATCACGTCACTTCACTGATGTTAAAGGACTAACCTTCCTGTTTAAACGGAACTAACTCTCCACCTCCTGTTGCCAGTATTCACAGTCCATACGTGGCAACGACAAACAGAGACAAACAAACAGACACACACACACACACACACACACACACACACACACACACACACACACACACACACACACACACACACACACACACACACACGCAGAATCCCGTTATATCAAACTCAAGTACAATTTCATTACAAGCAAACCCTGTGGTGGTGAGGAGTTGAAGCTAGCACAAGAAACAGGTCTATAAACACAGCATAAGAACAAGAAAACCAACCACAAGAAAGCACAGGTTATTGATACTAATTAAACTGTTCTACTAATACTCTTAAAAACTGCAAGTAGCTGCCCGGTAACCTCAAAACTGGCTACGTTATTTGAAGTCGTATTTGTGTCGTTGCTTCAGTCAGACCTCTCGCAGCCTTTATTTTGTTAACAATATGTATCCGGCAGCTAGTCCGTCGGCCGGAATAAACATAAGAAAACCGATTTAGAACGTTATTAGAGAGAGAGAGAGAGAGAGAGAGAGAGAGAGAGAGAGAGAGAGAGAGAGAGAGAGAGAGAGAGAGAGAGAGAGAGAGAGAGAGAGAGAGAGAGAGAGAGAGAGAGAACAAACAAAAAAGAGATAGTAAAATATATATATGGTCGTCAGAATCCCATTAAAGAGTTTTGGAGTTTCTAGAAGGAGCTCCAGGATTGGTCGACTTGAGTGTGTGTGTGTGTGTGTGTGTGTGTGTGTGTGTGTGTGTGTGTGTGTGTGTGTGTGTGTGTGTGTGTGTGTGTGTGTGTGGGTCGCCATAGTCTTCACAAGTGCACGAAAACGGGGCTAGAACCTGCTTGCCTTTCTCACGCTGATAGCATTTGTAGGTTAAATGGTCAGAGAGAGAGAGAGAGAGAGAGAGAGAGAGAGAGAGAGAGAGAGCAGAGAGAGCAGAGAGAGCAGAGAGTAGAGAGAAATTGAAAAAGAGAATGCGAATATAACCCTTGAACTTATTCCTTACCACTTGTTTCAATATTTTTCTTTGTAATATAAATCCTGACTTGAATGGATGAAATACAATCCATTTCAACAAGAGCTACCGGGTACTTCAGTTTATAGAGATGCGGTGAGCGTAGAATTGTTATTAATCATGACTAGTTCAGCAGGTCACTGTATACCTTGGGGCTCCTGTCTGAGTCTTGCCACATCCTGCAGTACCTTCAGATCACCCGTGTTCTTCCTCTCGGTCTGTTGGTAAGCTGCTGCTGCTGCTGGATCATTGGAAGAGTATCGCGTAGGGGACAACATGAGATTTTCATTAACGGATTGTTATAAACGCTGCATATATTCTTGCTGGAATAGTTTTCACAAGGTTTATTAACGAGTGGGATCCATGATTGAGAAGACTCCTGAATGGGTGAATGTGAATACAGTAAAACATTAATATGCTGGAATAATTTAAGATACATATTACCTTTGGGTCAAAGTTTCCGGTAAATCAATTGAATGTCTACTATTTTCTCTCATTTCCATTGAGTGCTGCGTGATCCTGTTGAACTCCGTGACACTCCGCGAAACACAGTCTGTTTATGATGCATCATGAATCATCATTACTTTTAGTTTTGTTTTTCCAAAATGTTCCAAAGACTTTTGTATTTGGTTGTTGCGTTGTTTGTTTGTTACCAGGCCTGTAAGGTGCAGGAGGGCCCTGTAGGGGAAGACCATGGCGTTATGGGGACAGATGGCCTCTATGAGGCAGGCCATCCCTGCCAACAACCTGCCAACCTCTGGGCTCGCCTGCCATTGATTGGGAATTCACTGGCCGCCATGTTAGCCAAGAAGTATTCAAACTGCATCAGGAGAAGGACGTTGAGTTGAGGATGCTGCAGTCCGCCGTCCACATGGCGTTCAAGGTGTGCCTGGGAGCAGAAATGTTAATGATATTTTGTTTCACAAGAACAGTTGTTGAAAGGATACTTTCGAAAAATTTGGGTACACAAAGAAGGCAAAGTTGGCTTGACTGTTGTCCGTCTCAGACTCACGGGGTAACGCCCTCTGCCTAACCCCGCTACCCGACATTAAAACAGTGAAAGCCTTTGCCCAACCACGTTAGTCCTCATCAAAGTAGTCCTAACTCCCCCTGTATGCCACTCCATTCGGCACATCTACACTTCCTCCCTGCAGCGCCCCGCCTTCATGTGCCCCGCTGTCTACATTTCTGCGCTGCGCTGCCCACACCCTTCTCGTGCCCAAAACATATGTAGCTGCGGAGCTTAAGCTGGTGAAATTGATTTTTACAAGAAATTGATGCGTAAAACCGGATATTGGGAACACAATTGATGTAAACACAAGCTGCTTGAAGGCAAGATGTTGGAGGCTGAAGATGGGGTCTGTTTGGTATTGTATAGAGTGGTTGTCGCACTCTGCAAAAAAATATTTCCTTTCTTGAAAAAAAAATCATAAAAGCTTGCAGTAATAATAAAAGATATATATATATATATATATATATATATATATATATATATATATATATATATATATATATATATAGTATATAAATAAATAAATATATATATATATATATATATATATATATATATATATATATATATATATATGTATGTATATATATATATATATATATATATATATATATATATATGTATATATATATATATATATATATATATATATATATATATAATATATATATATATATATATATATATATATATATATAATATATATATATATATATATATATATATATATATATATATATATATATATGTATTTGCTTCCAGGTCTTTCCCTTGCACTCTCATCTCCCTTCGGCTCGCTGCCACTTCTGCTCCACGACTTCCTATTACAGCTTCGTTCTGTTGCTTCCTCCCTTACCTCACCCTTCCCTTGCATCCTGCACCCTTCCTTCCCCCTGCCACCCCTTCCCTCCCTTCCTGCCCCTCCAGGTCCAGCTGTAGGGGTGGTCAGGTTACAGATGCTTTCCTGTGATAAGCTAAATGTTTTCCAGTATGAAATTGAATGTCTCGTGACGCGAGTCCTGTCGGGGCTTGGCTAACGCCCCCGCGCAGCCCACCACGTGACCTCACTGGCAGTAGTGCCGCCACGCTCCTGGGGCTGCGGCGGGAAGATGAAGACAGGCATTATAAGTAACTAACAATTAAGAAGAATAATTGACAGTGATAAAGAAAGGCAAGGAAATGAAACAAGGAAATCAGTATTACTAGAGAAAGGGAAAAAAATTTGAAGTAAAAGAACGAAATAGTTGTTCACTATTTTTACTGTTTTATCCATCAGAGAGAGAGAGAGAGAGAGAGAGAGATAGAGAGAGAGAGAGAGAGAGAGAGAGAGAGAGAGAGAGAGAGAGAGAGAGAGAGAGAGAGAGAGAGAGAGAGAGAGAGAGAGAGAGAATGATAATAAAATTTAGGAGACCCTTCTTATGCCATGAAAGTGTTGATGATAACATGCTGGTTTATATCTTTTTCCCTGCTTCTCCTCCCTTCACCATCCTTCCCTCCCTCACCTCACCTCCCTCCCTTACCTCCCTCCCTCCCTCACCTCCCTCCTCCAGTTGCCTCCCTCGTCGCCACCCTCACGCCGACGAGAGGTACAGTAGAGTAAATGGGGACTTGTTTGTTTGTCAATTGAAGTCATTTCGCTCCCCCTCTCTGGATTCTCATTGCCCTTCGTTTTTACTTGGCTCTGTCAGGTGGTGGTGGTGGTGGTGGTGGTGGTGGTGGTGGTGGTGGTGGTGGTGGTGGTGGTGGTAGATGAGAGAGAGAGATATGGGGATGGGGAAAGGAAATGAGAGAAGAGAGGAAGTGGAGAGGACAACGAGAAAAAAAAATTGAGGGAAGGGAAGGCAGACAAAAGGAAGAATAGGTGGTGGTGGTGGTGGTGGTGGTGGTGGTGGTGGTGGTGGTGGTGGTGGTGGTGGTGGTGGTGGTGGTGGTGGTGTTAGGCATGATGGTGGTGGTGGTGATGATGATATGGGTGTTGATGGTGCTTAGTAGTATGAGGAACGCGACACCACCGTGATTGCATTGTACATTTTATAGTGGATTGGAGGCTTATGGGGCTGAGGGACGCCATATTGTTAACCTCATGACCTCTCTCTCTCTCTCTCTCTCTCTCTCTCTCTCTCTCTCTCTCTCTCTCTCTCTCTCTCTCTCTCTCTCTCTCTCTCTCTCTCTCAGCGTTCGGTTACACTCTTCCTGGAATATTCTAAAAAAACAGATTATAACTCTTGACTTTTCTTACAATCCATTATACTTGCTCTTATTTTTGGCTTGCGTGGAGACAAAGAGTGTTGGCGTGGCCGAGTCTATTACTGGCTGACTCTGTGTTGCGGCTTCCCATTAGAGAAGGGATGAGGTGAATTGCTGGAAACATGAAAGTGAGAAAGATCTAGCGAGAGAGAGAGAGCGAAAGAGAGAGAAAGAGAGAGAGAGAGAGAGAAAACGTGTGTGTGTATATATGTGTGTGTGTGATAGAGAAGGTCCGCGTGTCCTTTAACAATAGGTATATGCCTTTATTATCTCTCTAATGGTCAGGTGTGTAGGTTTACGAGTGTCATATCTCTCAGGTGTGCAAGGGTTTACCGCCATGCTAATTTGCAGGTTCCCCGCTCTGCCATTTGTCCCTGATTTGCTATATAGTGTACTGCCGCTGCCCCTGTGGACTAATTATTACCTGCGTGAGTTTTAACGGGGGTAACTAAACCAGGTCTTTACGAGCTTGCTGGAGGACGAATGACAGGTGTTGAAAGTTGACCAAGCTGTGTCCGTGTGATTTTATGTTTTTAAGAGTAGTTGTAGTAGTAGTTATAGTCGTAGTAGTAGTAGTAGTTGTAGTTGAGGAGGAGGAGGAGGAAGAGAGAGAGCGAAGGAGAGGTGAGGAACGGTTCACAATTATAGAGAATGGAAAGAGAGAGAGAGAGAGAGAGAAAGAGAGAGAGAGAAAGAGAGATAATAAAGGAAAGGGTAATGATGCTCGTCCGTGACTGCCTTTGTATATTGTGTTGGCAAGACGGGGAGGGGGGCGGGTGGTGTGTGTGTGTGTGTGTGTGGGTGTGTGTGTGTGTGCAAGTGCTTTTTATTCTCGAAAGTCACCGTCGCCTCCATTTTCTGTTTCCTGTTAGGTCCTTCCTGACTTCCTCTACTTCCTGTTTTCTATGAAGGGATTGTGACTCTAGGAAACTTTTGTGACCTCTTTCCTCTTTCCTCTGTGTATCTGTCACTACTAGGAATGAGGGGAATTATCTGTTACTTCAGGAAAATGGAAGGGGGGAGAGGAGAGGTTAAAATGCCGGCTATGTTTTTCCAGCGTTCCAGACTTTTAATGTTTCTGTGTATTTTATGAACCTAATGATGTATTAATGTATGTATTTATTGATTCTTTGTATATAGATTGTATTTATACACTCACAATACTGTCATCATCATCATCATGTCCTCCTTCTCGACACTATCATCAGAGTTACAATCACCATCAAACACCTGCTGTAGTACTGTAATATATAGAGCGTAACAGATGGTTGTAACTAATTCCAAACTTTCCCCTTTATTGTGTTTTTTCCTCCCCCTTCCACACCTTTACAAATATGGCGTCACCCAACTACCGACAATTCGTTCATCTTATCAAACTCTTCCGTTCCAGTGCAGAATCCAACACTTTCTTCTACATTCATTATTAACACGACTCACTTTCACTTATTAACTCATTGTTTCAGGTCACTTTTTTTCGTATCTTGTAATTCTCTTTCGCCACCCAGACTCACGATCACTTTCTCTCCTTCTCAGGTTCCCAAAGGTGTGGAAATTCAACTCCCTAATTTCCTGGACCCTAGAACCTCGACACACCTTTACAAAATTAACGTAAGAGACCTTTTTATACATTTTTTTTACGTGTATACATTTTGTTTTTTATTTACCATGTGATGTTTTACTGTTGCATCTCTCTCTCTCTTTTGGTGTTAGTTTAATATTCGTGTTAACAATCTCTTATATGTAAAAGGTGAAAGGATGAAAGTGCTGTGTAACGTCTCGAGAAATGCTTTTTTAAATATATATATATGTTGCGCAAGGTTTTATCTCTTCTCATATTTTGTATTTTTTTTTTACATTGTTATGACGTATTAACTTGTTTATTTATATTTGTTTACCTAGTTTTCTTTATTTTTTTTCCCTCGTAAATTATTCTTAACAACACTTACTGTTCACTGATTTCCATGACTTTCTGGAAACGCCTACACGAGCTGGAGTGTAGTTGTAGTTGTAGTTGTAGTTGTAGTTGTAGCACACAAAGCAACGCCATAAACGTGTCAGATTTATGGTCCTTTTTTCTTAACACACACACACACACACACATACACGCACACACACACACACACACACACACACACACACACACACACACACACACACACACATAGGCACATAATTCTACACCTTCTTAATGCTTCACCTAATCAGTCACTACACAAGCAAGAGTCACTCCTCCATTTATCCTCCACTCCATTATCACTCCGTGCGCCATTATCCCTGACACACGTAACTCGATCGCCATAAAAATTCCTCCCGCATTCCACGGTTAACGTTCAGTATTTTACAGAAGCAATAACAACAGCTAGCTTCGTGTCCTCTGCTCGCCCAGTCATAAGTCTGTCTCGTTCCATGCATATCACAAACATCTTCATTCTCTCTCTCTCTCTCTCTCTCTCTCTCTCTCTCTCTCTCTCTCTCTCTCTCTCTCTCTCTCTCTCTCTCTCTCTCTCTCTCTCTCTCTCTCTCTCTCTCTCTCTCTTTCTCTCTCTCTCTCATTGTAATATAAGCTAAAGCAAAAACACCTTTATTAACACGCCAACAATTTCTTATTCCCCTTCATCCCATCTCCCCTTTTCAGCCGTAAGAAGTAAGTAGTTCTATTATTAAAGAACTTCCCTCTCTTATTATTTTTTTTTTTCTCTCTCTCTCTCTCTCACTACTTGTACTCTCTTCCTTAATCTTGTTGGGTAATTTTATCCCCGTAGCTCTCTTTTTTATTATTATTCTATTATCTTTTATTCACTTCATTTGTAGGTGTTTTTTTCTGTTTTTTTTCTTCTGTATGTCTCGTTTGTATTGGGTTAGGTTTGTTTTCATCATTGTTCTAGTGTAGTTGTATTCACTTTGTGCATAATGATCATTGGTTGTATTGTTCTTGTTTTGTTTTTGTATCCCCTTTCTTAATCACCGTCTGAGGTCTGTAAGTATACATTCAATCTCACAAACACATAGTTCAATATTTTCCTCTTTTTTTTTTATCTGGCGTTGGAAGGGCAGCGCCTCAAACTATCCGTTCCCTTTGACCTTGACTACAACAACAACAACAACAACAACATCAATATCAACAACAACAACAACAACAAACAACAACAACATTAACATTCCTAAGGCCTGATCGTGTCCTCACTTCACTCCTCTTGTTCATTCTATTAAGTATGTTTTATTATTCTGTATCTCATCCTCCTTTCTTTTGATCACTATAATTATTACAGTTTTCTCCTCCCTTCCCTCCTGTGGGCGGCGCTGATCCCCTAAGGAAGAGCTCTAATTGCTACTAATTGGCACACCCCGAGGCAGTACTTTTCCAATTTCCCGCCGAATTGTTGCTTCGTCAGTGTGAGGAATCCCTCTGTCTGTGCCGAACGCCTTAGGGAGGTGAATGGTTATTTGTGGCGTGGAGGCGTACTTTCCCCTCGCTTGTGTTAATCTTAAAAAGTTCCGGTTCAGTTGTGGCTGTTCTTGTGGTGACGGTGGTAAGGATGCGGGAAGGGGCGGCTTGAGTTGGATCAATATTTTATGAAATTCTCGTCTTGTATATTTCCTTTGTCTGGTGTGTAATCTAATCATCAATCTCTAAAGCTATCTGATGGATGCAAGTATTACAGTATTGCAATTATAAAGTTATAGGTAAGGATTTTAATGTTTCAAATTTCTTTATTTGTTAACATATATATATATATATATATATATATATATATATATATATATATATATATATATATATATATATCATTATCATCATTAGCTCCATGAGTCAAAGACCTCCCCCAACCTTCTCCACTTGTCTCCATCGGCTGCCTGTCTATTCCAGGTTACTCCAGAAAAACTTCCTATCTCATCTGTCTATCTAGCTCTCTGCTTGCCCTGCCTTTATTTTTACAATCCCTTGGTTGCCATTCTGCTACTGCAACAATCTATCTATTATCTCTTCGTCGAATAACAATTGGAAATAGTTTGGGTCACGCTTCCTTCTTTAATTACATTATGATTTTTCATATAAATCAACGTTGCGTGCTGTCGACCTTATCAGTGCGTGTCCTGCCCTGCCTGCCAAGCTGCTGCCCTCAATGTGGGCGCGGCCAAACTTTTTGTTGGAAGCAGAAGTGACTCTGAGAAAAAGACACTCGTGGTGGACAGGTTCCAGGTCCTTGGAGTCTGACGTTGTACTGCTTCAATAATTTTATGATAATTTATGATGATTTATTTATTCATTTGTTTATTTTATCTACGATGCACTGTAGAGTCGTCCTTTGCATGTGTCATTGTCAAATATAATAATTTGAATGATGATGTGATGTGTTTGTCACTTATTGTGGTTAGATTGCGTTCAGGTGAATATTGTGATGTATTTTGGCGGGCGTGGTGGCGGCTCACCTCAGCTCGGCTCATGATTATAAGATTAACAAGCTTAAATCAGCAAAGTTGAAGATGGACGCATCACCTTATACATTAATATCGTTTACATAAATTGAGGAAGCAGTATTGACGGCCACCACCAAGGCGACCACTCATTGTGATGCAGATCCGTTGCTGGTGACTTGTGTTGTGCCGCCGCCCACTACGCTGGTGAGCCTGGAGGGATGGGCGGGGGGCACGTCAAAGGGCAGGCAGGGGGACGGTGGGAGGTTGTTGTGTCTGCCTTTGCCTGAACATGAGAGGCGCCATGAGATATGCCTTATGAGGGTTTCATTCAGGTATTAATTGTTACCTTGGATAGCGGAAAAAGGTCATTACAATTCTCACATACTCGATCCACTTGATCTGCTCCGGAAACGAACACATGTCTCGGCGCCTCACTTGCCTTTCACGGGCACTAATTAACGATTTTTTCCCTTGTCATCTCTGTAATTTGAAGAGCAGCGTCTGCATCAAGGAGGTTAATCTCAAAGTAAAAAATCTAATTGCGTTGCAAGACAAAACATCCCACCTAAGATTGTCGGGTTTTCCATATTAATTGAAATTCAAATTGTGTTTTTTTCTTCCTTGCGGTGTGTCCTGCGCTAACAATGTGTGGTAATGATGCTTGCTAGAATACCTGGGTTGTGTTGTTTGAATGTGTTGCCATACAGACTGGCATCACAAGCATCACACTGTTACCATCTAAGGGAATGTTTGCCGTCTCTCTTCAACTTTTCCTTCGTTGTGGTTCACGTTGATGTGTGGAAAGTAAAGACGATTGGTTATGATCCCCCAAAGTCTCGCTGCATAATTGAGGTTTTTTTCAGGATTTGTGGGTCGTGTGAGTATGATAGAAGTCGCTAAGTCACTCACGCCCTCACGCCCTCACGCCCTCACATCCTCTCACTGGCAGCATGAACCTCACTGAGTCTTTTTTTATATAATCATTGCAACCTTTCCTCTTGAACTGATTGCTGATCTTCCTGTTGCAGTAGTTTGGAGGTGACTTTAGTATGACTTGAGTGAGTTGACTTTCACGTAACTTGGCACAAAACAGTGTTCGTTGTCGTGTCTGTATACTTTTAGATTACACTTTGTGGACGCTATTTTGTTAACTACATTTTTGTTTAATTAACTACGTAGTTATTGGACTATGTTCTTTTTGACTACACTCTTCTTAAGCTGCTACACTCTTATGTATAACAGTTATGAACTCCACTCGTGAACTAGTCTAGGTTTGGATGTACTAAAAAGTGTACTGTTTATTGCATTGCACTCAAAATAGACACTTTTTGATTACATAAAGTTGTTTTCAATTGCAGTTTCTTTTAACTATGTTTTCTGCAATCTATACGTTTTTGTTTAATTTTTTAACTACACTGCTTTTGAACTATAAATTTTTAAGCTACACACTTTTAAACAACAGTTTTTGAGAGCACAACACTACAAGTTTGCTCTTTTCATATTCCTATTTTCCTTCCGCGGTGTGGTGGTTGTGGTGGTTAATGTGTTGTGTTGTGACTGTCAGGTGTTCGAGGGTGGCGCGGCTTTAACTCTCACGTAACACCTGCATAACGTTTCGGGCTCAGAATAATATTTCTTGATTGCCTCTCACTAACTTCCATCAATAAATCTGTGAACACTTGATAAAGAGCACACGCTATTACACCTTTCGCTCTCCTATACACATGTGACTTGTTGCTATCATGGCCTCCTCAACGCCTCCCCCTTGCCGCCTCACATCACGACACACTGCATCACACAGCTGCCTTATCACATCACGCACGATCTTACACTAATTATATATCTAACCATATTAATGCAAAATATCTCACCAGTGTTTTCTTTCCTATTATTGGTGAGGAATATCACCGAAACGCTTATTTTCTATTTTTCTTTATATAACAACGATGTTTTGAAGTAATGGTTACTCTCTAAGCTGAAAGTGAGATTATATATTACTTCTCAATCAATTCTAGAAGTTTTATCCTTTATGATTTTTTATTTGATTTTTGTCATTATCACTATTGATTTATCCTTTTTTTTTATCTAGTGATATATGTATATATATATATATATATATTATATATATATATATATATATATATATATATATATATATATATATATATATATATATACACACTAATTTTCTTTCCTTGTGATTGGTTGGTTTTATTTGTTGTTCACATAATTATGAGTCGTTAGTTGACATTCCAGTGTGTGTGTGTGTGTGTGTGTGTGTGTGTGTGTGTGTGTGTGTGTGCGGGTGCCGCGTGGCTTCCTTAGCAAGGCGGTGGTCTGTCTGCCTTGAGGCGGCCTTTGGTTGTGTTGCGTCGTACATTTTTTGGATAAATATGAATCACACACATCCTGATTATTCTGAATCGCTGATGCATGAACACATTTAAATGTAAATATGGAAGGGACTCAGGGAGCCATTAATTAATTTAGCATTTATCATGTAGCGACGATGCTGTGAAAATGTGTTCCCACCCATTGAAGGGATGAGTGCCCGGCTTCCTGTGAAATGACTGCATCCATTGCCTTGTGTGTTGAAAATAAATGATAAATGAAGTAATGACAATAATGCGAGGCAGATGAATAAATGATCGTAAATAGTATGTACTTTGCACGCATTTGTTCACTAATGTAAAAGCAAACTTATGTTAATACTGCATGAATAATATTGAGTACAGTGAGCTGACAGTGTGTGTGTGTGTGTGTGTGTGCCTGCAGGTCGTCGCCTCCGCCAGGTGCAGGTGTCGGAGACTCGTCCAGGTGATTCAAATCTGCAAATTGATAATCAGTAGCATTAGAATAATTTGAATTTTATAAAGGTCTCTACACCTTTTCATTAAAGGTAATCAGAGTTTTCATAAAGGTAATTAATTTTTATATTGGTGATAAATTTTCATGATTGCAAGTAGAGTGCTTGTAAGGGTAATATGTGAAGGTAATTAAAACTATTAATAAGGTAATTACAGCTTTCATAAACGTAATCAGATATTTGTATGAAACTTTTACACCTAAGATATCACAGTGAGGTATTTGATGTTTTACACGTGTGTGTGTGTGGGTGTGTGTGTGTGTGTGTGTGTGTGTGTGTGTGTGTGTGTGTGTGTGTGTGTGTGTGTGTGTGTGTAATTATTCTTTCATGTAGTACAGATTTATGGTCGTCGGCCGCAGCAAGCGTTCCATTGTTTAAAAGTCAATCGCTTCATGTTACACCGAAAGGGGCGTCACACTGCGTCACACCATTGAAAAACGAACGAAAACTTAAGGAAACTGATCGGAGTGAGACCCGTAACAGCGCGTCACTCGTGTCTCCAGTCGTCACATAAGTTAACCAGTTATCATCCACCTGAGATAAGCCCTCATCCACCTTCCTCTCCTCTCACCCCACTCAACCCTCTCACCCACCATCCTATCAACTTCCTAAGCCCTTTAACCACCCCTTCAGTCCCCTCAGACCCCCATGCAAGGAGGAATCAGACCCATGAGTCAGGGCTGAGGCTGCAAAGGCAAGTGTCAGTGCCTCTGTCAGCCTGTCCATCGCGGTAAAATTATGGCTTATTAATTCTATGTTAGGAATGCAGCGGCTCACCCTTTGGAGGCCGCGGGGTGGTGGTGGTAGGGGCTGGGGAGGGGCTGGGGGAGGGGCTGGGGGAGGGGCTGGGGGAGATACTGGGGGAAGGGCCTGGGGGAGGGACGGTGCAGGAGGGCTGACTGGGCATAGAGATGGGGATGGTAAAGAAGAGTTGACTAAGGGTAATAATGGGCTGGATAGGCTTACTTTTACCATCTCTATTGTTTTATGACATTTTTATTTTCTACCTAGACTCTCAAGACATAGCACGCAGCCCCATCTAGCAGCCCCTTCTTGCAGCCCCTTCTTGCAGCCCCTTCCTAGCAGCCCTTCCTTGCAGCCCTTCCTTGCAGCCCCTAATCCTAAGCCTTACAGCCTCACAGTCTTACCTCATTCCTGTCCTATCCATCGTAATCTTTTCTTACCCGATTTTAGTAGAATCCAGCACAATTTTATGTAAGGCCCCGCCCCGTCTTGCAGCCCGCCCCGCCCCGCCTCGCCTCGTCCCAAGAATCCCTCCTAATGAGTGCTCGTCGCCTGAATGAGGCTCCTGAACTACTCAATCGCCAGAGAATTGTCGTTGATTGAATCCTTGTTAACCGCACGGCAGCAGGTGGAGGAGTGAGGGTGAGGGGAGAGGCTGTGAAAAGAGGTGGATGAGGGGAGGTGAGGGGAGGTGGGTGATTAGAGAGGGGAGAAGAAGGGACGGTGAAGGGTTTAATGGCGAATATCTTGTTGATATTTGAATCTTCATTTATTTTATTGCCATGTCATGTTTGTTGGCTGACTGTACATGTGTGTGTGCTTGTGTGCTTGTGTGTGTGTGCGCGTGTGTGTGTGTGTGTGTATGTGTGTGTGTGTGTGTGGGGATGTATTTATTTTCTGTATCTTATTTATAAATGTGTTTTTTTCTGTCTATCGGCGGTGTGCTGGCAGATGTGTTGCTGGGGAGGTAGTGCTGGTAATGTGTTGTTGTTCTATGTGCTGTGTTCTATGTGCTGTGTTCTATGTGTTGCTTTCTATGTGTTGTGTTGTATGCTGTGTTATGTAATGTGTGTAGTCCGTCAACGTGCTGTGTGCTGGGTGTTGTGCTGTGTTATGTGGTATATGTTGTGCTGCGTTCTATGTGCTATGTTGTGTGTGGTGTGCGGTCAGTCAATGTGCTGGCGCCAAGAATTAGTCTTTTCGATAAACCATAATGTTCAGTCAGTTACTTGGCGCGCTCGTTAACCCGCAGCTCTGACATTAAGCCTTCGTTAAAACCAATGATTTACTGCTAACCTCACAGCCACCAACTCAACTACACACACACACACACACACACACACACACACCCACACACACACACACACACACAGGGGGGGGAGAGAGGCAGGTAAATAGAAAGAGGTAATGACAGAGAGACAGTCAGAACAGTCGTGTCCATCAGTTCAGCGCCATTTACCATCCACTTGGTATGAATATTTCTGACTGTGACATTAGCAAGGGGGAAGGAAGGCGAGGACGACATCAACAACACTTAAGGGCGACGAAGAAATAAAAACCAACACGTCCTTGTAGTGTAGTGAAGAAGCGCACACTCTCCTAAACAGACTGAGGGACGAAGGGTGTGTTGGGGAGGGGGAGGTGGTAGGGGGAGGAAAGGAAGAAATTATTTACGAGCACATAAAAAGGATAATAAACGGAAAGCTAAAAAAGAATTAGGAGAGGAAGAATACGCAAATAAATAATGAAGGAAAAAAAAAACATAGTAAGGTGCTTGAACTGAGTGGAGGAAGAGGAGCAGTGAGAGAATGAAGGAACGGAGACTCACCTAGGAGTTTAAGAGGTGGTGGAAGAAAGAGTGAGTGGATAGAGGAAGAATGGGAGGAAAGACTGGAGGAGGGAAGAAAGAGGGAGAACGTATATCATTGTGGGCCTTGTAGCGTGCGGGGCCTCGCCTGAGTGACGGTAAGTAGGCAACACTCGGACCCTCCCACCTGATGACGCCGGAGGGGGAGAGGGAGGGGATGGAGGGAAGGGGTGTGGTCTGTAGGTAGAGAGTAGAGAGAGACAGGAGGAAGGAACTAAAAGGAAAGAAAGAGGATTTGTGAAACTACAGCGAATGTCATGTATCTGTGCAGGAAACTGAAACAGGAAACTAATGGTGCAACACTGGAAATGTAACCATGCATGTTATAGTCACAAGTCTCCAGCAGGTTAGGTTAGGTTAGGTTAGGTTAGGTTAGTTAGGTTAAGTTAGGTTAAGTTAGGTTGAGTTAAATTAAGTCAAATGAGAGAGAGAGAGAGAGAGAGAGAGAGAGAGAGAGAGAGAGAGAGAGAGAGAGAGAGAGAGAGAGAGAGAGAGAGAGAGAGAGAGAGAGAGAGAGAGAGAGAGAGAGAGAGAGTTGCGTTAGTGTTGTTTTAATTTTAAGATTCTGAAATGTCATCTCTGAAACTATCCTTCTCATAAAACTAATTTATATTGTCCTCTGCTTTACGGTTATGATGACGTCACTTTGGTTCAATCGTCTATTACGAAATTAAAGTTAAAACTCTTCAAATGTCTATATTTTCAGCATTCATAGTTTAAGGAAGGCACATCAAAATTGCAGCTCATGGAGAAATATGGCAACTCCTTAAGAAAAGAAATACAGTGTGAGTGTTGCCTGCCGCGTCCTCCTATGAACCTGCAGAGTGTGTTGACGGATGTCTCCACTACCACTATTAATAACACGGACAGGCTTTTCTCCTCACATTCATATTTAACGCCAAATAATCATCCCTAATCCCCTTTAGGTTTCTGAAGTTTGAGAAGATAGTCATAATCTGCATCGAACCGCATTGCGAAGCCGATTCACTTAAAGTTCGGTCGTTGAAGCATCGGAGTAAAGTTATCCTGAATAAACAAACGTTGAACTTCCATCATCAGTGTTAAAGGTTCATCATGTGTGTTATCTCAGTCATGCACATATGAACTCATACTCACACACACAAACTTACTGCCATGCTTTCGAATAAATTCAGAAAACACTTCCCTACTTCCGGAACATCGTTTGAACCACATGTGAATCAGTACCGTTTGGTGTCTGGAGCCTTAGCTGTCCGTGTGAGGAGTTAGTCTGTGAGCTGAGTGTGGCGAGGGTGGTGTGCTTAGTGTGTTGTATCGTACTCTTAAAAACTGCGGCGTGTCCTTATCACTGCTTCATTAGGTAAGTCGTTATATATTAAGTGTGTGTGTGCGTGCGTGCGCGTGTGCGTGTGCGTGTGCGTGTGCGTGTGCGTGTGCGTGAGAGAGAGAGAGAGAGAGAGAGAGAGAGAGAGAGAGAGAGAGGAGAGAGGAAGAGAAGAGAGAGAGAGAGAGGAGAGAGAGAGAGAGAGAGAGAGAGAGAGAGAGAGAGAGAGAGGAGAGAGAGAGAGAGAGAGAGAGAGAGAGAGAGAGAGGAGAGAGAGAAGAGAGAGAGAGAGAGAGAGAGGAGAGAGAGAGAGAGAGAGAGAGAGAGAGAGAGAGAGAGAGAGAGAGAGAGAGAGGAGAGAGAGAGAGAGAGAGAGAGAGAGAGAGAGAGAGAGAGAGAGAGAGAGAGAGGAGAGAGAGAGAGAGAGAGAGAGAGAGAGAGAGAGAGAGAGAGAGAGAGAGAGAGAGAGGAGAGAGAGAGAGAGAGAGAGAGAGAGAGAGAGAGAGAGAGAGAGAGAGAGAGAGAGAGAGAGAGAGAGAGAGAGAGAGAGAGAGAGAGAGAGAGAGAGAGAGAGAGAGAGAGAGAGAGAGAGAGAGAGAGAGAGAGAGAGAGAGAGAGAGAGGAGAGAGAGAGAGAGAGAGAGAGAGAGAGAGAAGAGAGAGAGGAGAGAGAGAGAGAGAGAGAGAGGAGAGAGAGAGAGAGAGGAGAGAGAGAGAGAGAGAGAGAGAGAGAGAGAGAGAGAGAGAGAGAGACGACAAGGCAATGTGTTTTGCAGCAACTACCCAAACTGAAGCGAGCAGTTTGGGTATGCTGGGTGAGTGGTTTTGGGGGTCATGTTCACCCAGAATGTCTATTTACTTAATGTGTATGTATCCTTGAAATAAATACATATTCCTTTCTCTTTCCAGGTTATGAGTAGAGGTGCAAGTCAAGGGTGGTGATTACAAGTAGGGGAAGACGCTGAGTTGAAGAGTCACATGGAGAGTGATGGAAGCAAGTCGTCCGGCGATGTCTATGTGGCATGGCACGATGGACTGAACCCCCACTGAGCTTTTAATGTGACCTTTTAACTAGCGTCTCCTCCACTTACATTACCATCCCCACCACCATCACCACCATCACCACCACCACCACCACCACCACCACCATTACTGTCACCATCACCACCACCACTGCCATTACTGTCACCACGACCTTCATGCTACGTGTGATAAAGGTAAATGTGGCACTTCTTTGGCAATGTTATGTGTCTTTTGTTCTTTATTTACTTGTTAGTTGGATATCTGTGAAACAAATGGTTTTGGTTTGTTAGTATTCTTACCTCAGACGAACTTCTGTTGAATATACGTGTGTGTACTTGTATGTGTGTGTGTGTGTGGGTAGGTGGGTGGGTGGGGAACGGGGGTCATATACTAATGGTCGAAGCTGAAAGCGAACGGTAAACCAAATAAAGTCTGGCGAAGGAAACAGAATAAATGAAACAGAAACGACGAGGGAGATGGAAGCAGGAAGGTAGACAGAGTAGACAGGGCAGGCAGGGCAGGCAGGGCAGGCAGGGCAGGCAGGGGTCACCGTCGACCATATCGGGGTCGCGTCGCGGCAGCTGGTGTCCTCCAGACGTCACTCTGCCACGCCGCCCTCGGGGATGAGCAGCGCCACTACCCAGCGGGGGCGGCGGCGGCGGAGCCAATTGTGCGCCACGCTGTGTCCTTGGTTTGGTTGGTATGATCAGCCCAACATCGACGCCGCGGCCGAGTGTATGTTTTTCTCCTCTAATGGAGATCTGCATCCTACCTGTGCAGGGTGAACCAGGCAATTTATATTCTCTGTGGGATAATTCATTTGCCAGAGTGCCAATGGAGTTGTTTTGTATTCTAATGAGATGACCATCAGATAGCCGGTGCCCGCGGCCGCCCTCCACGCCTCGATGACTCGACTCGCTTCAATCGGACAATTAGACAATCAGACAGAGTAATCAGACGTTACCTGAGGCATGACGTCACACCTTAATGAGGGCTAATTAGATAATGGCCACCCGTGTTGGTATGCAAGGCGACAGCCCCGCGCACGGAGCCGCGGGGCTGCGTCGGCCTGTTAGCCTGTCCTGGGGGCCCTTACTCACCCGCTGACCCCATCGACCTCCACCCGCCACCCGGGGCCCTCGCACTTGTGTCCTCTCCCTCTTCCCCCTCCCAACCACTCCACCACCATGCCATGGACACCCCCCAACCCCCCACACCTGGAAAAAATGTAAGATGAAGGTGCTCGCTGTTATAGTCATCATCTTGTCATGACGATAATAGCAAAATAGATAATAATAATGATAATAATTATAATAATGCTAGTAATAATAATAATAATAATGCTAGTAATAATAATGATAATAGTGATAATAATAATGATAATAATAATAATAATAATGATAATAACAATAATAATGATAATGATAATAGGAGTACATAATGACCCTGATCATTCACTATCGTTGAAGGTGACTGCTATGACATATACATAAAAACTTGGCTTCTCTGACGGAGGCGCTGACGAGGCTATGGGAGGGAAGGAATCAGGAAGGGAGGATCAAGGAGTGGAATGGGCGAGGTTCAGAGACTTAAGAAGAGACAGGGTGGGCGAGGCGGAGTGGAGGGAGACCTTTGGCTGTGAGGGTGGAGGTTTGGAGGAAAGGAAGGAAGGAAGGGAGGGAAGGAGGGAAGGAGGTAAACAGTTATCGTCGGCATTACAAAAGGAAAGACGTGAGGTAAAGGAGGTATCCAGAATAATGAGGAGGAGGAGGAGGAGGAGGAGGAGGAGGAGGAGGAGGAGGAGGAGGGGAGAGGCACCCACGGACACATGAGGCACACCCTTAGCGCTGGGGTGGGCTGGAAGGGTGGGTATCGCGGGGGTGGGTGAGCAGCGCAATGGAGGGTAGGCAGGGAAGTAGGAGGGTGGGTTGGGCAAGGGGAGGATGGGCAGCGCATGGGCAGGGTGGGCAGGGTAGGGGGAGGGTGGGCAAGGTAGGTTGGAGACTTAGGCAAGTTATCCTAATATTTATCTCTTGCACGTAAATTTTAGGTTATTGTTGTTGTTTTGTGTCAAGTGTGGCCACGGTGAAGGTGGGCTGGAGGAGGAGGAGGAGGAGGAGGAGAAGGAGGAGGAAGAATAAATAAGATGGAAGAGATAGAGGAAAAGAGTAATAAGAAGAATGAGAAACAGTAAAGGATGGAGGAGAAGCAGCACAAAAATCAACGCTCAGAAATTAATAGTAATAGCAGTAGTAGTAGTAGTAGTAGTAGAAGTAACAGTAGTAGTAGCAGTAGTAGCAGCTTGATAACACCGTCTACACCTCTCCCTTTGTGACGTTATACAGTATTCATAGTGTCTGCGCGTTGCCGGCAGAGTGTAAGTCAGTTGCTTTGGGCACGAACCTTGAAAGTAAACAAACAGTAACACCCAAGATAGGCAGAACCCCCTCCGTGCTGACAAGGGCGTGTGCCAGGGGTTGCCTTGCCGGGGTGGGGAGGAGGGAGGGGCTGGCCATGCAGGGAGGAAACAGGGGAGGAAGGATGCAGGGGTGGATGTACAGAGAGGAGTGATAGGAGGTGATGAGGCAGGTTTGGGTTTGCTGCTGGGAGTGATAGTGGAGTGGGAGGCAAGGATGTGGAGGGAGGCAGGCTGGATGTGGAGGAAGAGGAAGAGAATGTGGAGAAAGGAGGAATGGAAGCACAAGAGGAATGGAATAAGAGGCAGAACTAGTGGTGGCTTCTGCTTACCTACCGCTGTCTCCTACTGATGAGGAGGCTGTGTGAGGGAGGCGGGAGGGCAAGGGTATAGGGCACTTTTAAGTACGAGGATGGGTAGGTAGTTTCTTGGCGGGGGGGAGGGGCGGAAGCGGCGGTGGTCCTGTGCCACTGCGAGGGATGAGAAGAAGGGTTAAGGGAGGTTGTACTCTTTTAAAATGAGAAGCACGCAGGATGTAGGAAATGATGGTGATGGTGTTGTGTTCACCTGCCGACCACCTGCACCTACACCTAAGGGGCGTGGACATACCTGGTTGAGGAATTTCCAGGTACTGCAAAGTGTCGTAACGTGCCGTGAAGACCCACCACAGACTCAGCCCAGCCCACCTTGTGCCGTCACCTGAGCCCACCTGAGCCCACCTGATTCATGCATGGGTGGGCTGTTATTATCATTATTTCATACTGAGGCGTGGAGATTTATAACACTGGTCTCCGTATTTCCTGTCTGTCGTTATACTCGCCTCAAAAGGACAAGGGTGGAGGGGCGGGGCTTCTCACCCACGATGCAATAACGAAACTGACTCAACTATTTCCATTATTATTAGAAATTTTTGCTATCTTATTTTCTTATATGCAATTTTTTTGGGGGGGATTTAACTTTGTATGTATTATTTCATGTATTTTTTTTCTTCTTATTATTATTCCTTCTTAACTTGTACCTGGCACATATAAAGAAAAAACAATTTATCATCACTTTTTACCATTCATATTATCATCACTATCATTATCAGTATCTATAACAACCACTTACTATCATCATTATCATCATTATCATCATTATCATTATTATCATCATCTATGAATAACATTATCACTTCATTCACCTTTACTCAATTTTTTTTTCCCGCCGCGTTGAGAGAGCAGCAATTCGAGAGGCATGACACGTGAGGGCGGCGTCAATTACTCCCCATTCAGGACGCCGCGCCCGTAATGACTCCCTTTCGTGGTTCTTGCCAAGTGCATGAATATCGCCAATTTACCACAGCTTGTCTGACTCCTTCGTCGGCAGCGGAAAATTGTTCAAGGAGGTGTGGCTGGCTGGCGGAGGCTGGCGGTGTCTGGTGGTGGTGGTGGTGGTGGTGGTGGTGGTGGTGGTGGTGGTGGCGGTGGTGGTGCTGGCGGCGGCGGCGGCGGCGGCGGTGGTGTCTGGTGGTGGTGGTGGTGGTGGGAGTGTGAGAGTGAACGTGGGGGTGATTGCAAGTGGCTGAGTGAGAGAGAAAGGGAGGGAGAGAATAAGGGAGGGAGGGAGGGAGGGAAATAGTTGTAGAAGATGAGGAAGATGGAAAACGAGATGGAAATGAAGAGATTGAGTTAAAATGGAAGCAAAGAATTGAGTAAGTGAGAGAGGAGAAGGATTAGGAAAAGGCGGAATAGGAGTTGAATAAGTAGAAATACATACATACATACATACATACATACATACATGCTTACATAAGAGGAGCAAACACATATCAGAAAGGCTTTAGGTCTGTTAGGTTAGGTTAGGTTAGGTTAGGATAGCAAGTTAGGTTAGGTTAGGTTTGGTTAGGTTAGGTTAGGATGGCATTTGCTGAACTCCAAGCCAGTAATGAAATGCGTACAGGGGTAGAACAGAACAGAACAGAACAGAACAGAACAGAACAGAACAGTAAAACATAACGGGACAAGACTCCTTCTCCCACTCTCTCTCTCTCCTCTCTCTCTCTCTCCTCCTCTCTCCTTCTCTCTCTCTCTCTCTCTCTCTCTCTCTCTCTCTCTCTCTCTCTCTCTCTCTCTCTCTCTCTCTCTCTCTCTCTCTCTCTCTCTCTCTCTCTCTCTCTCTCTCTCTCTCTCCTCTCTCTCTCTCTCTCTCTCTCTCTGGCACATTATATAAATTTTCTTTTTCACTACCGAAGGAAATATAAGACGAACTAGACATTTATTTAGTATCTATGTTATTCAAGGCCACCCCAAAAAATGTATTATGAGTTGATTGAATTTACTGTCAATACGCTTCCCATCTTGAAAGAAAAGGAAAGAGAATCATGAACAAGGGAAGGTAACTGCAGTGAGGGGAAAAGGGGAAAGGAAGGTTATAAAAAGAAAGAAAAAACTGTAGGATGTGTGAGAAGGCATTGCAGTGTCCGGGAGAAGGATGAGGGAAAGAGGAAAACTGGTGAGGAAGGCGAAGGAAACAAGGATGTGTGAGGGGAGGGGAAGGGAGGGGAGGAGAGTGGAGAAAGGTGGAATAAGGGAGCACAAGTGAGAAATTGGGTGTGAGAGAGAGAGAGAGAGAGAGAGAGAGAGAGAGAGAGAGAGAGAGAGAGAGAGAGAGAGAGAGAGAGAGAGAGAGAGAGAGAGAGAGAGAGAGTCAGTTAAATGAGGGAGGGGAGGAAGAGTGAGGGAGATGAAGCGGTGTTGAGGGGGAGGAAAGGGAGGCAATAAAGGCTAGGGAGAGAGAGAGAGGGT
>JAPQNM010000048.1:17391901-17394401 GCA_029783475.1 Metacarcinus magister
ATATTATTCATTTATCTATCTTCAGTTGACAATGTAAAATGAATTAATGTGGTTGGTTGGGGCATTTCTTCTCTTGGTGATTGTTAGGATGCGAAGATCTTAAAACAGCTTTAATTGCATACTAATACCGATGGATCTGCCGGTGTGTTTGTCTTAATGAGGGAAAACAATGCAATTAACACCAACAACCTTACTGGTGTTTGTATGTTTTCTTTCCATCTCAAGTAGGAGCAGGTGTCATGGTAAGCAATGTTAATCTAGTATCAATATCTTCCTATCATCATTGCGTATCAGTATTTGTTTTAATAATTATACTTTTAAGTTAATATGGAAGTAGATAAGCAATATGCAAATCTATTATCAATATCTTCGTGTCATTATTTTTTGTATGTGTAGTTGTTTTAATGATCAGACTTAATGTTAATGGAGGAGTGAAAACCTTGGATTAGGAAAGTATTTATCCAGTGAACCTCAACGCTCTAAGGAAATATAATGCATCAACCAGCGCACAGTGTCAGGAGAAAATTTAAAAGACAGTTCTTCAAATTCCACTGATGTCATCGCGTCACTGTAGAGCAAAACAAATGGACACTCATAATCGCATATCTAAAATGAATGAATGTAATTATACCTTAATTGTATTACATTATAATATATTAAAAAGTAATATGATAAAAACAATTCAAAGGACGCACATACGTATACACATCGACACATCACTACCACCACCTACCTAACAAAGGCATCGCTATGGTGCTGCTACCAGATGGCGCCTCCGGGACGAACCATTCTGAAAACTGTGACAATGTGTACTTAATATTGTCGACTGTGCAAACGACGCGTGAACGGCATCTCTCTCTCTCTCTCTCTCTCTCTCTCTCTCTCTCTCTCTCTCTCTCTCTCTCTCTCTCTCTCTCTCTCTCTCTCTGCTGCAAAGGCGTGTATTCCAAAAGGGTGATCATTCCTGCAAAGATGAGAGGCTGAAGCGTATATTAAAAGCACATTTGATACAATGAGAGAGAGAGAGAAAAAAAGAAAAGAGAGAGAGAGTTAGTTACATGGGGCGGGGCTGTGTGTACGAGGAGAGAAAGAGATGAGAGAGGTGACTGGGTAAAAGCAAGAGGGTGTTGGGGTGCGGGTGAGGGGTAATGAGGGGAGAGCAGGGTGAGGGGAGGGAGCAGGGTAGTGGCGTGGGGGCGTGTTGTTGACTCTCTGATTAAGCCTTCATTTACCGGCGATTTGAGCCTCTGTCAACAAGATCTCGTCACGCCGCGCTGATGGGAGCCTGGATTTTATTTTCCGTGCGTGTGTGTGTGTGTATGTGTGTGTGTGTGTGTTTGCGTAGGTATGTGTATGTGTGTATGTATGTGTATGTGTATGTATGTGTGTATGTATGTGTATGTATGTGCGTTTATATCTGGACATTGACGTATAGGCAATCACGATAATACTCTTGCTGTTGACAAATAAATTAAGTTTAAGTCTAGGCGCTGCTTTTGACCTTCTATTCCCTTCATAGGTGTGGTGATGAGGGTGGGGGGGGGGGGCAGGTGTGTGGTGATGAGGGGAAGGGGGGGACAGGTGTGTGGTGATGAGGGGAAGGGAGGGTGGACATGTGTGTGGTGATGAGGGGAAAGGGAGGGACATGTGTGTGGTGAGGGAAAGGGAAGTCAGGTTTAGTGAGGGGAAGTGAGGGAAGGTAAGGGAAGACCGGTGTGTTGAGGGGAGGGAAAGGGGGGAGGGAAGGGCCGCTGCTCAGCTTATGTTCCTATTTGTATCTGTGAAGGGTTTACGGGTGGAGGGCGTGCCTACCTGCGATTGGTTAATGCTGAGTAAAAGATTCAATAAAACTACTTGTGAGGCCTTGTATACACACACACACACACACACACACACACACACACACACACACACACACACACACACACACACACACACACACACACACACACACACACACACACTGACTGGAAATTGAAGAAGTGAGAGATAAAAAGTCGCCGTGTGTTACCTGGGACAACCTCGTAAAGAATATGAAAAACAAGCTTGGATCTTTGTCTCACTTGTGGTCCGTCCAGACTCCCGCGTGTATTCTGCGTTGGCGTCATGAATATAAACAGGCTAATATCTTGTGTTGACTCGGCCGCGGCGCCTCCACCTCGCTCAGCCCTGCTCTCAGTAAGGGGCTGCGTCGGCTGGTGTGCGGGGGGCTCGTAGTGCGGGTGGGAGGTGACCAGGGTATCAGTGGGGGGATGATGTGTGGAATGAGTGTGTCAGGCAGAGCCCCAGGGAGTCTCGGCGGCACCTCAGCCCTCATTACCAGGTCGTGACTCATGACAACCGTGTTTACCTTCCCGGCAGGCTCCTGGCACCCACCTGGCAAATATGTACCGAGTCCTGATACATATCTACCTGCTGTATCTTTTTTCCTCGTCTCTTTACAATAGTTATGGTGACGCGCGCACAAGATGACATATTAGGGCAGGTGATAAAGCAGCGC
>JAPQNM010000048.1:17401901-17404401 GCA_029783475.1 Metacarcinus magister
CCCGTTTACATCATATTTATTTCCACTGAACTTTACACTTTATCATCTCTTCCCTTCTATGTAACTTCTTCTTTTACGTTCCTCCTTCCTTCTTCCCTTCCTTCCTCCTTTCCTCCATCGCTCCTCCCTCCACAGTATCTGGAGGGAGGAAGGGAGGGAGAGAGGGAGCCAGACCTAACGAGATAAGGCAACTATAAAACGTTGGCACCGGAAGTAGGAGGTCCGCCATATTGCCCGGACCATGAAGCCTCCGGAAG
Source organism: Metacarcinus magister (assembly GCA_029783475.1). Lineage (NCBI taxonomy): Eukaryota > Metazoa > Arthropoda > Malacostraca > Decapoda > Cancridae > Metacarcinus > Metacarcinus magister. Next base: position 17,402,159 of record JAPQNM010000048.1, read on the forward strand.
CTGGTAGTCATCTGGTGGCGGGAAGGGGAAACAGGGGAAAAAGAGGGAAAGGGAAAAGCTGATTGGGAAGGGGTTACGGTGTGTGTGTGTGTGTGTGTGTGTGTGTGTGTGGGGCTGGGAAGTTTATATATAAGGCGGGTAAGCTTGCATCACATCGAAATTATAATTGAAAGGCGACAAACTATAGTGTTCTCTATCTTATTAAAAAAGACACTAACTAGAAACCATGAAGTGTAGAACAATGACACTGAGACCACCGTTTGCCAGCATATCCTTTACGGGGAAGTTAAGAGAATTAGAACATGTTTTTTTTCTTTCCTCTCCCTTAGAAAAACTCCTTTGCTCGAAGCCACGTTAGTATCACATAAGGTATTACTGGAGGAGTGGAGACACGTTGAGGCAAGACTGTTACCTGTCATTCGATCCAAGTTCACAGGTGAGACAGAAGGAAGAGTGAGATGTAGACGAACGCATCTAAACGTCACCGTGTTCCGTTTTTACTGACAGTGTCGTTAAATGGTTGAACAAGACATAAAATTTCAATCGCACAAGGTAACACAGAAAACTCATTAAGCAGTGACTTCTTGCTCACCTGGCAGCAGGTACGTACGTGTTTAGGGAAGAGGAGGTAACATTATAGTCATGATGCCGTTTTGTATATTACTGAGGTTATTATACATTACCTGGCACGAACATACTAGGTGGGACAGTGTGTGTATATCTATTTGTTGTTATTATTTTTTTTCTCTCTCTCTCTCTCTCTCTCTCTCTCTCTCTCTCTCTCTCTCTCTCTCTCTCTCTCTCTCTCTCTCTCTCTCTCTCCTCTCTCTCTCTCTCTCTCTCAGGAACTTTAATTTGTATGTAAATAAATTTTTATGCTCCAGCTGTACTCGTAAGTTCATTAATGAGGAATGTTATACAAGTTGAAGCTCATAAATGACGCTTTTGAATTTAATGTACTCGAGTTTACGACGTCCGGCCGACGCTTGTCACGAGATGCGGATGTTTTGTTTTCTCTCTCAACTGTAAATTCCTGTTTTCTGTTCAACGCCGTTTATTTATTGTCGCCGTGAATACAGTGATTTGAATCTAAAACAAATAGATACTGATAAGGTTCAACTAGTAATTAAGGTTTAGAAAAAAAGAGTGAGAAGTAAATTGCATTGTGGGAGTGTGTCGGGTCGAGTCAGTGATCTGTACAGGTAAACATCAGGTAGGTTTTCCATGTAGAGGCTTCGCGTGCCGCGCTATTTTTTCCTGCATAAAATCTGGTGTACTTTACGTATCCGACAGTCGGGTCCGTGTCAGGGTTTAATTACACGCTGCCGTATCGGGCGGCATCAAAGGGCGGCAGAAAGGCACTCAAACATGTGGAGTAGAGTGGAATGGTGCCAGGGAGGTGGAAACACAGCGAAAGTGGAAGAAAGGAAGCTTCAGAAGCCACAGGAACAGCGGGATGAGTTGCATGGGAGGTGGAGGTGCATGGCGGGTGGGTGGATCATAGAGTGGGTGCATGGGAGATAGGACAGTGATGAGTGCATGGCGGGCAGGCAGGTATGAGTGACACCGACCCTATGAGGAAGAGCTGCTATAATTTGAAGGCATGGCTTAGTGTGGTATTGTGTGGTGTACATGCCAAGGTATAGTACAGTAGGTAGTACATGCATGCGTCCTGTTACGTACATGAGTATGAGGCGGTTATGTATGGCCATTCTTGCTGCGGTGATAATAATAATGAATCAGTCAGTTAATCTGTCTCAAACTTTCATAACAAGCGTGGTGGTGTAATGGCTACTGACACATACTTCCACATGGGTTCGAGTCCTGACAAGGCGGGTAAGGCAATACCAGACACATCATTACCTCACGTCCACCCTCCCTAGGCAGTACGGGGTGTGAGTACCATGGGAGCACCTGGAGGAGACACCCATGATAACCAGGTGGTGTGGGCTGCAGGGGTCTTGTGTGTGGCGGGAAAGAAAACGGGAGGAGGACTGTAAGAACGCGACAACCTGTGTACTGTGCTTACCCTTTCTTCCTCCCCTCTCCTTTCCTTCTCCTTCCCCTCTCCTTCCCATCTCCTTTCCCTCTCCTTCCTCTCTCCTTCCCCTCTCCTTCCCCTCTCCTTCCCTTCTCCTTCCCCTCTCCTTCCCCTCTCCTTCCCCTCTCCTTCCCTTTACTACGTGTTTCTAAGCTTCCTTGAAAATACTGATTGTTCATTGAGAGAGAGAGAGAGAGAGAGA